>BPLS01000455.1:719829-744639 GCA_019656275.1 Rhododendron kiyosumense
TCTAATTTTTGGGAAGTGTTTTTTAAAAAAGCAAAAAGGCCTAATGCTTCTTTGGAAAGACCTCACAAAAAAATTCACACAGTTGGAGAAGTTGTTTGCTGCGCTATTGCTTGGAGGTCTTGTGATGTATGTTACGATAAAACATTGTTGTTTCATGTGATTGGTGCATATATCAACATCTTATTCTCGTGTATTTTCTTTTTCAGGTGTTTGTCGAGTAATAAAGTGTGCAACGATGAACAAGCTAGATGCAATATTTTGGGTTTCGTGTATTTTGCATTCTAGTGTTAAACTAAACCGAGGTTCCTATTTTGTCGAGGACTTAACTGTGCAACAATCAAGAAGATGCAATATTTTGGGTTTCACTTATTTTGCATTGTAGTGTTAAACAAACTGAACCAGGTTCCTGTTTTGTTTGACGTACTATTGACTCTCTATTTTAGGTTTTATTTTTGAGACATATTATTCAAGTACTGTTATAGATATATGGATCTCTTGAATTGAATGAATGGGTAAGGTTGTGAATATTGCCTGCATTTTTTGATTGACCGGTGGTTTTTGTATTAGAATGGATGAGGACATGTTTTGGATGGAGTGGTGGTATTTTATGTCCAGAAAATTATGCAAGCTAGTATGTATTAGATTCCCGGCCAATGTATATAAAGCTCGTTGGCTGTTTAGGTGTTTCCATTTTTGCGTCGGCAAGACCATCTGATGCAAAAAGAGCAAGTATATATGTGAAGAACCATTGGCGACGGCACGGGCAGACGAAAATAATGTTTTTTTGCGTCGGCAAGACCACCCGATGCTAATTACCATACTTTTTTCAAATTTTTTGAGTCGGGAAGAATGCCGATGCAACAAAGTATTAGCGACAGCACATGCCGACGCAATTATTATGCGACGGCACAGGCCGACGCAAATAACTTTTTGAGACCCCACCATTTTCGTCCCCCCAAATGCCGACGTATTGCCGATGCAAAAAACGGCTCCCGTCGCAAATGGTGTCCATGCCGACGCAAATAGGTCGACGCAAATTGTATATTCTCTTGTAGTGAGGGATACGTATTTAGAGTCTTAGAAAGGACCCACCTCCTATAAGACGGACAAAACAGCCAAAGATTGATTAAATTGCCATTTGCAACATAGTCAAAGGGAATAAGCAGACTGCCCAAGAAAATAGAAGAAACAAACCACCAGAGTCTAAACCTACAAGTCACAGATAATCCTCCAATCTCTAGAAATAAAAAATAATTGAACCTCTTACAAAGTAAATGATCTGAGGAATCTTTATTCGTCCTGCACATAATACCATTCAGGGATAAGGTCTCCTTTGTATAGAAAGGTGTCATAAGTCATGACACATCCGTGAACCAAAGCCACATAAATCCCATAGCTTCAAATGAAAATTATGATCAGCTATGTCGTTAATGAATATAAGAAATAGCAGAAGAATGAAATGATCACACCCAACGCCTCCATCCTGTGTAGCTTGTGCAAATTTTTTCATGTTCAGACGTCCAAAAATGCACCAAACCTTGAAAAAGTCAAAAAGTAAGACTTTTTACTTCTCAAGTTCATGCATGAAGTGAGGCAATATGATTTGCATCCAAATTAAATGGCCATACACAAACACCTTACATGCCACTTTTCAAGCCAGCCGATATTCTGCCAGGCACCACGTATCCATGAGCTCACTCAAAAACAACTATGAATCGAAACCAAGAAGCACTTATATTTACTAACATAACATCAATTATCATCACATCCATAGAAAACAGCACAGCTTCATGAGATGTGAACGATGTGGTCTTAAGTTGACCACTCTCAAGCACTGATACGAATAAGAAAATACTCCCTACTGCTAAAAACATGAATATTGAAGCCGGCAGATGAAAAGTGCACCAGAAATGTGAGGTCAACAATAGGGCTGAGACAAATTCCACAAGCATAACGAACTAAAAAGTAAAAATAGCAGACAGGGATCTGGAATTGCAAATAAAGAAGAAGAAACCGAAACAAAATAAAAGAAAAGAAAGGAACCAAGAACTATCTGAGGCATGCGCATCAAGCACCATACCTTGGTCCCGAAGAACACCATACATCAAGGAAGAGTCGAGATTATTAAAAACCCTCAGCGGAAGCAGCCTGCCTGATAATAAGTAAAGGGCAGAGATGATCAAAGAGAGAATGCGCCAGTTTCACGGGATTGTCAATTTCAGAGTCATGACTTTTCCATCTGTAGAAGATGATTCCATCAATCACACAAAAAAAACAGCAATGGTGATCAGTAACTATACTCATGAGGATAACTAATGTAATCAATTGTGACGTGATGAAATGATTCACATATGTATAGGAAAAATCCACAAGGGTGCAGTTCTTAAACAAAGAAAATAGTAGGGAAAATGACGGCCGAGGACGTGTTTTGATAATTAATACCCGCCAAGGACAAGCTAAGAACATTTGTTAATGCTGAAAATGTCCTTGGTGTGTATTAATTATCAAAATACGTCATTGGCCGTCATTTTCCCAAAATAGCATAAACAAGCAACCGAATAGTCAAACTGAATATGCAACATTCATTAACCATGGTTTTACCCACCTCTCCAGCTTCAGTAGGGCAGGTAAGGGCTAGAAACTAAGCAATCAGAGCGGAGAGGACAAACAAAGTTAGATGAATACGAAAACAGCACCATCAGAGCATCCAAGATTTGTATTCCAACAAAATTTAGAACATGTAGTAGATCATGATTGAAAAAAATAATTGAAAGCATCCATGTATCTTGTAGCATATTGATAGCCAATCCATCGGCTTCTCTCTGGCACAAAAATATGCTCCTAGAATATTTTTCTTTAAGTAAACTATTTCCTTCCTTTTGCATTTAGAAGTTCTTCGGAAAGAATGTTCGATCTTGTCATAGCTTGTCCCATAGCAGTTAATTATACCCTCCAAAACTCGTACATGAGCCTGGGTGGGGGGCCTCTCAGAAAGTTGCCAATTGCTTTTAAGTTGGATGCTTTAATAGATCTATTACTTGGTAGCTTTCTCATAGTTGCATCTTGTTGCATGAAAAAAAGATAACACCAAAACCATTATACTGAGGGAGATGACAGAACTTCGATGCCCTAGGCTTATATTCTAGCAACCGTCCGTTTACGGTAGGCCTTCATAAGTTAAAAAGAGCCATGTTACAATCTCAAGGGGTAAGAGAGCACATCCAGTGGAGGTCTTCTGTTTAACTACTTTAGGCCACCAGAAACGTGACAATAATGGTTCTCATGAGTCTTAGCTTTGCCCAATCTGCGAATGCGCTACTACATACATAGACCCCAGGAGTTACACTGCAAGGGGTTTCTCATCAGCAAAGAGAAAAGGGAAAAAAAGGAAAATGTTGCACATCCAAAGATAACCAGATTGCTCCTTGATATTTCCTAACCATTTTCTGCAGAAACTATCAAGCATCAACTCTGTGTGGAAATGTTACAGGAAATAGCATTTCATCAAGTTTAGATCCAGGCACCTTCTGTAATACATTCGTGTCATCAAGTTCTAAACACATTCATGAAGCGGAGTCTGAAACAAATAGCTTGTTGACAAAAGTTATATTTCTCTCAAACAAATAGCCTAAACACATTCATGGCTGGTAGTTGGGCTTGTTTATGAAGGCACAATTTCAGAAATCTAACTTTAGTTACAATAACCCCTATGAAGTATTCTTTACCAACTCTAGAAAACCGCATATAGGAAGTCTGCATTTCATGTTCATGGAAAACTTTTTAATTCACCATTCCATCTAACAGTAGTATGTGAATTTGATTACAGGATTTAAACCAGCAAGATTACGAATGGGATTTATGTGAGAATCATGAGATATTAACCGTCAAGGGTTTCACATGCAATAAAACAAAGAGAATTTACTCACTCATCCAGATGTCTTGTACGCAACAGAATCCGGTGAAGGACTACATCTGCAGCATCTGCCAAATTGTTCACTAATATAACTTAGGAACTTAACAATTATGGAATTTAATGGCTCCGCAAACAACTTGTCAATCAAGGGTTCAACCAACAAGTTCCAGTCTTCAACCTACACCATTGCAGAGATTCAAAAATCTAGTCAAAAACAAATTGGAAGCTCTTGAAAAGATTAACCGCAATTGCAATCAAGGATGTCCAGAAAGTCATAAACAAATTTTAAGGACGGTTAGCCTTGAGTCAATTCATTACCCATACACATGCATGAGACAACTGCAAGAGATTGGCACAGCTATAAACTAAAAAGCTCAAACGGACATGGATTTGGTATGATACACATATGACATATCCACAAACAAATGTATAGAACATATTAATAAACATTTACAATGTCATAAATGTTGTTTGGAGAGGAAAAAGTGTGTAAAGTGACTTACACCTTCACACATAATCATTTATTTATATGAGGAGATAGTTCATTACATAATGTAAATAAGCAATGTGGGACTAAACACAATATACTAGTATACGAGTATACTAGTATTCCAACACTCCCCCTCAAGCTGGGAAATAGATATCACACAAACCCAGCTTGTCACATAACATCTCCAACCAGGGCTTAAACAATGACTTGATGAATATGTCAGCCAATTGAGCACTTGTAGACACGAAAGGAGTTGCTATAACACCATCAGTCAACTTCTCTCGCACCAGATGACAATCAACTTCGATATGCTTAGTCCGCTCATGAAATACCGGGTTGGATGCAATGTGAATTGCTGCTTGGTTATCACAATACAAATTCATAGGCAATTGCACATGGAATCCTATCTCCTCAAGAAAAGATCGCACCCACACAATCTCACATGTGGTGTCAGCCATGGCTCTATATTCTGCCTCTGCACTAGACCGTGCAACCACGGTCTGTTTCTTACTTTTCCAATTAACAAGATTGCCACCAAGAAAAACACAATATCCAGTGGTTGACCTCCTGTCAGATGGGCCTCCTGCCCAATCAGAATCAGTGAAGGCCTCAATACGCAAATGACCATTAGCTCTATAAAATAGACCACGTCCAGAATGAAACTTGAGATACTTGACAATCCTAAGAACAGCCTCCCAATGTGGCACACGAGGAGCAGACATAAACTGACTCACAATACTCACTGCAAATGAAATATCAGGACGTGTAATAGTGAGATAATTCAATTTACCAACCAAACGGCGATATTGATCAGGACTAATCAGTGCCTCCCCCTGATCAATGCATAGTTTGACATTAGGATCCATAGGGGTATCGACAAGTTTCGCCCCCAACAAACCAGTCTCATCTAAGATATCCAGCACATATTTCCTTTGTGATAAACTAATACCATCTTTAGATCGTGCCACCTCGATACCTAAAAAGTATCGCAATCTACCCAAGTCTTTAGTATGAAATTGACTCTGCAGAAAGACCTTCAACGCATCAATACCTCTCTGGTCATCACCCGTAATAATAATATCATCGACATACACAATCAATAACACTTTGCCTCGAGGAGATGTGAGAGAGAAAACAGAATGATCAGATTGACATCGATTCATACCAAATTTCAAAACTGCATCACTGAACTTGCCAAACCAGGCCCTGGGAGACTGTTTAAGCCCGTAAAGAGCTTTACGAAGACGACATACCTGAGAACGCTCCCCCTGAGCAACAAATCCAGGTGGTTGCTCCATATAAACCTCCTCAAGAAGATCGCCATGTAAGAAAGCATTCTTGACATCCAATTGAAATAAGGACCAGCCAAGGTTGGCTGCAAGAGAAATAAGGAGACGGACAGAACCAAGCTTCGCAACCAGGGAAAATGTTTCAGCATAGTCAACACCATAAGTCTGGGTGTAGCCTTTAGCAACAAGGCGAGCTTTGTAACGCTCAACAGACCCATCAGGATGATATTTCACAGTGAATACCCAGCGGCACCCCACAGTGGATTTTTCAAAGGGTAGAGGAACCAACTCCCAAGTCCCATTATCATGGAGTGCAGAGATCTCCTCCTCCATAGCTGTCCGCCACTCAAAAATAGACAAGGCCTCCTGAACAGTTTTAGGAACAAAGACAGAGAAAACAGAGGCAGTAAAAGCACGAAGGGTAGGGGACAGATGATCATAGGATACAAATTTAGCAATAGGATGAGAGATAGTACAAGTGCGAATACCTTTACGAAGAGCAATGGGAGGAGAAGGCGGAGCAATAGGAGCCAAAGGAGATGGAGGCGGATCTCGCAACGGAGGAGAAGGCTCAGCGGTAGGTGGAGGGAGTGGTGGTGCAGCTTTGGCACGGCGAACATATACCTGCATCGGGGGGTGCTGCTTTGGAGGTTGCTCGGAAGAAACCAAAATATGCGTATACTCAGACTGATCCGCATGAGGCAAAGACGGAAAATAGGGTAACAACTCATGAAACGTAACATCAGCACAGACAAACTCACGATGCAGAGTGGGAGAATAACACTTATAACCTTTTTGAGTCCTAGAGTACCCGAGGAATACACACTTAATAGAGTGAGGATCAAGTTTATCGCGGCCGGGATCCAGGGCATGAACATAACACGTGCACCCAAAAATTTTCAGAGGTAAAGAATATAAAGAACAACCAGGGTGCAAAATACTATAGGGAATCTGGCCCCCAAGAACGCGGGAGGGCATGCGATTCACGAGGTAACCGGCAGTAAGGACGGCGTCGCCCCAAAAGGATTTGGGAACCATCCGCTGGATTAAAAGGGCTCGAGCAACCTCTGTCAAATGTCGTATCTTGCGTTCAGCAACCCCATTCTGTTGGGGAGTGCGAGAACACGAAGATTGATGAAGAATACCATGCTCATCAAAAAAGGCAGACAAAACATTATAGAAATATTCACCAGCATTATCCGAACGAAAGATACGAAGAGAAACATCAAATTGAGTCTTTATTTCCATATAAAAAGATTTGAAAATGGAGTACAAGTCTGACCGGTTTTTCATGAGATAAACATAAGTAAGCCTAGAATAGTCATCCACAAAAATAATAAAATACTGAAAACCACCACGTGATGAAACACGCACTGGACCCCAAATATCGGAGTGAACTAAATGAAAAGGACGAGACACTCGACTCTCTACTCTAGGTGGAAAAGAAACACGACGGTGTTTACTGAACTCACAGACTTCACATGGCAAAGACTGAAGACCACGACACGATGGAACTAACTGCTTGAGAGTCTGAAGGGAGGGATGACCAAAACGGCAATGATGTTCATAAGGAGATACGGAAGCCTGAAGAGCAACAGAGGCAGGAGGTTCACGTTCGCCAATGTCAAAATAGTATAGACCACCACGCTCAACACCGCCACCAATCTTCTTCCCCGTCTTGAGATCCTGAAATACACAATAACCAGGAAAAAAGGTAACCGAACAATTTAAGGATTGGGTAAGTTTACTAACAGACATAAGACTATGGGGAAAACGAGGAACATGTAAAACAGAGTCTTAGGTAAGAGAAGAATGTAAAATAACAGAACCCAAACCAGCAATGTCAGAAGAGGAACCGTCAGCCAAGGCAACATGAGAAGACTTCACAAGAGGACGAGAACCAGAGAGGTGGATGGAATGACCTGTCATATGATCGGTAGCACCAGAATCAATAACCCACAGAGTATTAGAGGCCAGGCCAGCAAAGGTGGAGCCTTTCTGAGCGAACGTAGCAGCGGAAGAGGAAGGCACATAAGAGGGCGGCTGGGAAATTAGGCGATGATACTCATCCTCTGGAATAGTAACAACTCGTGGGATGGAGCTGGGCACAGAAACAGAGCCATCATCCTCAGAAACAGTAACCTGATGAGCAGATGGGCGGCCATGAAGAATCCAACAAAAATCAACTGTATGATTAGTACCATGGCAATAGGTGCAGGAACGAGACCCACGACCACGGGCACGGCTAAAATCACGACCACGACCACCACTACCAAAATCACGACTACCAACAAACTGCATCGGACCACTGCTACCAGAATCACGACCATATCCACGGCCAGTAGGACCACGACTGCCTCCCCCACGGTCAAAACCACGAGAAGAAGTACCACCACGAAGAATCGTGGTAACCAAAGCCGAGCGGACAGCAGGGGTCAAATCAACAGCACTGGAGTCTGAAACAGAGACCTGACGGACACGACTGAACACCTCACTGAGAGAAGGTAAATCTCTACCACCCAAGAGATTGGATCGGATAGAATCATATGCTGGCGAAGGTAAACCAAACAGAAAACGAGCTACTTGCAAGCGCTCACGCTGACGCTCCATAACCTGAATGTCTGAAGAAATGGGCTCACAAGTGTTGAGCTCCTCACACACTCCACAGAACTTGGCATAATACTCTTCCAAGGATAAGTTGCCAAGGTCAAGAGAAAAGAACTGTTGATGAAGACCATAAGTCTGGCGGAGATTATCAGCCCCAGAGAACATCTCCTTAACCTCCATCCATACTTTTTTCGCAGTAGATAAGAAAACCAGAGTATTCTTAATATTTTCCTCCATACTATTCCAAAGCTCAATACGAATTTTAGCATCTGCAGGAACCCAAGCACCATATGATGCGGCAGTCGCCGCGGGAGGATCATCAGTAAGATAATGATAGTCGGACTCCCCGATATAATAGACTTCAACAGCCTTAGCCCAAATAGCATAATTTCGACCATTCAATAAGGTAGAGGTAATGGACAACCGATCACGAGACCGGGAAGAACGACTAACAGCGGAAGTCACAGTACTAGAACTAGAAACAGAGGCAGTGCCAGAGCTCATTGCAAATATACCAACCAGAAACTATGCCAATAACACAGAGGCAGCCACAATCATCAACAAACCGCGATCACCAGCAAACAAGAGCAGTAAAATAACAAGACCAAGAAGAAACGAGAAGTCCAAAATAGCCAGACATAAAGTAAGGCAGCCGAATAGGCCCACAAATAAGAACACAACAGAATACCAACGGCAAACTCATACCAGAGTGTCAGAAGCAAACGACAAAAGTATCAAGAGACAGAGATCAGCAATTAGAAGAGGCGCTGGAGGCAGATGAGGGCCAGCGAGGGTCGCCGGTGGCCGAACGAGAGCCGGCAAGAGTCGCCGGAGGTCTGTGACGACGTAAGGGAGGTTGATGAACAGTGCGCGTGAACAGTACCCGATGAACAGTGCGCGTGAACAGTACCGATGAACAGTGCCACAAAAAGTGCCGATGAACAGTGCCACAAAAAGTGCCGATGAACAGTTGCGTGAACAGTGTCGTTTAGGGTTTTGATGAGTGTGGGTAAGTTGTTTTAGGATTCTAAAAGGTTTGGGGAGGTCGTTTTAGGGTTTTTTTTTTTTTTTTTATTGGTTGGCGGCCAAGAATGGGTGGCTAGGATGGGAGGCGGCTATGGTGGTGAGGGTTTAGGGTTTCAAGGGCGGTTTAAGAACCCGCTCTGATACCATGTTGTTTGGAGAGGAAAAAGTGTGTAAAGTGACTTACACCTTCACACATAATCATTTATTTATATGAGGAGATAGTTCATTACATAATGTAAATAAGCAATGTGGGACTAAACACAATATACTAGTATACGAGTATACTAGTATTCCAACAATAAACACTAATAGATTTCACCTAAACGAAACAGCAAAACATCTTTTTCCACTCAGATTCTAGTTATTGGAAAAGAATTGTGGAGACAAGCCCCAACCAAGGGCACCAAGATTCCAAAGCTCAAGATTGGAGCTGAGGGGACAAAGAATGTATATCAAGCTTTTCAACACTCCTTCACATGCAGCCTCATCTTGCACGTGGGGATAAAATCACCCAAGCATATACATAGACATATGTCTATCTATATGCATGTCTATGCGAAGGGGAAAAAATGCCGACAGATCAAGTACAGCACAAGACCTCCCCTAAGATCCTGATTACCATGTAGGTATTAGTTGCAGTTACGAAAGGGGCCAAACAACGTAAATGTTGTTCAGTACTCATATCTATTTTCCAAAGACCTATGCACCAACAAACTAATTTTTTACGCTTTAGAGTTCCTCAAATTAAACCCTAAAAGAGAATATATGTCATATGCACAAACTATGTTAATGAAGTCTAGTATGTATATTGGGTGCAGATGTCTGCCCCAACGTCAAATCTCCATAAACCCTTAAGCGGAGGATACATGGATACGCTTCCAAATATTGGATACGGCCTGAACATGAAATGAACATCTAATACTGATACATTGCATAATGTTCTGCAATAGAATGTAAATTATCGATGTGCTTGAAATCAATTAGATTTAGGTAAAAGAGATTTCTAGCGTTCAGTAAAAATATTCCTTGTCTACCAATGTTAACTTTTTCCTCACACTGTTCTGCTAGTAAAGGATCCAAACGTCCATTTTCGGTACGATTTACGCATGTCAAACACATATCTCATAGACCAAACCACGTCATACCTAATGGCACAGCTATTCTAGGGGATTTGAAGAATCCAAGTACAGTGTGTATATATCTACAATCTACTGGCTCAAATATCCATTTGACCAAAAAAATAAACAATCTACTGGCTCTAGTCATTCTCCTCCAAGTCATTGCATTCCTAGTAAGTGCAGAAAGTGGAATCTTCATTCAGTGCTGTGAGACCAGAGGCGGATTGGGGAAGAGACAGAAGCACCCACACTCTGACCGGATGGATGGATCAGTTTTGTTCGCGTAAAGTGGGAAAGCTCTCTATCTGTTGGAGGGGATGGTAACGAGGGCCTTGCCTACCAACACGGGTAATCATTTCGTCACATCAACTTAGTTAAGGTAAAACTTGTTATAGGATTCAAGTCGGTGTGGCCTCGCAGTGTCAATCTTTAGCTAAGCTGACTCTTTTACTTGGGATATTTCTGCGTGTGAGCTCATTGATTTGTACCGTGGTGATGCTAAGGTTGACGCCCTGCTTAATTCTCTTGGATGCTTTGTGATGGATGTCTAGATGCCAGCTACCACTGGCATGGTTTGTCATTATGGAGGTCACTTATGCAGATGACATCGCTTAGGTTATTATGAGCATTCCACCTTAGAAGGAAGCAACCGCACGCATGTTGGTTATTATGAGCCACAAGCATGTAAGTACTTGTAGTGGGCCGAATATGCTGGTTCAGCCACGGTCACAACGTTTGGCTGAAGGCCGGGTTAAACTCCTCAATTTTGTTTGATCTGATCGAGGCATTGACCGGGTTGCTAGGTTCGATTGGGCTTGGTTCGGCACAAACGGCATTCGGACAAGCAGATCCGAATGGCCAACTCATTCTAAGGATTGACCCTCTCTTTGGTTCACGCATTATGGTTTGGCCAAGTCATACTGAGGTCGAGGCTCCTCTCTATGGTTCGGCCAACTCATACAGAGGTCAACGCTCCTCTCTACATGTCAGCTCGCCCACGTGTGTTTAACTGCCTTATCCAGTACGTCAGGTGCGACGTCAGGCAAAAAGTTATGGCACGAGCTGGGCACGAGCACACATGGGTGACAGCTCACGCACATGCCCGATAACTACCTTATCCAAAACATCAGGTGTAACGTAGGCCCAAGGCAAGCCAAGGAGATCTATATAAAGGCAAGGATGAAACCCTACAATGGTACGCTCTCTTTACCTCTCTAAAGCCTAGTGCTTTCATCTTCCTCCTACAACTTTCTGACTAGACTGACAACTTTCTGACTAGACTAGCAAAGGGCCTTTTCGGTTTCCGACCGGTGCCCTTAGTCGTGCGTTGCCTGTGCAGGTCAAACAAAGGGCTAGGTGAACCTAGTTACTGAACCAGTAGGCTCAAAAGAGGTTAACCGATCTTGATCTACAACCCCACAATACTCATGGACATTCCACATGAGTATAGAAACAAAGAACTCTAGCGATAAGAAGATGAGCAATAAAGGACTCCATATCCATGAAACAACCCTGAAAATGTTACTTATCACCAAAACAAATTAAAAATTGGATTATTCTAACCTCTGCCCAAAAGGTGTAGGATAATAGATAAAATGTGCAATTATATTCAGAAAAAGGTGCATTGATATTTGTAAAAGTGTATTAATATCCGTAAAATATGCATTGATATCCAAACTTGTTTGGAATTATTGGCATATTATCCTCCGCCTAGTGGGCAGAGGTAAGCAAGACCATTAAAAATTTACTAAATAACAAAACATACATTGTTTGACCATTGTGGAACCAGCTTGAGCACAATGTGGACATCCAACTTTGACCCTCCTACAAGGTACCAAATAAAAACATCTAAATTATGTGCAAAGAAGGTTACACCTAAATTAAGGAACAAAAAGATAACACATTATGCGCAAAGAAGGTTAAACCTAAATTAAGGAACAAAAAGATAACACAGAAAAATAATTCAATATAGGGTATCTTAAAACCATATCCTATGAACTAACAATTGATTGCAAAAGCGCTTTCATATTGTTGAAAGCATTTGGAATGGGGAGTGGATGTTTTGAGATTTCAATCATCACATATCAATGTACAAATGCTTATATCTCTACATAAGTACGTTGCGCGACTAAATCTAATATTTACGATTGAGATGAGTAATTGCATCTCAACAATCCATGTTCCTCAGGTCCATTTTCTTGGATATGCTATGGAGTAGCTGCTGAATCAGATAGTAATCCAGCATTCATATATCAAAAAACCAATCACACATAGCTCGTGCAAATATACTTGCCAATTGGTGAGCCAAATTTCACCATGACTTTATGCACAATTGCCGAAGAATAAGGTCAATCAATAGGCCCCCAACCATGAGGGGTAAAAAAATACATGGCTTCAACAGAATTTTTGGGCTATATGCATGTCAATCAAAAAGTTTGATTGTTACCAAAATAATGCTAGTAAAAACATTTTCTACTTGAGTATGGTAGTAAAGTACTTATATGGGAGATGGTATTCCCCAAAAATAAATAAAGGCAGCCAAGAAAAGGGTTTATGGATAATAATCTCCGTTACTGGATTTTTGGATGTTTTATAGTACTTTCACGATAAAATAACTTCTCTCAGACAATTTTCCTAAAATTGTTAACAAATATGTATGAACAAGGATGCTACAACATGTCATGAACAATTCCAAGATTAAAACAAGAAAGATATAGCTTTTGCTACGTCACCTGAAGCTTCTGGAAGATCTGGGCTTTGACAGAGGTCGCTGCAAAAAGTAAAACTATAGGTTACACAAGTAAAACTGTTGCCATATGCATTAAACTTGAGAACCAAAATAGCTAGCGCAGTAGCGCTAATCCAAAGTTTCCAGAAACAAGGCATGTACAAACAAAATTGACCCTCTGAAGTTTTCTAAGCCCAACAATGGTAGTGCGAGGGTTCAAGAAAACCCAAAACAGATATGAAGAAAGAACTAAAAGGTGAACTAGAATATACCTAAGACAGTTGAACAACATACATAAAACTTCAAAGCTTTTATTATGATATTTGAGCACGGCGACAAATGTGTTACTAGCAAATGACTACAATACTACGTATGATGAATAAAGCAGACCGACTAAACCAGGCAAAACTAGGGAAGGGTCTACAAGAAGAAACAAAAAATCCATTTACAAAAAGTACCATGGTCAAAAGAGTCAATCTGTGTAAAAAAAAAAAAACAAATCCAAAAAAAATCCTTACAATTCCTTTCTCCCTAAATCGAAATGGAAATCTGCCCAATGTGCACACAATTAGTTACCGAAGTGCAATTCCAGTTTAGCTTCTTTTTATGTTAAGCTTAAAATATGAGTCTTGGTAAATTTAAATTATGAGTCGTTTAGGTTTATTACAGATCCTAGTTTCCAATTTTATTCGGGTTTGTTTAAGGTTGTGGCCCTTCTCTGCTTCCACAATAGAACGTACCTCTACAAATTACAGTAAATTTAAGTATATCAGAAAAAAAACTGAAAAGCAGTATATGCCGGAACTTGACCTGCATTTGTTAACATAGCAACAGCAAGTTTGTTTATAGCTCGAAAGGAATAAAGCTGAGTATGGCTAGTCACACCACAATCACAAGCTCAATAACACAAACTTGATGTTGTGACAGAGACTAGCTAGCATAATGATTTTCTGCTGCTGCAAATGTGGAAATCCTATTTAACCCAAAAGCGAAGACTAGACGCTCCACATCTTAATGTCATGAATTGAAGGACCCAAGTCTACATAAATCCCCATTGGGAACATCCCAAGGATTTGTAAATGATTACCTAGTGCTCATAGGACATGGGAGCTATGCATGCCTGTGAAGTACCAGTAAGAGAAGTCCATTGTTAGTTTGTTTCATCTTTTCTTTGGGGGATAGAATCAATATAGCATTCATGGTCACCTACAAAGAAGTAGATTATTACCACTTAGTATATTGGGAGGATCACTTACAACAAGTGAGAAAATGAGGTAAATTCCTCATATTTGCCTTTCTCCAGCCAATTCAAACAGTTTAAGAACATTTTGGCGCTTGTTTATGTAGGAAAAATCACCTTCGGCACCATATTGTTATGCCATATTTGACTAAGTCCGACACTTCGTGTTTTACACAACCCCTTGTCATAGAGCCGAAACTAAAATTGCATGCTTCTGTGACAATAATAGTGGCAACAGGAGAAACTATTAATATTCTTTTCGTTTTGCATAAAACTACTCTCCCACTCTAAGAAGCATAGATACGAACACAAGACACATATGCTTAAAACACACACGTAACTATGTTATTTCTCTATGATGTAAAACACGGTCACATTCAGGATACATTCAATCATATCTGTACAAATTTATTGTTATGTACGATAAGTTATAGAATAGATAAGTACGCTAAGTTATGAGCAGTGTTCTAAAAGGCGGAATTAATCGGCGATTAATCGGCGATTAATCGGAAATTTGCCTTCACCGATAAGATTAATGCCTAGGCGGTTGGATTTGGCGCTCGGGAGGTTAATCGGCATTAGTCGGCGATTAATCGCCGATTAATCGATTAATCGCCGATTAATCGGTCGGCAGTTAGTCGGTGATTAATCAGTTAGTCGGCGATTAATCGGTTAAAAGGCGATTAATCGGTTAAAAGGCGATTAATCGGTTAAAAGGCTATTAATCGGGGGAAAATCAGTATTTTTGGAAAATGAAGGGGGTAACTGTTAATATTTCATACCAGTTTAAAAGGGCAGATTTAGTCATTTGGGGCGAAAAATCAGTCGACGAAGTCTTTCAGTCGATATGGCCACCAGGCCACGTCTGTCGTCTGGAACTGTGTACAGTAGCAAAGTGTAGTATTTTTTTTTAAATCTTATTTCATACTACTTTTTCTTTTATATATATATATATAAAACCGATTAATTTGCTACAAGCCGATTAATCGGCGATTAAAAGGCCTTGAAGCTTGAAGGTGGTCGACCGAGCGACGAACGCTGAGCGACTTTTAGAACATTGGTTATGAGGAATCTAGTTGACATGGGACTCAAGAAATCCTTCAATGCAAACTTATTACTCCTTCCGTCCCAATTCTATTGTCCCTCGTCCTATCCTAACTGGCTAAAAAACTAATTACTCCCTCCGTTCCTTTTTTAGAGTCTGGTATTCTATTTTGGGCTATCCCTTAATAAGTGTCCATTTTGTAAAGTAAGTGGGTAAAAGTTGGTGCATTGTCTATTTTGTCCCTAAAAGTATATTCCATTTTGAAAAGTTAGTGAGTAAAAGTGTAATGATGATGGGTAAGTAGGAAAAGTGGAGGAAAAAGTTGATGTGGAGGAAAAAGTATAATGATGATGTTTTTTTAATAAGTTGGAATTACAAAGCAGGACACTTAAAAAGAGACAGAGGGAGTATAACTTTTAATTGGTAATACCGATTATGTGCAATATGGATCTTGTTTGATAGATCTCAATGAGCTCTTTTAAACGATGTTTTCAAAATCACCTAAAATATTATAGATTGCAAAATATAATCAATTGAAAAGTAACACAGACTCCCAAAAGAGATAAAAGAATGGGGACTGAGGGAGTAGATAGCTGGCAGATTATCTAAAACAAATGCCTGAATAGATTAAAATTGGTAGCAACAAATCAGAAGTGTATGACCAACAGTTGAAAATACCAGATTTGGTAATCTTAATTGGGCATTAACAATTTCAACTATAAAATTGCATCCGGAGATATATGAAGCATGGGTACATCTAAAATGATGCCTTTGAATCAAAATTTGATGCTGGTATAGCCCGGGTATGACTGATTGTACTGGGTATAAGGAACATGGATTACGTGACCAATTTTTTCCTAATACTGTTGTAGCTGATTAAGAATTTGGGTATATCTAGGGTGCATACAAGTACGAAAGTGGATATGGAGAGGCTTCAACATAATTTTCTTGAACTACATGGAAAAGAAATATATATTGTTAAGCCCATGTGAACTGTTCCCGCTGCAGAGCTGGAAATACCAGCATTCAACACCAAAATGTATATACATTTAGATCCCAATTACGTTTTGTCAACTATTAATATCCCACAAGAAGCCGGGGCACACGCGATGCGTGTGCAAGTCAAATTTTGACAAAATTCGATCAAACAATAAGTGGGAAGCATTTGTACAAATTTAGTCAAAATCCAACTTGCGTGTGCCCTCTAGTGCAATTAAACGAAGATCAATTTGACATGTCAACACATAAAGAATACTGTAGAGTGTAGATTTAATAATGTAGCAGCTGTATGTTACTATCAATGGAGGTTAGGGTATGGGATCAGACAAAACACGTTTATATCAAATTCCAATTAAGAACAGCGGTAAGAGACTTTCTAGTGAAAATGACCTGATTGAAATAACCTTATGCTTGAATGCACCCCAATGGCCTTCAAAGGCACTTAAAATCAGGCTACCGAGTCATTCACCTATAATTAGGATTTTTAAATTAGGAGAACAAAGGAAACTGAAGCAGTTATTTTGGACATATCACAGAAGCAAACTTGGGATTCCCAAAATAGTACTCAAGTTAGCAAACTACAAAGTCTCATTGTGGGAAACTATACCTGCCACTTTTCTTAAAGAGCTGTGCACAGCAGTTGTGCACATAGCTTTTCTGTTTCTTAAACCAAAGTAACGAGGATAGACAAAGATCAAAAGATGAATAGCAATTTAAAGTGTAACATCGCCAAGAAGCAACATAACAACATACAAACAGGACATTATAAGATTTCTAATCTGCAAGTTTACACCTACACCAATTTGTCTGAAAACTGAAACAAGAACTTCTTATATAAATAAGTTCCTCATGAACTTTCTTTTTCTTCTGAATCAAGGATTGCGAAGTCTCTGGAAAGATATTCCACCAATTGTTTGTTCTAATTGTCTTCGGATTCCTCATGCCTTACAAGATGGATTGGGCTTTTCTTTGAATCGGAGCAACATTTATTTTAGACCCATCAAACATACTAGGTCTAACAAGATTTTGATAAATTTCGTCCTCAGTAGCCAATAGCCCTCTAATAGGAATCACTTTTTTATTGACCAGTACCCATCAACTAGGAGCTACAAATTGTGATCCGTAGTCCCGTTCACCTACTAAAAACCATTTTTTTCCCGATTTCATAATTGAAACGCACTCTTTCAGAGTTCTTATCACTTGATGACTAGTAGTTTTTACACCTACTAGGAATTACCATTTTCTACTTAATGAATCTAGTTTGAAAGCTTTGATCCATATTTGCCCGAGTAAATATCGATTCAAGGGAAGAAGTACCTTTTGGATCTAGTACGTAAACTCTGATCCGTATTAAAACGACGTAACATCGCATCCACATGTTCCAAAACCAATCAAGCCAACAAAAAATTCTCAATAATAAACTTATAAGATGAATTGGGCCTTTCTTTTGAATCGGAGCAGGATATGTTTTAGACCCATCAAAGATACTCGGTCTAACAAGATTTCGACAACTTCCCTCCTCTGTAGCCAGTAGCCCTCTACTAGGAATCACTTTTTCAGTGACCAGTAGCCTTCTATTATGAGCTACTTATTGTGGCCAGTAGTCTTGTTAACCTACTAAGAACTACTGTTTTTCCGATTGCATAATTTGAAATGCACACTTTCAAAGTTCTTATCACTTAGTGATCAGTAATCTTTACACCTACTAGGAATCACTATTTTCTTTTCACATAACTAGTAGTCTAAACACTTACTAACCGTCATGTGTTTAACTATTTTCCTTCAGATGACTAGTAGTCCAAAAGCCTACTAGCCGCCATGTGTTTTTCTCGTGATCATCAGTCATACACTACTAGGAAGAAGTAACCAATACTTTATTTCCATCTCATCAAGCAAACATGATCCTTTTATTTTCAACCGAAGCAACACGCAAATTTCTGTATCTATAAAATTGATCCAACACTTGCAACGAGGGCGACATTAATTTGAGGCAACAAATACTTATTGGATCTAGTACGGAAACTTTGATTCATGGTAGAACAAGGCAACATCGATTCAAGGCAACAAGTACATTTCAGATCTAGTATGTACTACGTACACTACAATCTGTATTAAACCGAGGTAACATCGAATCCACCAATTTGTGTTTTCAACATCCAAAATTGCCAATGGAATTAGATATGGTTAGGCTAGAAACTATGCTAAATAAATATAGATTAGCTGAGTACATAAATAGCATCACCAGTTCAAAATTGTCGACATAACTGTTAACTAGTCCTTTTGCAAATCGTAGCTAGAAGGAAACTTCACAGAATAATACAAAAGTGTATGAACAACTAAATGAAAAAGAGTACTTGCCTGTTGAACATCCAGTCCTCGATCCCAAATATTAGTAGTGATCACAACGCGGGTGTCACCATCCCGGAACTCTTTCATTATTGCATCTCTCCTTCTGGGGCATATCTCCACGCATAGAAGAGACCAGTAAAGTTGTTGCTACGCATCTTAGCCAATCAACCTGTACATAAAACATGGCAATTAAATCGAAATGATAGAACTCAAGTGCTACAAATAGAAAGAAAATATTTCCCTCCCAATGCATTGTCCTTGACAATCGAAGATGGTCCCCAAATCCTTTCCTTTACAATATTAG
Organism: Rhododendron kiyosumense; assembly: GCA_019656275.1. Lineage (NCBI taxonomy): Eukaryota > Viridiplantae > Streptophyta > Magnoliopsida > Ericales > Ericaceae > Rhododendron > Rhododendron kiyosumense. The sequence goes on from BPLS01000455.1 coordinate 738,938, forward strand.
CGTAGATAATATTCTACATCCTAAAAGTAATCTGCACAAGTTCAATAGCAAATAAGCACCAACCAAATACCCTGAAAGTTTCAGCAGCCAATTTGTCCCTTGATCAACTGGATGGAATGAAACAGTAGAATGATGGACATGTAAGTTGACACTACAAGGGAGTTGACCAAGACAAGGAATGTACCCTTTACCTTCAATAAAAAGAGGTCGATTGTAAAAAACACAGGGCGTTATTCTAGTCTTCAAAGTTAATAAACCCCGTTTTCAAGTGTAGGAACTGACGGGAACACATTTTGGCCAACTTCAGGACAGGTCCAATTACTAGAATATCAAATTTTGGATTCTTACTATGAAATAAGCCTAAACCATCAAGAGGATACAAAACTTAATAGATATATGGCTGATTATCTAAAACAAATGCAATCAACTACACTAAATAGATTAAAATTGGTAGCAAGTTAGCAATAAATACGATGTGTATGGCCAACCGTGTAAAACACCAGATTTGGCAATCTTAAATGGACATTAACAATTTCAACTATAAAACTGCATCTGGAGATATATGAAGCATGGGTACGTCTAAAATGATGCCTCTGAATCCAAATTTGATGCTATAGCCCAGGCATGACTAATTGCACGTGGTTTAAGGTACATTGATTACTTGACCAATTTTTTCTTAATAATGTTATAGCCGATTACGATTTGGGTATATCTAGGGTGCGTAAAGGTTCGTAGGTTGATGTGGAGAGGCTTCAACATAATTTTCTTGAACTACACTGAAAAAATATATAGTTAAGCCGATGCCAACAGCTGTTCCCGCTGCATACCTAGAAATACCTGAATTCGACTCCAAAATGCATATACATTTAGATCCCAATTACGTTATGTCTACTATTAATATCCCATTATTTGCATCACAATGAGACATTAAGTACATCAACACTCAATATCATGAACAAAACCACTGCAACCAATACCTTCCGCTTTGTGTTGCAGAAAATAACAGCTTGGGTAATGGTAAGGGTATCATAAAGATCACACAAAGTATCAAACTTCCACTCCTCCCTTTCTATTGCAACGAAGAACTGTTTGATACCCTGTAACATTCGGAAAATAGTTAAAAAGCAATTAACAAGGAACGAAATTTGAATTTTAGATTCTCAAAAGAAAAATAAAGAGCAAAAGATAAGTTACCTCAAGAGTCAACTCAGCACGTTTAACAAGAATTCTAACAAGATCAGTCATAAATTTGCTTGTCATCACCCAAATTTTATTAGGAAGGGTAGCAAATATCACAAAACCACCTATAATAAAGTTCAAATATTATACATTCCAAATATTCAACCATGCCACTCCCTACAGGATCTGCACACATCACCATGTGTGAGCAGCGAACTACAAGTAATGCAAACCCAAATTATGTCCTAGCACAAGCTAAGTGCATGCTTAGATAAGTAAATACAAACAAAATTATCATAAACTAGCTTCAAGAACACATGAACCATGATAATTGATAAAGATTTTCAATACTAAACTAAATCACCCCTAAATCCCGAATGCAATGCCAATATCTATCTACAAACACACACACAGGAAGGTATCTGTAGACATCAAAAATTTGACCCTTAAAACCTAGCTTAGCATCTCATCAGACTCAACCTGTTCCAATATCAATTATATAGAAATGAATTCCCCAAATGAAAATCCTCCACATTTAACAATAATCTCTACAAAAAGAACTCAACACAGAGAAAAATAGCAGAAATAACTAAATGGGAAAAAACACAAAAACAGGAAGTTATACTCACAAAGAACCAACATTTTGATAGCTCTGGTCCGCAATGTTCTCCACTTGATCATGTCACAAAATCTCCCAGGAGTTCCAGACACCACAAGAACTCCACTTTCTAGTCTTCTGATATCCTAGCCTACACTTTTGCCTCCAACGCATGCATGGGCCTGTATATTAATGACAACAAAATCTCCCAGGAGTTCCAGACACCACATGAACTCTACTTTCTAGTCTTCTGATATCCTGGCCTACACTTTTGCCTCCAACGCATGCATGGGTCTGTATATTAATGAAATTCCCAAAGGCTATCATCTTTTCTGTTTGAGTAGCCAGTTCTGTGTCAGTGACAATATCAATGCTTGGACCTTGTGAGATTGAAATGAAATTTATCAAGCTGCAAGATATTAAAAAGCTAATGAAGAAACTAACTGAACCTTTGACTATAGTAGAAAGAGGAAATTGTTTGAATATTATAATTGACTATTCCAGTCAATCCCACACTGCTTTTTTCTTTACTACATCTCTTTTTCATCCGTAAATCAATACACCCATCTTTCCCACAAAAAGTTTGCCTAACCAATCACCATCCTCCAGTTATTCAGCCTAGTTCCCCGAAGAGACAGGAATGGGTGTTTGAATCATCTAAGGATACCCCCTTCTTTATATTTTGATCGTGAGTCTCAGGATACCTTTACGCAACTCATTAAGTAATTTGAAAAAGGAAAACTAGAAGTTTCACAGGGGCTGCTCAGAACTTTGGCATGTTAATTTTGTGTTCAAGACTATACGCTTTATTGATGAACATGACTCTGGTTTTACAAAGAAAGTAGCCTTATCGGGCACCTGGTTAAGGGCATGGGATTTGTAATTCGAGTTTCACCAAAAAAACTCTGCATAAATCTTGCACATTGTGTATAGCATAACACATAGCACTTGTTAAAAACAAATTTATCCTAAGAACACAGGACCAAAACACGGATTTGTTAACAACTTAGTATGTCCATATTTCATGTCCCCGTGGTTTTAAGATGGGAATTAGATGAATCAGACACTTGGACATATACATGCACAATGTACCCAACCTCCATACACGAGCCCATGTAAGATAAGCTCTTCTTATCATCAAATGGGATGAAAGTATTTGGGGCAATACCATGGGTGGTCCCCTAATAGTGACCCAAAAATAGAAAGATGTGTCAGTATGATTAAAAAATGCTACCAAACACTAAGCAAATGCTACAATATAAAGAAACCAACAAAAAACGCATAAATCCTAAAAAGACGTAGTTAAGGAAATTAGGGTTTTGTAAGAAGCCTAGCTTACTCTCTAAGCATGTAAGCATATAAAATGGGAAGAATAGAAAGAAAAAGACATCAGTCAAAACTACGGTCCTCTAACAAACAACATACTCCAAGCCCTAGAATACAGGATAAATCAAATACAAAAATAAGACAAAGCCTACATGTCCACAGACAACATAAAACGCAAAAACCCCAAACACGCATGCTTATGTAACTTTATAGTAATATTTAAAACACGACCCCCAAAAATGAGAAAGAGGGGCAAAGACATTAGGGTACGGACTGGCAAACGGGGAGGGCAATCATGGAGGAATTATTATATGATTGAAAATTGCAACCAAATGCATTATAGCAACAAGTGAAAACAACAAATCTATCAAAATTACGGTTCTGCAACAAGCATATTCACCAAGCCCTAAAATACAGGATTTCTTAAACCAAATACGAAGACAAGACAAACCCTATTCCTCCATAAACAACATAAAATGCTCAAACCCTAAAACGACATAGTTTTGAGGAAATTAGGGTTTCGCAAGATGCGTAGCGTACCTTGTAGACTGGGTGTCGATGGTCTAGCAAGAGTAAACAAGACATAAATCAAAATTAGGGTTCTGCTATAAACAACATACACCAAGCCCTAAAATACAGGATTTCCAGAATCAAATACGAAAATGAAACAAAACCCTAAATATACATACTCGCATACCTAAAAACACGACCCAGTAAAAAAAGGAGGGAAGCAAATTAGGGTTTGTGAGAAGCTTACTCTCCAGATATGTTGTTCAAAATTGCTGAAACCCTAAAACGACATAGTTCTAAGGAAACTCGGATTTTTGCAAGAACCGTATAACGTACTCTCTCTGGACTGGGTCTCGACGATCTGGCAGACGGTGATGCCGATCGTGGAGGTCTTGCAGGTGCCGGACTGGGCCTGGGCGATGACGTCGCGGCTCATGATGATGGGGACGACGGCCCGCTGCTGGATGGCGGAGGGCTTCTCGTAGCCGTAGTTGTCCCCGCCCCCTGTTCGCCGGAACCACCGACTCTCCCGCCATCATCGCCATTGGAATTGATTAATCTCTGTGCGTTGCGATAGCAAACTCGCAACCCTAAATAGCGCGCTCTCTCTCTCTCTCTCTCTCTCTCTCTCTCTCTCTCTCTCTCTCTCTCTTTGCGACCCTAAATAGCGCTCTCTCTATCTCTCTCTCAGCGTGTGTGTGTTGCCTCTGCTCTCTGTAGCCGTTGCTGGTGAGAAGAATTTGAAAAAAATACAAAATGTTCTCGCTTGTTACGAAGGCTCTGTTTCGGGAAAGAAAGGGAAAAGGAAATAAAAGGTTTATTTACCTTTTTGGTCCTCAAAGTATTAACAAGTGGCCAATTTCGTCCCCAATCTAAACATTTGTTCAATTTCGTCCCCAATGTTTAAAATGTGTGTCAATTTGGTCCCCACAACTAACGCCGTCCCCCTTGTCCGTTAAAATGGAGGACATTAATGGTATTTCACCCCAAAATACTTCAACAAAATAAAAAAAAAATAAAAAAGTACCACAAAAGAAACACAAAAGCATCAGCATCAGTGGCAAGGCCTTGCCAATTGCCACGATGTAGACATGAAATCATCATTTGATTCAGTAGAAGTCCGATCACCCCCACCACCTGCGTTTTACCTCCCATAAACTCCACCCGAAAATTTTGCTCTCTAACCGGCGTCCTCAGCTGCGGCGGTGGTGGAGACTGCAACGGCGACAACCCAGATTCCGACCTCACCCCACTCCCCTTCTCTTTCCTCCTCCCAATCTCAACCCTAACTCCAGCAACCATACCCAAGCAAAATTTTAAACCCTTCACAATCCCAAACAGTTGCAGCGGATTCCCCCCACTCTCCTCACCCTCACCTAGTAATACTTCATCGTTTTATTCCCCCTCTCGTTTTATTTCACCATCAATGGTCGGCTTCATCGGTAGGCGGAGCACAGACGTAACTCAGATAATCAACTGAGTCGTCGACGCCAATGTGTTTGGGTTGGCTAATTTGGATAAGGATTTAGGGTTTCAAAAAGGGATGGCGAATTTGGGGATCTTAAAGGAATGCTTTTTATGTTCTTTGTTAAGTTTTTGTTCGCTAATTAGTCACTAAAACTTATTTGCTTGCAGTGTGGATTGGTGGTTTGAATGGGTTAATTAGTCTATACTCCATAACAATTAGGACATCCCGATAGTTTGAGCTTTCGAGATGACATTTACCATAACGAAGGTTGTTGAAGTTTCAAATTTTTGCTCAAGTATGGGATTGTATATTCCAAATTTGATATAGTGGGGATGTAAAGAGGAATCTCACAGAGAGACAGGGAGAGACTCTCTTGAATCAAGATTTAAGAACAGTTATACTCTTCCCCAAAATCAAAACTTGAGGATAGGTTTTGTTCCAATCGACACTTGTTTTGTTTTATTTTTCTTTTTTGATGTTTTAAGTTTTTTTTTAATTTTTTTGTAGTATTTTGGGGTAAAATGCCACTTATGCCCTCTATTTTAACGGACAACAGTGACAGGGTTAGGTGTAGGGACCAAATTGACACACATTTTAAACATTAGGGATGAAATTGGACAA
>BPLS01000455.1:755195-784941 GCA_019656275.1 Rhododendron kiyosumense
GAGAGAGAGAGAGAGAGAGAGAGAGAGAGAGAGAGAGAGAGAGAAGGGATTTGGTGTGCCAATGAGATTTTAGGACAAAAAGAAATAAAACTGTAAAACATTAAACCCATCTAACGAAATGTGGAAGTTAATTTATTAATACTTGAATATTCACAATATTAACCCTATAGTTTTATTTTTTTTTATTTTTTAGCCTTAGTCTTTAGTAATTAATGTTGGTATCCTTGTAGTTCAAAGGTTACAAATTTTTTTTTTTTCCAAAATTCTACACAAGAGCGAGCCTATATATTATCATAGGATTTTTTTTTCTACATATAATAGTGTTTCTTTTTCTTCTTGCAGGCATGACCGCCCTTATTGACTCTATCCCTAAAGCCAGCAATGCACGATTAGGCTTCAATTGTGGATTAAGAAGTGGGAAAAAAAAGAAGGTCAAATCAAGTGGTAAAGCTGAGGGAATTAGGTTAAAAGGCCGTGATTGAGAACAGGCCACATGCAATGGCGGAAAGGCATAAGAAAGAAACCTAAACAAAGTGTTGAGTTGTCGACTAAATGTTGGTAAACCATGTGCTTTGCCTGGAAAAAGGGAAAATACCAAGTCATGATTACGCGGGGTTAGGTTAGATTATGTGACTAATTTGTACTTGTAACTTGATCTATAGAGAACAGAAAGTCTACACTTCCCGACCTTTATTACCGATTTCTCTCCCGATACTAGAAGGAAAGGATTGAGTGAAACAGAAACTCCTAATCATCAGTTTGCCTAAAATTACAGTTCAGACCATAAGTTTTAATAATTTGTAAACAAATTACAGTACTTCTCATTCTCTCCTCCAGAACTTTAGAATATCAACAGTTAGGACCCAGTCTTTTAGTATATTATACCCCACATTATACCCCAATAAAAATTTGGTATCAAAGCCGATTGTACTATTTGTTAATTCAAGTAGCCAGTATAAAGATCTTTAGTGTTAGTTTCATTTATTGTTATTTAGTTTTGTTATGATTAATGATTTCATAAGAGCAATTAGTCCTAGTTTAAGTGAAATTAGATCTCAACAGACAAAACAAAGTATTCATATTAAAACAGGTTTCCAGTTAGTAGAACAACTCAGTAATAGTTTAGATAAAAGATTTAGCTTAGAAATTAAAAGTAATATAGTGACCAGAACTCAGTTTGAAGAATTTTCAAGAAAATCTCTTGAGCAAACTACTCAGATCCTAGAACAGATTAACAGATCTAGATCCAGTAGACAGTTAGAAAATTTAGATTATTTTAAAGAATTACATTCAGAAATTCTAAGAAGGATTAGCAAATTAGAAGAAAAACAGATAGTAATATCAGATAAATTACCTTGCAAACAAGATATAATAAATCTGATCAGTAAATTAGATACTACCCAGCCAAAAGACATAGAAACAGAAACCAGAAATTTAGTGGAAAGTCTTAAGTTTGAAGTGAACAGAATTAAGCAGAACTCAGTTCAGGTTAAAATAGAATTAGATAGTAAGCTCCAGAAAATAGAAATTCTTTTAGAAGAAGTTAAGAAATTAGCTAATGGAGAATGAATAGTAGTGATAATTTATTTTATAAAATAGCATTAGAAAATTCAGGAAAAATTCAACCAGACCCTATAGGATTGTCCAATTTCAAGCCAACCGGAAAAACAGACGAAACTATTATCAAACAAAATAACACCATTATTGAACTTTTGATAAGTCTTAGCAATAGATTAGCAGAAACATCAGAAAGGTTAGATCAATTATCTATCAAAGTAGATAAACTTCAGGAAGGAAAGGCTTTAGAAACTTTAACTTCTAAAATAAACCAGATTAGTCTTTCAGCCTCTACAGGACATCTAGAGCCTAAGAGATCTAATAAATCTTTACAAAATCATACTTTTTATTATAACATATTTGGTACTCCAGATCCAAATAAAGGTAAGAAACCAGAAATTCCTCAGTCTTCAAGAACCTAGTAATGGCATCCAGTAGCAAAACAAAAGTCAGTGGAATTCCATTGTTAAACAAAGTATTTGGAAAACAACCAGTAGAAGAAAATAGAATAGAAGGAATTATAGATCCAGATGTTCAGTTAGATAGATTCAGGAATCATAGTTTAGAATTATTGGACCCGACAGTACTATATAGATCTCAGAATTTTTTCAATAGAGGAGTAAGAACTTATAATAGTTATCATGAAAAACCAGTAAGCGTTATAACAGAAGATCAGTTGGAAATTCTAGAGATGATCACTCCGAAGAGCTTCAATGAGCTTAAACGGTTAAGGTTAGGCCTTATACACCTAGGTTTAATTACTATAGGAGTAAAAGGATTAGCTAGACAAGATTTAGGAACTAAAGTATTAGTTATGATTTTTGACAATAGGTTTACGAATCAAGAACAAGCCTTAATAGGAAGCATGGAATTAGACATGAACAGCAATTGCCAGATAGTCTATTGCATACCAGATTTCCAGATGAGACTTGATGAATTTTATCAGCACATAAAAATAGGTATTAAGACTAAAGGATATCACATGATCCCTGATGTTCACAATCTTTTAGTTTGTGTAAATTTCATAGGAAAATTAAGTAATCATAGCAGTACTAGATATAAGCTCAGAACAGACCAGGCTTTAAAAGCTTTAGGAACCAGAGGTATTCAAGTCATAGAAGCTAAGAAACGAGATTCGGAAATGTTAGCAGGACTTGAATGGAAAGTCACAAATTTAGTACCCAAGCACCAGCTTAGACCTAGTAATAATAGCTTCTATACCAACAGTATAGGAGAAGTTAATCTTAGGTTCAGTAATTATATTTCAGCAGGAAGACATTCAGATGTAGGTAGTTCAATCCACACAGAATTTGCCAGAAATTCAGATGTAGAAACAGAACATATTTATATGGCATACGAACAACCCCAGTTTACCCTAGACAAATTGGTTAAATTTAGTGAATCTGACATAATCAGATTAAAGGAACTTTTAGAACCAGTTTATAGACCAAACTTAGATTATTATGATTATCAGATTTTAGAAGGATACTATACCCAAAAGCTTGAATATGAGCATCCAGAATTAAATGACAGTTCCAAATTTCAAAAACAGTATTTGCTACAAAACAATATATTTGTTCTAGAAGAAAAATTCATGGAATATGATCCCAGTAGAAAAAACAATCTTTCAGTAGAAGATATGTTTTGTCACTCAGATCCTAGATCTAAATATTATCAACCATCAGTTGAAAATATACAAAACCATATGGTAGAAGTCAAAATGGAAACATATGACAGTACTCCCCCAATGCTCCCAAACCAAGAATATGAGATGGGAAACATTCCAATTAGTAAATCCAGAGTAGAGCCATCAGCCCAAGAATTAGAATACAGAACTTACGGGAAAAGATTACCAGTAGACAGAAATGTATCTCTTATGGCACAAGCAGGGACAGGATTAATGCTTGACATTGCATTATTTGACCCTCAGTTTCATAAAACAGTCATAGAAAGATGGGAACAAGCCCTAGTCAGAAAACTATTAGAAATGACCAATTGGCAATCTTCTGCAGAAATGTGGTCATATTGCGAATCATTTTTAGGAGAGACAGCGAAAGGAATTATAGAAGCATACAAGAGAGATTTTGAGTTACAATATGCAGCTTTAATAGCTCAAGGACCAAATATATATAATTTTACTAGTTTAGTCAAAACATTGATCTTAGGAGCAGATCCTAATAGAGGAAATACAACCTACCAGAATGTAGCCATGAGACAGTTAGAACAACTTAAGTTACATAAGTGGAAATATATAGTCAGTTTTTGTAATGATTACATAGCCCTAGCATCACAAACAGGAAGAGCGTTAGATCTAGAAATTAGTAATAAATTTTTTAGAAAACTTCCAGGACCATTAGGAGAAGAGATATGGGAAAAATGGAAAGTTACTAATGGAGATGAAAACCAACATCTAGGAATAGGCCCTAGAATTCAGTTTGTTTTTGCAGTATTAAGAGACAAGTGCACTACACTTGAAATCCAGAAAGGCATAAAGAAAAATAAGTTAAATTTCTGTAGCCAAGTCATATATACTCCACAACAGTATGGATATGGCAGAGAAAAGAAAAAGAAAAACAAATTTTATAAATATCAGAAAAAAGCGAGCAAATACCATAAGAAAATAGCCCAGGCAAGAAAGTATAATGATTATAGTTACCAGAAACATGGATATTATCCTAGGAAAAGATATAGGAAAAGTCAGACTTATAGGCAAGCACCCAGCAAACAGCAGTTTAGACCAAAACCTAAAAAACATTTTAGGAAAAGAGTTCAACCAACTCAGAACCGTAAATGTAAATGCTTTATATGTGATTCAGAAGATCATTTAGCAAATAGATGCCCTAATAAAGGGAAAAATCAGAAAAATACAGAAAAAGCAAATCTCTTAGCAGAATTAGAAGATTTTGATAATATTGAGTTTATAGAAATAAAATTAGAAGACAGTGATACAGAATCAATATACAGTTTAATCAGTACAGAACCAGAAGAAATAAATTTCTTAGAAGAATTAGAAGATAGTGATAACAGTAGTAGTTCAGAAGATGAACTTCCCAACTATATACCAGAATATACCTTTATGATTAAAAGCTCCAGTATAGAATGTATACACCAGTGGCACCATAACGTTGGTCAAGATAGTGAACCTTGCTCGGAATGCAATGGTTACCCTTTTAGGTTATTTAGAAGTATATGTAATAATTGTAAGAAAAATGTTTGTAAATTTTGTCTTAAAAAGAACCACCAGATAGATAGAGATTTAATAGACCTTAGTGGTAGCATACAACAACCAATACTAAACCAATCTTCAAAATTGGCACTCCAAGAAGCCAAGTTAGAAGCAGCCACAGTAAGGTTAGATTTAGACCGAACCAAATTCCAGTTTGAAAAACAGGTAAGTGAACTAGAAAAGAAGATAGAAATCTTATCTATAGAGATAGAAACATACAAAATTGAAAACAGTAGATTAAGAAACCAGTTACATGAAAAGAACCAACCTTTAAAAGAACCAGAACTTATAGAAGATCATTGCAACATCGTTGAATCAATTAATAGAATAGGAGAAAACAGTCTAATTGAAATAAATTGTGAGATTTTATTACCAGCTAAAGGTACAAATCCAGGGAAAACTATAGGACTTAAAGCCATGATAGATACAGGAGCCAGTAAGAGTCACATTAGTCGTGATCTCATACCAGTAGAATATTACACTAAACCAGGATATATAGCACGAGCTGATCTCATGAACAATACCAGTATTGTGTATAATACCTGTCTTATGAATAGCAGTATTCGATTTACCAATAGACTCCAACAGCAACACATTTATCCATTACCTATGGTATGGATAGGAGAGATCAACCACAGCTATAAGTTTATCTTAGGATTAAACTTTATAGACAGTATGAATGGCAGCATTACTTTTAGTAAACACTTTGTAACATTCCACAAGCGAAGTTTACAAGTAGAAACCCTGCATGCTAAGAACTTAGAATCAGAGTTGTCAGCTCAGCGTGGTGGAACCATAGCCGAAGCCGAAGTAGAAAACAAAATTGCAGAAGAAAATAGGATAGTAAAGAAAAAGATACATGAAATATTGAAAGATCCCCCAGATGCACATTTAGATTCTTATGAAGAAACCATAAATGATATTTTCGAAATAGAATGGTTAATGGAAGAAGAAGAACAGTTAATCCAGCTAGACTATGACCTAGTAAATTTCGAAGAAATAGAATATTCTTTGTCAATCTTTAATCGAAAAAAGAAGAAAACAGATAAAGAACAGTTAGAAGGATTAATTAGGCTAGCAGAAGAAACCCAGATTTTAGGAGAAAATCCAATCAAACATTGGAATAAAAACAAAACACTAGCTCATCTAGAAATTATTAACCCAGATTTTAAGATTAGTACCCAAAAAATTGTATATAGCCCATTAGATATAGAAGAATTTGAAAATCAAATCAAAGAATTACTAGAACTAGGAGTTATTAAAGAAAGCACCAGTCCACACAGAAGTGCAGCTTTTATGGTAAGAAACCATGCAGAGAATAAAAGAGGAAAAGCGCGAATGGTCATCAACTACAAGCGCCTTAATGATAATATTCAGTTAGATAGTTATGATATACCCTGTAAAGAACAACTTATTAATAATATTCAAAACGCAACAATCTTTAGCAAGTTTGATTGCAAATCAGGATTTTGGCAAATCATGCTAGACCAGCCCAGTAGACCTTGGACAGCATTCACATGTCCTCAAGGATGTTATGAATGGATTGTCATGTCATTTGGACTAAAAACAGCACCCAGTATTTTTCAAAGAAAAATGGATAACATATTCAAGATATATCATTCTTTTATTCTTGTTTATATTGATGATATTCTTATTTTCAGTAAAACGCAGGAAGAACATTATAAACATCTTAGAATTGCATTTCAATTATTTATAGATAATGGTTTGATTATTAGTAAAAAGAAGATGGAATTAGGTAAAGAATACATAGAATACTTAGGAGTAAGAATAGGAAAAGGAAAGATCCAGTTACAACCACACATTGCACAAAAAATTTTAGAATTCCCAGATAAGATAGAAGATAAAAAGAAGCTCCAGTCATTCTTAGGAACTTTAAATTATGCTAGACCATACATAAAAGACCTTAGTAAAATCATAGGACCATTATATAGTAAAACAACCCCAACAGGTCAAAAATATTTCAATCAGCAAGATATAGATCTTGTCAGAAAAATCAAAGAAATTTGTAAGAATTTACCAGAATTAGACTTACCCTTAGAATCAGATTACATAGTAATAGAGGTAGACGCCAGTGAAAAAGGATGGGGAGCAATACTCCTTAGTAAACCTAATAAGTACTCAGCAAAATCCACAGAGAAGATTTGTAGATATTCCAGTGGAAAATATAGAGAAAAGGGAAATTTAGCCAGTATAGATTGTGAAATATTAGGAGTAATTAATGCCATTAATAGCTTTAAATTATGGTTGTTCAAACCTTTTACAGTCAGAACAGATTGTGAAGCTATAGTTAAATTTCATAAGCTTCTCAATGAAAAGAAAATTAGTAACCGAAGATGGCTTAATTTTGTTGACACAATAACAGGCAATGGATATATAGTAGAATTTGAACATATTAAAGGAAAAGAAAATACTTTAGCAGATTATTTATCCAGAGAAATAAATGCTAATATTTTTAATTTTTCAGATGGCATCGTCAAGCAGTACAACCAGAACAGATCAGAAGTTTTTAACTTTTGGGAGCATAACACTCAGAGTTTTCCATGAACAATCTAGATCCAAATTCAGGTACCTCATTCATAATATTAGTGAGGAACAGAAGTGTCTTTTAGATAATCTTTGGGACTCTCACAAAGACGTCCCTAGATTTTTGGCTTGTTTAAATGCTTTAAATATTTTCTTCAATCAGCAAAATGGGTCAAACCCAACAAAAAGATTTTCATTTTATTGTGTTGCAGTAGGTCGTGTCCCAGGAATTTATTCCTATTGGCCAGAAGTTTTGAAACAAATTGATGGAATCCCCTCCTCAACTTGGAAAGGGTTTCATTCATTTACAGAAGCAAACCAATGGGCTAATCGTGCCATTGGAAATAATTTTTATATCTCAGAATCTACCAGAAAATTAAACACTCAAGTAGCTCTTGAGACTGCAGGTTTTGAAAATAATCAGAACTTTAATCAACCATTTTCTCAACAAATAAGACTTTGTGGTCATTGCGAAACAATGACTAGAAGCTTTAGACTTTTAAATAAAAGGAATCAAGATCTAGAACAAGCCAATCAACAGATGATCAATAACCAGAAAAGGCTTGAGGAAGAAATAACAACTCTCAAAATGAAGTTGTTAAGATCAGAAAAAGAGCTCAAAAAGATTAGAGACCCTTTTACCCCACTGGTAAAAGCGAGAAGGCAGTCTTCCCCACTGGAAGACGAAGAAAATGAGTGGAGTAAGGAATATAGGCCAAAAGAACTTTGGCAATCGAAAGCCACCACTCTTATTTCCAAATTTCCTCCAGATGTTATTCATCACATTCAACACCTAGCCAGAGAAGACAAAGTTCATTTCCAAGAGTTCTTGTTTTCAGAATTAATCAAGATCAATCAGAATGAAGGAAGCATTCCAGGACTCACCATTTCTTGGAAAACCCTTTATTTACAAGATAAAGATATCATCCCATGTCCAAAAATTAAATCTACTTGCATTCAGACACCTCTAGAAAGAATAGCCTGTACATGCCAACTCATATACAGCATTCCAAGAGCCAACATTGATATGAAGACCTTCAAACCTTTTTATCTTAATTTTAAGGGTAAACAGGTGGAGATCACAGAAGTCACTCTTTTAGATTATGGATATGTTCAACAAATTATATTCCATGATCCAGAAGATACTAACAGATTTGGAAGAAAGATAGCAGCATGTGTTCTTAATTCCATGGCAGATCAAGGTACAGCAGTCGAAGCAGTTGTGGAATCAAAACTCCCGGAATGGACATCCACAGGACAACTCATCCCTGCTTACCATAACATTCATATCAACACAAATCCTGCAAATACGATTCTCAGGAGAATTTATCACTGTGAGAATGAAGAACCTTGGATTTGCGAATCAAATTCAATCAGAAAACAGATCAGGCATTCCATTGCCTTCACCATAGCTGAAGGATTTCATTATGAAAGTTTATATGATTACGGGAAAGCATCCCTAATATGTGAGGACCTATTTCAAAAAATTAGGTCTAATGATCATCTCCCAGAGTTAAAATTCCAATTCGAAACAGGATGTAATAATTTAGTCAATTATTACATTAACCAGATAAAACATGAAAGGAAAATGAGGAGTGAAAGCGATTCGTCTAATCCATCTCAAAATGAAGAGGAAGACTATAACTTTGATGACGAGGCAGTCCAGAATCTCAATAATGCTATGGAAGGATAAACATCAAGACAAAGTATCCCACCATGACAGACAGCAATACTGTAGTCACATGGGTCGATACTCTATTCGTAAATGTAGTTTGGAAGTATTTACCGAAAGCAAAAGCAGTCAAACCAATCCAACCACTCTTCACCAGCTTCACCAGCCAGGGAAATAATATCTCAACCACTTCAGTACAACCTCCTTTATTATCTGCAAAGAACAATAATAGAGGCTCCAAAATTTTTCAAAAGAAGGTTGAAAGATGTGAAGATGCGGGCCAGTGATCACGCGGCATCTACTTTTCTTTTGAGGAACCGGATCTCCTTTCTTAATAGGTTACAGGTCACTCTTTTCTTAAGGGTCTATAAATAGAGTTAGTTTTTCGTTTGTAAGCACGACTCTCCTAGCATTTGAACACTTGCTATCTGTAAGCATTTGTTGCAATTGTAATTTGGTCGAGTCAATCTTCAGCAATCGAGTCCTTGTAATCAACAGTTTGTAGAAATAATACAGTAAGTTTCTCTTCAGTTTTTCATTCTTCTTTAAGGGCTCCCGAAAGGGAAAACCCCTATGATCATAAATAGCGTAAATATTGTATGAATTATATGTCTGTATTACCCAAAGAATTTTAATTCAGCTTTTATTATCGCTCAAATTTTAAAATCAAAATGTTTAAAAAGGAAGTTACTTCAGGCCTTTGAACCATAAATCCTTCTTGAGTTTTAAAACCCGTTTGAAGGGATTGTCCTCGGAGGTAGGTTGAGAAGGAAAACAAGAAATTTCTTTGATAAGATTTTGACACATAAAAGGAAAGTGATAACAAAAGGAAAGATTAATCAATGGGTAATAAGAGATATAAATTTATATAATATTTAAACTATTTTAAACAGTTCATCTGGATCATATGGTGGTCAGTACCGATTAGGATTCACAAATATTTAATCACAAGCTTTTATCTTTTGCATGTATGAATAAAGAAGAGCATATTTTGATTTATATTCGCAGGTTAGAAGAGGAAATATTTGTTAAAAACCTTTTGATAAATAGACTTTTAAATACGACTCTATACACAAACAGGCCTCGATCTAGTAGCGTCCTTACTAGATTCATAGGAAAAGAACAGGATAGTCTTAGAGAATTAGAACAACAGTTAGCAGAAGCACAATACCAGTACCATAGAGCAAGACCATTTCAGAATTGAGATCAAACCATAAATAAAATAGAAAGTAGGAGGTTAAAGTGCAATTAGTACATATAGAAGCGCAGGAAACAGAGTAGTTCTTATCCCACAGGATTATAATCTAAACCAATCAGAGTAGTCGGTAAAATCGGGATCTGAATCATCGGGGTCTGTAGTCTTACTCTATAGAGAATTAGAGATTCTTTTAAGGGAGTTTGGTTCGGGTACTCCAATATTAAGAAGGCCGTCCATGTTATTAATTTTAAATGAACATAACTGATTGCGTATGGATCTATATATATATCTGGAGGCAGGGGACATTTTGGATATTTCTTTTTTAAGATAAATAAATATATTCTTAAATCATATCAATCGATATCTAATCAACGTGATTTTTAACATAATTTACGTTCTTGAAGAGCTTAGAAAAATAAATGAATTAGAAAGTGAACCCACGAAGAGTCTACCATGATTTTGCAGGATCGTTCAGTCCCTCATCGAGACTAGCTAAAGAGGACATGTACAGATACTTTAATCTAAGTAACAATACTTGATTATAGATGAAGTGTCAAGAAATGTAATTAGTTAAATAGTTTTCTTTTACTTATGGACGGTTCATTTGGAGGACCCTTGACTATATAGTTATTAATTTACTGGGTTTTTTTTCTTTTTATAAACTTCCTACAGTACTCGAATATTAATCTGACATACAATTCACGTTCTACCATTTGTGAAAGACACAGGTGTAAGCTATCAATTCTTTCTTCTCTCTAGTAAACTAGAATTATTATTATAAGAGAAATATGACAACGTGAAAAAAGCGACATGCATATTCTTTTC
This sequence comes from Rhododendron kiyosumense, assembly GCA_019656275.1. Classification (NCBI taxonomy): domain Eukaryota; kingdom Viridiplantae; phylum Streptophyta; class Magnoliopsida; order Ericales; family Ericaceae; genus Rhododendron; species Rhododendron kiyosumense. Next base: position 766,218 of record BPLS01000455.1, read on the forward strand.
AAAATTGGAAGTAAAAGAATGCTTTCGGTCCAAGAGACCATTCAAATCTGAATCATCTATGTGTTGTAATCAATGATTTCGATTTACTTAGAGACTCTCGCCGAAAAGAGTTGACTCTAACTGGGAAGAGTCTCTGAGCAAATCCGAATCATTAATTATCCCAATGTATGATCCAAATTTAGACTGTTTCTTCTGGTCCAAAACTTAGAGTACCGGAGAGGATCCGATCCCAAATTAAAAATGTAATTTCCACCTTAGACAAAGAGTAAAGCTATATACAGACTTGTTAGAGCAAGTTAACTAGTTGTTAGGTAAAAATGTTGGTAAACAGTTCATTTTTTTTATTTTACCTATTCTCATCTCTTTCAACACTACACCAATACTATATATCTATTCAACCTATTCTCTATTAAAATATTGTTATTTTATTTCCCTTTTTCCTTTCTAGGGAGAGACCGAGAGAAAGAGAGAGAGGAATAATTAATAAGATAATGGACACGTGGTAAATAGTGCTTATGTATGTTTATCTATTCACTGTTTATGGATGGATTTTAATTACCTAGGCCTTTAGCTAATCTGCTATAATGCTCATTTGGGAGTTTTGCTTAGGTAAATTAGCTAAAATCCTCTTTTACCTCTTCCGATAAAATTGCTCTTAGGGCACAGACTTTGTAGTTGTGGGGTTAAGATTATTCTCCAAGACTTGTAACTTTTCTAGGCATGATCCAAATCAGCCAAACGATTTCTACCGGTGAGATATTCGATCCACTGAACTTTTATCGTTGAAAATCTTTAACGATAAAAGTGACTCTTCTTTAATTTGCAGGTGAAATCCGAGATTGAGAGATACCAGCTGGTCAAGTACCAAGAGGAGACTGCCATATGTCAGGGCCCTAGAGCCAACTTATTGGTGATTTTTTTGGCACAATATTTTTTACTCCATTTATTTATTTTTTTACTGAATTATGTCCAAAAAAAAATCACATCACGTTGTTCATCTTGATCATGAGAGTGTTGTGTGTTGAAAATAACCAGTGCGAGCTTAGGTGGGCCTTCGGATTGGATTTGTGCTCAGGTGAAGCTTCTTGGCTTGATGCACACCCACTATTAGTGCTTAACTGGTTGGAGGTGGGCGAAAAAGCACATAGATGGTTAAATAAGTAACTGGAGGTGGGAAAGAGGCAGGGAGGTGTTTAGGGTGGTGCGAACAGCTAACCTCATAGGGTTTTTCCTTACTCTTTACCTTCGAGCAATCACGTGTCCGGCACGTGAGATAACCGCTTCGGATGACGTTAGTTATGACGTATTGATCTGATAGTTAATTCGCGTGCCAGGATTAGCTTATGGGCCCGTGAATTTTGCAGATCAGACCAAACGCACTAAGCCCTTGGGCGACCTAAACTATTCTGGTATATATGATGACCGAATCATGCTGATGAGATACCGATCAACCGACCCGAAGCGAGAGGATCCACACCAGACCAGCGATTTGGGTCATCCCACAGTTTGATTTTGGCCCTGGATCATTGATGGCTCAGGTTTTCATATATGGACCCTGCTGTTCGGGTAACTACAGAGAGGAATTCAAAAATTATTGAAGTCTAGTCTAAAGTTGAAAAATCTATATAAGATGATGAAAATGACAAACGAAGATTATCTTTCTCAATTTCTCCCACCAAGACGAGTGATATGATGTTAGAATTTGACCTAGATCTCGAAAAAATTAAGAGAAAAAAACCATGCGAAAGAGTCCACGAAAAATTAAAGAGCTCTGAAAGTGAGCCAAACCAAAACATCCAAGTTCCAGCAAAGAAGGAAGAGACATGACCATGAGAACAACAGCATCGGGAACATCAAAATGAAGATACGTTCAGGTCGGTCGTCCTTCGATGATTTTGTGGGGTCCATCACCTGAAATTCTTGTCATTTGGTTATCAACGGAACGGATAAGATTATTGCATGTGCCCATGCTCTAGGCTGTAGCCTACGTATGGCTCAGTAGCTGCAGACTCTATTGGACGCCCCTGACCCCTCCCTTGGCCCGAAAATATGATCGTGCACAAGCACCGCTACATAATGTTCCAACACTCTTCACGACTTTCTTTGTCTCCATTCGTTTCTTCCCTTTTGGCAATTCCTTCCAACTTGATAAGGGGACACGATAATTGCATTGAAATTGATTTTCATAGTCCCTTTTTTTGTTCAAATGCCCTTTTTTTTTTGCTTTGTAATGATGTGAAATTACATAATTACCCTTTTCATATGTGAAGAAAAAATGTACAAAGGGTAGTTTGATAATTTCACATCATTATATATAAAACAAAAACAGAAGCACACTTGGACAAAAGAGGTTGTGAAAATCAATTCCCTAAATTGCATTTGTTATTTCTTTTATTTCCCAATTTTACATTTTTACTCTCTAATTACACAATAAAGTTGGTTTTGGGGGTTTTATCTTAGATATTTTCAAAATATTTAGGTAGAAATAGTAATTTTTTATTTTTTCGATTCGTTTGTTGGTTAGGTGCAAAACCAACAGACGCTAATTTTTTTTTGAATGAGTACGAAACAAAAAAAAAACCCAAAAATTTTAACGGAACTTAGACCATGTCGCGGGGGCCACAAGGTGGGAAAATAATCAGGAAATGGTGATTGGTTGGGGACTGATAAGATTGTGCGGCCCATGCTCCCACAGCCTGTCTATAGCTACAGTATTACAGAGACTCCACCCCAGGCACAGGTCCTGACAATACATTGGCAATGGCATCACTCCAGCAAGGGAGTTCTGCTTCTGCAGACACTTTTGTAAAACACAAAAACCCAAAAGAAATTCCTCCCCAGAAGGAGAGTGTTATTAAAAGCAAGTGGGGGGAAAAACAGTAGCAAAGATAAGATACACAACTGATCAGTTTTTTTTGAACAGAAAACCAAAGAAGAAAAGAGTCCACACTTCATTAAACATTACCTTTTTATACCTGAGATATATGGATTTTTCTACTACGAGATATGCCTAAGGTGGTGGTTTTGGGCATTGATAATGCCCCATGAAATTTGGACTATTAGATTGCAGAGTACTCGCTTGGAGCTTCACCGATTTTTCAGTGTAGTTTTGGCGGTAGATGTATTAATGGGAGTTCTATTTCCGATTGGTAAGGCTGCTTGTTGGAGAGATTTAATTTCCGGGTGTTTTTCTATCTTCAGTTAGTCGCGTTTTAACGAGGACAGTAATGCTTTGCAATGTCATCTAGTTGGCTTATGTTGATTCAACCGTGATGATGTTTTCATTCCATCAAGCAGAAATGCCGTCGTGGCTTTCCTAGCTCGGGACTCACTTGATTTGCTTATGGTTATATTAACTGCTGTAGTTCAGTGTGGACTAATCGCTAAAATCTTGATTCAATCAATTAATCATATTATTTTATCAATTATAATACGTCATACAAATTAGAATTATATGGTATTACTGAGTGTGGGTCTGCTCGTGTTTCTCTCTATGAACCTTATGTGATGCAAAATGAGATCAACCAGAGTCGCACCTGACGATTTGAACCGTTTATTTTGTATCTATTAACACTCATTTCTCTCACGACCAAATGTATCGCTCGGTTTGTCAAATAGAGCTATGGTAGGAGCTATTTCGTATCGGAGTCAGATCCTCGACAGTTCAAGGCCAAACTGCACACCATACGTACGATTGGCCATTTTTTGGCCACTCGTCGTACATAATTAACAAAAAGTTCCGTTTGTATTACAGATCTCGTAAAATGCTTGATTGTGGTTTAAATCATGTAAATTGGATACCAAATAACATACGATCCAAACGCAAAAACAAATCAAACTTTTGATCCATACACACCGGAACGAAAATCCACCAAAATCGAGATTTAATTGGGTATTTTGGTTTCGATCACATCTAGTCGAAAATAATGGACGTCAAGTTTCATTTTTCAAGCCAGACCGTTAATTTGTCTTAAAACAAACATGATCCAATAATCTAGCTAGATGTTATGCAATCAATCAATCTAATAAATTCACTACAGTAAATGCCAAATGGTTTGGACCACTAGGTTGGAAATGAATCCACCCAATCTTGACATTATAGTGGTGGGCTGAAAAGGGCACCACAACAACCCTATTTAGATAACATGATCGTAAAATTATGGAGAGGTTGGTTTTTTTTTTTTTTTTTTTTTTGCACAATGAGCCTTTCGAAAATTTCGCCATGCTACGTAAAGACAAAAGGGCTACTGTGTTATAATTAGACAATCGCCATGCTACGTAAAGACAAAAGGACTACTGTGTTATAACTAGACAATCTTGATGTCGTATATGAATACATGCATTGCGGGACATAAGAATTTAATGTAACAGGACATTGCAATCTGTTGATTCAATCGCAATGACTTAAAACACTGAACATGGGTTTATTTACTTGTCAAAAAAACTCTGTAATGCATAATAACTCTTATACATACGTCGTATAAAGATTTGCAAATAAAAAAAAAATCATAGTGCGTAGTAACATGAATTAATCGAAGTTTTATAAAAATAAATTCGCGAGCGATAAGTAGCATGAATTAATTCAATTGTTAATAATAAATTCAAACGACCCATGTGACATAATTGTCTTCTTCGAATACGAAATCCCAAAAATCTGGGTTTTAAATTCTTAGGCTGTTTTTTTTTGCTTTTTAGGCTCCGTTCCAGAACGGGTTTAAGAACTTATTTTTTGTTCAATAATAAGGCTTGTTCCACAAAATAGGGAATAAGTACTTATTTTTTGGTAAAGGCAACTTCAAGCTCAAAAATCATGTGTTTACGCAAATAATTTTTTTATCAATATGGATCTTGTTTGATAGATCTTATTGAGATCTTTAATACGGTGCAAAAAAATTTCAAAAATTATTTTTCATTTATGTTATTTTTGAGTTTGAAAATGTGAAATAAGCTGCTTATTTGGGTTTTGTGGAACAACCCTTCTTATTTTCTTTGAGAAGATCCAAAATAAATACTTATTTTTTAAGAAGGTTTCTGGAACGGGGCCTTAGTAGTATTAAGTTGGTACTCCAAAACGATAGTGGTGGGTGGGTAGTTATTACAGGTTTAAATTTAATCTTTCCTTTCCACATAAGGAAAATAATACTGTAATCCATAACAAATCCATGTTCACACGAAAAAGAAGAAAAAGTAGGAGCCCTTTTAAGGGCAGGACGTGTCCTATCACCCTTTGCATGCTGCATTAAATCCGTGCTTATCCCACCAGAAAAAACTCTCAGCCGTGCTACCTACCCACTGCTCTGTTTCACCGTTTCTCGCTCTGCAACGCTCAATCTTATTGTCCGTCTAGGCAATCAATATTCGAATTTTAAATAAACTCTTCTACCTCTTACTTGGAAGAGTCTTTTAAAATTTGGACGGTAAAATTGAGAGCGGTAAAATGAGCGATAAAGCAAAGCGGTGGGATAGGTTTTCTGGAAAAATCTCCCCCCAAAATCAGACTATTTTAGTAAAGAGTAATAAATAATATTATCCTTCCCACGTGTCAACGTTAGCCGAAGTCAAAACCGGTTACGCTTTTAATTTTCCCCTGTTATTCGTTTTGCTTTCGGTTGCACCGTTTTTCTGACGGGGAGCTCCAACTCCTCCGGTCACGTCTACGAGTGGATCGGACGTCTCTAATATTGAGGCTGCTGTTTGTTTTTTGTTCCATGGTTTTTTGTTGTTAGCACCTAAATATATATTTTTCGTTTCCTAAAAAAATGGGTTTGAATGCTCTTCAATCTAAGTTATGTACCAAACGAATCAGTCGATATAAAACTGAACCACATATTGATATAAACAATGGTTCAATTTGGATTTACTCAAATGTTCTTACCGGTAACAGTCACGTGACCTTATTTAACGAGGTATTAATTTTGTAACGGAAACGATTAAGATATGACAAAGATTATAGTAGCTTGGACGTAATCTCATCTTAGATCTGTATAACATAATATAATTATAAAGTAAATTAGATAAATATTGTCTTTAAGTTCTCTTTTTTATTTCTAGACATGATTTATTACTTTTCAGATTTGTATAGACGAGGAGAATAACAAAAATAAATATTTCTACCTCCTGCATCAATAAATGAAGTTTGAATTTTTTTATTTTATTTTTATTGGTTATTTAATTTAGCATTAAAAAAATTAAAAAATGTTTATACGGATGACATGTTACTTGTATAACAATAGGTTTTAATATAAAGAAGGGGGCGAATGTAAATCAAACTATTTGTACTAAAGGGTATATTGATATTTTTTTTTTATTCATCAAAGTTAACGCCGTTCGGCCAAATTTAACGACAAAGGGAGCTAAATGCGTAGGGAGGTGAGAGTAACTTTCAGAGCAAGTACATCAGAGTAGCAAAACCAAAATTTGTAGCTATTTTACCTAATTAATCACCAAAACAACCTTGCAGCAGCTTCTGTAAACTTGGTTCTATTTTTCCTTTTTGAACAGTTGATAGTTATTTCTACCTAACAACTATTCATCAGGTTAGGGCTAGAATATTATTTTCTTATCTCTTCTCCCTTCCACTCTCTTGTCCTTCTCTGCAACCGGTCAGTTGGGGAATTTAAAAAAAAACGATAAAGATACTAAGAAAAGAGTGAGAAATGTATATTTTAATTGGTGTTATGTAAAATAGATAGTATTGGTGTAGTTGTGAAAGAAAAAGTTGATAGTTAAAATAGAATTGTAAACTGTTCACAATGTAATATGCATACCCACTGGTAAACTTGCTCTCAAAACAAGAGCAGAGGTCAATGTATTAACAGAAATGATAATCAAACTGGATTTTTTTTTCCACAAATCGTGCATGGATTATGATGTGGGGCCCACTCTGGTCTCACACAAACGATTCGACCCATTCATTAAATGTAAAACATTTTTCAAGGGTCCCCGCCAAAAATCAACTGAATTCGATACTTATAGGTGCTCGATTCAATCATCTGACTTTTCATTTTAATGAAAAATTAGATGATTGGATCGAGCACCTATAGATATCAGATTGAGCTGATTTATCACAAGAACCCTAGAAAAAATGTTTTACAATTAATGAATGAATCAGATCATTGATGTGAGACCCAGAGTGGATCCCATACTGCAATCTTTGTATAGTTGCTGTGTGAGTAGCATGACTGATGTATTAATTAGTTTCCCAAAACGTTGAATGGGCTTATTTTCCTTTGTTTTTTTGCTAAAGGGGATAATGTGCTTCTAATGGGAACTTGCGGGCTACCAAAGTGGTCAACATCTGAGATTTAGGGTTTGTTCCTTGCTAAGTCTTAGGTTCGAAATCTATTACCCCCTCCGTCCCTTATTTATAGTCCGGTATTTCATTTTGGGATGTCCCTTAATAAGTGTCCATTTTGTAAAGTTAGTGGATAAAAGTTGATGAATTATCTATTTTATCCCTAAAAGTAGATTCTATTTTGAAAAGTAAGTGAGTAAAAATGTAATGATGATGGGTAAGTAAGGAAAGTAGAGGAAAAAGTTGATGTGAAAGGTATAATGATGATGTCTTTTTAATAAGTTGGAATTACGAAACAGGACAATTAAAAAGGGACGGAGGGAGTATTATTAGGTGGTATCAATTTTTTTTGGGTAATCAATAATCAATATGGGCCAACTCAATTGGTCAGCACTTTTGCGTCGTTTTATTAAGAGGTCAGGAGTTCGAATCTCCTCAAATGCGTGTGGGCGTTGTTATTCCCCTTGTATTTGTTGGGATTATTTCTCCCCTTAATAGATTTGTGATTGAGTTTAGCTTATAGTGATTGTAGTCCCTTTAATGGGCTTATTTATCTTGTTGGTTGAGTTGTTGGGTTTAATTATCTTGTAGACTTCACACAATTGATGTAATGTCTTGCAGTTTGTACTTTGTATTTTATACGTGATGTAATGATCTGTCCCATCGATTGACAAAAAAAAAAAAACTCTTATAGGATCCGTCCATACATAGTTCTGCTCTGATTTTAATTGGGACATGGGACACCCATAAGTGGCCGGTGTCATTGATCCTCCAGAATTAATCGAGGTGCGCGTAAATTAGTATGAACACTTGAGTTGTAAAAAAAAAAGTGCTTCTAATTAATGTGGGTTGTACTTGTTTAGATTATCAGCTAGGGGCCTAGGGCTGTAATCTCTTACTATATACTGTAGTTTTAGCGAGCAATCATTGGTGCTTCTGTTTGGGTGAAAGAGAAACATGCATGCATTCAATTTCAAAGAGTTTTGAGTACAATGATCTTAGATTGAAGATCAACAAGAAATATCTAAATTTAAGACATAATATTGTGTGATCCTTATTCTCTACGATGATTTTTCCCCCCCATAAGAATCCTTCACAAATTCCAAAGTACGTCATTTTAAATCAAAAGTTAGATTTCTTTCTTCTTCTTCTTCTTCTTCTTCTTCTTCTTTTTTTTTTGAAACGTGGAAATGCAAAAGCTAGATTTCATTGACTTGTTTCAGCGTACACAAAAGATTTTAATGAAAAATACTTTTCCAAACATTTGGGGACATATTTCTTAGCAAATAATTGCATTAACAAATTATCAATTAGTGATCATAAAACTAATCCTATGGTAATTATGGTGACGTTTTCTCCCGCGGGTATTAAATGAGTGTGGTTTAAACATTTTGTTGCTCCATTACTACTCATGTTTATTATTAATCAACAACATCGATAAAAATATTACCACAAATAATAGCAAAGAAGAATTCACGTGTTTAGTGATTTTTTCATTCATCCACGTTTATGATATCTTAGAGCCTCTACATCTCACTCCGCAACCAATTAAGCGGATGGTATATTATTTTGGAGCATCTACATCTCATCCTCCAAACCTAATCTTAACAAATTGGGAAGAGAAGTCGTAAAATCAATCTTTTGACAGCCTCCTTACAATGTTCCGAGAGAGAGAGAGGCACCATTCACTCAATTGTCGTATTTTATAATTTTGTTTTTGTTTTTTCTTTCTGTCAACTCCACCAACCACTATTTTGAGGAAAATAATTGAAACAAAGGTATTTAAATAGAAATTTTAGTTTAAATATTTCAAACAATAAATACTAGCAGAATACAGGTAAAATAGAGGGTGATGCAATAAAATAGATGCGTAGTAATGGTAAAAAAATTGGCTTTCAGGGTATAATTTAGTTCAAAATCTAGAAAGGCTGACGTGGATGGTTACATATATGTGCAATAGAAGTAAAACCCATATGCCAATTGAAGGACAAAGATGTTATTTTATTCTTTATTATCAATGAAGTTCTTACTCTTCTACTAGGGGAAAAAAATCAACATCCAAAGAGAATATTGAAATCACCACAAAACTGCCCTTTTATGGCATTGAGTGTTGTTTGATCTTGTGCCTATATTGCCTAAGCTAGATTAGGGATGGTTGTTATGCCCTAAAAGTAGAATTAGAATTCGTGTTTCCATTGAATGCCAAAGACACATTTCCGTATGCAACAATATTCTTTACGTATGAAACATATTCGAGAGTGAGCGTGAAAACGCTTTTCAAAAATCTCCTAAACAACTACTCCCTCCGTCCCTTTTTAAATGTCCTGCTTCGTAATTTCAACTTTTTAAAAAGACATCATCATTATACCTTTCACATCAACTTTTTCCTCCACTTTCTCTATTTACCCATCATCATTACACTTTTACTCACTAACTTTTCAAAATGGAATCTACTTTTAGGGACAAAATAGACAATACATCAACTTTTACCCACTAACTTTATAAAATGGACACTTATTAAGGGACAGCCCAAAATGGAATACTAGACTATTAAAAAGGGACGGAGGGAGTAACTTATGAGTGCAATGATTGAAACCGCGAGTGTAGAGTAAGAATTGAGAGCGCGAGATAGCGTATACCATTTTGAACGATTATGTGATTAAGAGGTGAGGACTAGAATATATTGGTTGCCATTTGAGGGCTGGAGAGTCAAAGACGTGAAGCATGTGATGGAATACTCGCATCAAAATCAATCCTTGGGTCTATCATTCAAGTAGTCTTGAACCCAACAATACCGGGTTGGTTCATGAATAACCTTGCCTTGGCTCAATCAATTTGGTTAGTGTCCTAATTACTATTCAGTCAAGTCCTAAGGCCATCCACAGTGGTATAATCAAAAGTCAATTATTTTTAAAGTTAACAATGTTGGTGCAAAAGATGGCTCACAATGGTATAGTCAAACTTAGTAACATCCTTAGATATAATCAAATTTTGGATTTTAGATGACCAAAACTAGCAATCTTTTTCAATAATCAAAATTTGTGGATTCCACATCACATAAGTTAACTAGTTCCAAAATTTGTATACAAGCGTGTTTCAATTGGTATTTTTTTCTTTTCTTCTTCGCCTACTCTATATCTTCTTCACTTCACCCACAAACTATTTCTCTCTCTTTCCCTCAAAAAGTGAAGCTCATATCTCTCAATCATTTACAATTCAACCTATTATCGCCGGATTAAGGTATTTCACTCTTCTTTGCTGTTTCTAGTTTTTTTCCCCAAAAAAATTCATAATATGAGGGAAGAAAGTCACCGATTTTTTCCTAAAATTAAGAGAGAAAATCGATATATTTTTGCCAAAAAAAAACCGTAAATGGAGGGAAGTGAATGGTAGGAAACAGAAGAGGAGAGATAGTGAATTGTAGTAGACCCTTATTTTGGTTATGGACTAAAAGGGACCATTGTGAAGCTCAACATTGTTAAGTTTAGAAACATCTTAAGTGAATAATCAAAAGCTGATGTGTCAACTTTTGGTTATTCTTTTTTGATTATAACATCTTAAGAGGTATGGTTAGAGTTAATAATATTATGTCTGTAGTAAAATTAATCTAATAATTACTATGCACTGCAGGGCACTCCCCAGTAGTGCACCATGTAGAACAGATCTGAACCGTCCATCTCGAGAATCAATGATTTAGATATCTTTGTTACTATCAGTCAGAGTTAATTATTACCAGTAAATATATATATATATATATATATATATATATGAACCATTAATTGCTAAAATGAATGGTTCGAATCTGCCGTGCAGGGTGTACTAGTGGGAGTTAACTTGTACTAACTAAAGAGGAATTAGGAATTATTGACTTTGTTCGTTTAATGGTTTTGGATTTTGGATTCCAATAATTATTCTATTTTTCTAAAATCAATACTCTCATTTTTCTCTTTATCTCTTTTCAATTATTACCCCTATTTTTAATAATTATTTTATTTTTCTCTACACTTATTACTCATAAATTCAAATCCAAAATCTCAAAACGAATAGAGTCCTGGCTTTGTTTGGTTTAGAGTTTATAAAGTCATTTTTAAGAGTTGAAGTGGTAATGAGTGGAGAAAGATAGAGAGAAAAATTTATTGAAAACCGTGCCGAAGGTTAAAATTACTCTTAGAGTGTTAAACCAAACAAAATGATTGTTATTTCATTTATCGAAATTAGGAATGTTACAAGTGGGGCATGGAAAAAAAAGGTGCCAACAGAATCTTTCGTGGTAAGGAACAGGACCGTAAACGAAAGCATACTTTCCTAAAATAAACAAATATGCTATCATAACAGAATATTCTGATTCCAAAATTTACGGTGGGGGACGAAAAAGCCATCCCAAAGTTTCCGCTCTCCGTTAAAACAGTTTCCGTTTAATTATTACCGTCTAAAAAGCCTTTGGAGTTTGGACTGTGCAATCTGGGGAGAAAGGAAAGGGTTGTGCCTCTTTCCGAAAATCTCATACTAATTAAAAAACAAAAATAAGCCTTCCTTTTGTACAAGTTGCGAGAATCTAAACGAGCGTAAATGTCCAGGAACGTGTTAACGATGGATGTGAATACAGTTTTAGATTTTAGCTTAGTAATGGATGTGTATACAATTTTAGATTTTAATTTTATATTCTGTTACATATTTTAGATTTCAAGTTTAGTAGGAGTTGAGAAAACTATTTATTGCATATGCGAGATCATAATTTTTTTAATTCCTTTTTGAGAATTTGTGTTGCAAAATTTTAAAAGCTACCAAAAACCAGCTTGAGAATTTTGAGAATTTCGTTCATTTTTTATTTTTTGATTTCAGAATTTGTGGGATTGGAGAATCCATTGTATAGATTTTTTTCGCAACCATTAAAATGTAATACTATTTAAAAGTTAGAATTTTAAAATCTGGGAAAAAAAAATCTCCCAAACACCCACAAAGTAAGGCGTTTTCTTTCTTTCCCTTCTATATAGTATATAAAAACTGAAAAACCACCTCGCTCCCATCCTAAGCTCTTTATCTTCTAGAGAGAGAGAGAGAGAGAGAGGGAGTAGTGATGAACAGCCATGGCTCCTCCTCTTTTTCGAGCCTCAGGACGTACCTCCTGGCCCTCGCCGACACGCCGAGCCGCGTCGCCCGGCGCGCCGGGTCTGCCTCCACCTCCTTCGACGAGATGAGCCGCGCCCGGTCCCGCTCCGGCTCCGACATGCGCCGCAGCCTCCGCTGGTTCGACCTCGTCGGATTCGGACTCGGTGGCATGATCGGCGCCGGCGTCTTCGTCACCACAGGCCGCGCCAGCCGCCTCTACGCTGGCCCCTCCGTCGTCCTCTCCTACGCCATTGCCGGCTTCTGCGCCCTCCTCTCCGCCTTCTGCTACACCGAGTTCGCCGTCGACATGCCCGTCGCCGGCGGCGCCTTCAGCTACATTCGCGTCACTTTCGGTCCGCATTCATCCCTCCCTCTCTCTCGCTGTGATTTTTTCGGACAACTCAGGTCTCTGTCTCATTGTCAACATCCCTTACAGCCACCTCACTTCACGCGTACCGTGTAAACAGTTATCAAAGAGGCCGTAGAAAATTAGTCTAAGTGCACGCAATCTGTCCTAAAACACCCGGCATTCTTGAAACAAAGATTTTTTTTTTTATCAGCTTATACACACTTAAACTAATTCCAAAGACGAATCCGATTTTCCAGGGGCCAAACAAATACATAGAAGGTTTTAATCCAGCCATAACTATTTCGATATTCTGATTATGTTTTTTAACAGGCGAATTTGCGGCATTTTTGACGGGCGCGAATCTGATACTAGACTACGTGCTGTCAAACGCCGCCGTGGCGAGGAGTTTCACGGCCTATTTGGGTACGGCTCTAGGCATATCGACGGCGGCCAAATGGAGGGTCACCATCTCCGCACTCCCAAAGGGATTCAACGAGATCGACTTCTTCGCCGTCATCGCCGTGCTCATAATCACCGTCGTCATCTGTTACAGGTACAATAAATCCAAAATCTCCTGCCACCAAGTACGTTAAAAATAAATCCAAAATTTTCCTGTCCAAAAAGTACAAGTTCGAAACTAACAAATTCGGCCCATTAATTTCGCGCAGCACGAGAGAGAGCTCGGTCCTGAACATGGTGCTGACGTCGCTCCACGTCCTGTTCTTGGTGTTCATCGTCGTAGTGGGGTTTTACAGGGGGGAGTGGAAGAATTTTACCAAACCGGCGGACCCGGTTCACCACCCCGGCGGGTTTTTCCCTTTCGGCGTTTCGGGGGTGTTCAACGGTGCTGCGGTGGTGTATCTCAGCTATATCGGGTACGATGCGGTCTCGACCATGGCCGAAGAGGTCCAAAACCCCGTTAAGGATATTCCTATCGGCGTTTCGGGTTCCGTTATCCTCGTTACCGTTCTGTACTGTTTGATGGCCGCTTCAATGTCCATGCTCTTGCCTTATGATTTGGTGAGAAAATCATCTTATCATTGTGAATCTGTGATCAACAAATTCTCCCTCCCTCATTTGTCGTTTTTTTTCTCTGTCTTTTTAATTATTTCGGCTTTTTTTTTTGTTGTTCATTTTTAAATGTTTTAATATCCCCTCCTAAGAAAAGAAAAGATATAGTTGTCCCAAACCATTTAAAAGAGCAAAATCTTGATAAATTCTTCTCTTGAATAGTACTATGTTCTATATCATATCTCCTCATTTACTTGTGGATGTGGAGCCCACCAACCACATGTCAAATATAGACCTCATTAAGAGTGGTTTGATCTATGCTCGGTGGGTGTGTATGTAACCATGTTGATTAAGAATATATTTGAGCAAAATTTATTGGGTACGATAAATTATGTGTTTCTAAAATAGATTGGGTTTTGAAAGATCGACAATTGACAACGAAAGGAGTTATAAAATCCATGCAATTTAAGTTTCTAAAATATTAATGATGCATAATTTATTAAACGGATTGACCTTGAGCGGTGCGGTGGGTGATTAATTTGTTTTTTTTTCTTTTTTAATTTTCTGGGTTGTGATCTGGTGTGGTGGGTGATGACGCAGATCGATACGGAGGCGCCATTCTCGGCAGCATTTCGGGGAGGATCGGACGGCTGGAAATGGGTGTCGAACGTGATCGGGGTGGGGGCAAGCTTGGGGATACTAACGTCGATGCTGGTGGCGATGCTGGGTCAGGCGCGGTACATGTGCGTGATCGGACGGTCGAGCGTCGTCCCTGCTTGGTTCGCTAGGGTCCACCCCAGAACATCCACTCCGGTCAACGCCTCCCTTTTCCTTGGTAAGTTTTTTGTTTTTTGTTTTTTGATCAAAGCTCCCTTTTACTTCTTATCAATCGTATCTGTTTTTTTCTTTTTCTTCACTTTCTATCGTATCCATTATTGCTTATTGCATATGTGTTTGGGCTTTGGCGGTTGTCGGCGGAGGTTGTACGTGTGTAAGAGAGCGCGCGCGTTGCGATCAGGATGGCGTTTTGATTTTTATAAAGAAGAGATAAATTGACCATTTTGTCATAATATGCCAACATCATGGGCAGTGACATTCATGATTTTTCTAACCATGTTTGCTGTCCATTTATTGCATGCTTCCACAAGTAATTTACGTCATTTCCTTATGAGTTTTTATATGTTAACTGATTGTCTAGAGATGCTTAAAGTTAAAAAGTAAAAAATAAAAGTCAGAGTTTAAGTAATAAAAATAAACTAGGAGTGAAAATAAATTTCTTTTGGGGTATGTGTTTATGTCAAAATCAGAAATTATAAAGGCACCCAATTATAAATGCTTGATTAGAAGGGCCTCAAAAACGAAAATCAGTTTTATTTTACTAAAAAAAAAAAGCAGACAAAATCTAAAAAATGATCTCTGCTTTTCTGGACTTCCCAAAGATATTCTTTAAAAGGCTCTTTACGTCTTGATCTGGATTGGGGTTGAAGTCTCGCAGTTGAGAAGTCAGAACTGGGTCCCCCGATGAACCGTTTCAGTTGGGGAGGTTACGCTAAGGGAATCCTCATCGTTTTACTATGGGCTCGCCTTTGTAGTAATTTGACTGTTTTTTTTTTTTTTTGAAAGAGGAGGATCCCGGGCCCACTTTGGTGATCCAAATCGCTCACATTTTAGAACTCGTTAAGAGAATATGTCATGCCAAAAAATCAAGATGATCGGATGCTAGTTGATATAATTTCAGAATGAATTTGTCTTTGGGTTAAATGGGAATTGGTTTTGTAACATTGTTTGTTATAAGACAAATATGTTTTGAAATCAGGTTAAAAGATATCTGATCAACTCGATTCTTGTCGACCGGTTGATGCTTCTAAATTATGAACAATTCTAAATTATGCTCGGTAAGAACCCACAAATGGGCAAACTCAACGGTGCAGTCCATTGAGAGGAGCTCACCCATTTTATAGAGGGGTGATTTGAGTTGAGTAGTGCCGTCCAGATGGGACAACACTTGGTCCCATTTGGGCCATCCATGTCCAAGCATTCGGCCTAATAGATTTCAATCGTTCAATTAAGATGAAATTTGAGTTGTCTATTGTTGAGTATGAACGGCTCCTGAGAGCATCCATAATGTAATAATCAAAATCAAAACATTGCTAAAATTAACAATGTGTGCTTAAAAAAGTACTTGCAATGTAATAATCAAAGTTAACAACCTTCTAACCAATAATTAAATTTGGGCTTTTGAATAATCAAAAAATAACAATATGAGACTTCACATTACTAATTTTAGCAACTCTATAAATAAATAATTAAAAACTGACATGATAGGTTTTGATTATTCATTTTTTGATTATTACCCTGCGGATACTTTAAAAGATACCCTCTTCGGATCTGACGCTTGTATTGTCGATTCGTATGGTTGGGGGCGTTCCACACTTTCCAGCAGGTGGGTCACCGGAATCGACACGTGGGTCACCCGAATCTGCATATGGGCTTCCCTGATCTTGAGCAGAAGTTTGATTTACCTATGGCGCCGTTACCGTAGGTAGTACAAATACGTTAAGGCATGAAATGTGTGAATTAACGACTTGTGGAGTACTAGACTTCTGCTTTGATTGAATTGGTGTTTGAAATTTTTTTTAAAAAATAGTAGAAGTAATAAGTGGAAAAGGATAAAGATAAATATTTGAAGTAGGAAGAATTTAGGGGGAATTTTTTAAAAAATTATTTTTAAAGTGTAAAGAGAACAAGACATTCATTTGGAAAAAAAAGAAAAAAAAGAGAGAGAGAGAAGGGGAATGGAGGTATTTGTAAAAAAAAAACAAGTTGTGTCGAATTTTACCGAATTAACTTCTTGACCTCTGTTCAAAAAAAAACTTCTCGAATCAAAAAATTAAACAACGATTTCAGTCGAGGTTTGTTTGAGATTGACTCGTTCGACAAATACTTCAGCTCATTCATTCAACTTCAAAAAGTTGACGAGCCAAGAGTGTTTGCTTGTAAAACAACGCTCGATATTGTATCTACCATCATTAGATCACATGTGCAATTTAGCCAATCTCGTTGGAATTTTGCCAAGTCAAGCTTAATCAACTTGACGCTCAGCTCAGATATTGGTTCATAGCTCTTTCTCTGGTTTGTCTTCCTTTCTTTTTTGTAACTTGGTGTGACTATTCTTTTATTCATTTTTCTTTGAAAATCATCCTTGATTTAATTTATCTGCTCTTAGTCAAACCCTCGTGTATTTTGCATTTTTATTGATTATGCCATGACTCATGAAGGCACCATTCTACTAACCAAGACCAGACCCTACCAAATATGACACAATGTGGGGGACCTTCAACTGAAGGAAATGGGGCGAATCACTCGTGTGTTCTGTAATTTTCTGGATTATTTCTACCGACAATTCCCTTTCTGTCGATTCCCACTTTGCATCTGTCTTTTGATTTTGTTTTAGTGCTGATAGTGATGCTTCTTTCGTCAGATATATGTATTTTTTTTCGTCAGATAATTTGATTGCTTATATTATGTGGAAAGTTTTTCAATTCAACTGTTGGAATAATTTATCTCAAAGTCACAGGGTGGAAGATTTCTTAGAATTTCCTAGATAAAGTTGAGAGCAGCAAAAACTTTTACCCAGTATCCAATGGGCTACTTTTCTGATTAGTAAATAATGTTAAAACTTTTTCGATTGGTGACCCAATCGACAAAAAAGATCAATGTTTCGGTGGTCACAAGTATCATATTTTGTATAACGTCTGATAAGATATCAACGCATTGAAACTACACCGATACGTTGATACCGGTATACCACATTACCGATACCAAAAAAAAAAAACAGTACTTAAAAGCCTGATTATTCGAGTATACGATGTCTATCGGACCCGAATGTGAAACCCCTGTTCCTTGAAGAATTTCCTGTATATGTGGTTATCTTAGATTGAAAATGACCTAAGCGAGGGCCACTAGAAAATGTTCCCTTTCTCTATTCCTTGAAAGCGTAGTGACTCAGTAATCAGTAGTCTTGTTGGATAGGCTGACTCCCTTAATGGAAATTACTTTGAATTTCCTTTCGTACTTTGTCTGGTCTTTGATTCCAATCACCTCACTTAGGTGGGACTCAGAAAATCTTTTTGGATAGGTTGTCTCCCTTAATGGATATACCCATGCATGCTTTGTCTGGTCCTTGATTTTCTCTGTGGACACTAATCAAATATCCTCAATTGGGAGGTTTTTTGATTGTTTATAAAACCATTTTAAGGTGCTTAACCAAACCTGTGTAATTTTTTTTTTTTAATTTCCTTTTTCAGGGATCTGCACGGCTGTGATTGCGCTGTTCACCGACCTAGACATCCTCCTAAACCTAGTGTCCATTGGCACGCTCTTTGTTTTCTACATGGTGGCAAATGCAGTGATTTACAGACGTTACGTATCGGTGGGAAGCACTAATCCGTGGCCCACACTGTCCTTCCTCTTCTGTTTCTCCCTCATTTCGATCATATTCACCCTGATTTGGCAATTCGGTCCGTCTGGAAAGCCCAAGGCATTCATGCTCGGTGCCTGCTCCGCTATTGCCATTGCCGTTCTACAACTCTTCCATTGGGTCGTCCCACAAGCTCGAAAACCTGAGTTCTGGGGGGTCCCGCTGATGCCATGGATACCCTCTATCTCAATCTTCCTGAATATTTTCTTGTTGGGTTCTCTTGACGGTCCATCTTATGCGAGGTTCGGATTCTTTTCGGCTCTCATAGTGCTTGTGTACATGCTATACAGTGTTCATGCGAGCTTTGATGCGGAAGAAGATGGGAGTCTTAGTCAAAAGAACGGCGAATTTATGAAGGAATCAAATGAAAGTGAGGACCCCAGTCTCAAAGTGTAAAAACCTCATCTGAAGCCTTTTTGAACTTCTTTTTTTTTTTTTTTTGGGTCTAGTGGAGGAATACTTTTCAAATAGGACTGCAAAG
>BPLS01000456.1:0-16837 GCA_019656275.1 Rhododendron kiyosumense
ACTTGAGTCAACATTGTTGTGTGGAGTAATACAGTTGCTATTCTGATACAACTTAGTTTTCCTTTTAATCTCTTGCTCTAGCTGCTACAGTCTATCTTATATAACAAGAAAGGAATAGCAGAATATTCAGAGGCATTCATATGAATCATATGATGTCCCCTTCCATTTTCATTGGTCAGATGAAGTATATAGTGAGGATAAAGGCTTCCCAAAGTAGGAATTATAAAGTTTCTGCTCTTTCATCTTTGCTCTGCCAAAATTGGCAGATCCCTCATTGTGTATTCTAGTTGTTTAGCTTCTTCTTGTACAAGCTTATGCCTTGGTGATTGTCTATTCTTGAGGATTTCCACTTGCTAGTGCTTTCTGATAAATTGTTCAGTTACCAAAGATGAAGGCTGTATTTGGATCAAGGATAGGGTAAGGAAAAGGAAATAGGAAAAAAGTTAGGATTTAATGGCTCTCAACGGCTAGATCCTTGAACATTTTCATTTTCTTTTCTTAACCATATACTTGATACTAATACAGCCCAAGTGTGACAATTTTTTCCACTCTGTTAAGCCAATTTTATGGTATGCAACAGGCATCCTATATAGATTCGTACTTCCTAGAATTTGAGCTGAACTCTGAAAATTGTGACAAATTTCTTTCTTCTTCTATATTGTATGCAGATTTTCTTAAAAATAGTGGCAACGGGTGGAGAAATCAGTGTCTCCACTTATTCAATTGTTTTGAAGAATCTTTTGGCTGCTGGAAATTGGAGGAAATATATTGAGGTAACCACATCAAACTTTCGTAATGCGACCTTTTTTCTCATAACTTTGGAAGAAATGCATGACCTGCTTCCTGAATTTAGCTCCATTAGCTACATGATGCTTTTGTTTGGATCTCTTTAACGATCTTGATAGCATTTAGAAATTATACAGCACTTGTGCAGTTGAGTCCAAGTAATTGATGCATATTTACAATTAGCAATCATTTGTCCTTTTTTGCCTGAAACCTTATTTTTCTATTTTTTCTAGTATATTTGTTCATCGGGAAGAAAACCATGCTTTAATGTTGTAGATGGTGTGGTGGTACAATTTTAAGATTTAATCACGTTTGAGGGCATTAACCTCATTGAAATTAGCCCGGTGATCATTTTTGTGCCAAATTCAACTCTCCTCTTACTATGGATTGGTGTGGCCGATACAGTTCTCTTTTCCATGCTCTTTGTTGTCGTCATGAAATAACTGGAATGTGGGTGCAGGTATAAACCTTCAATGTTTTGTATGTGACAGCCCACCGAAATATGTAGAAGGAAATATAAAATGAAGGGAAAGAGTAAAAACGAAAACATTATTACATTGTTCCTTTTTGAGAGAGTTCTCCGTCCACCATAGTTATCCAACGAGAAAACGACCTCCCTATTTATCTCATTATCTCATACTTTTTAATATTTGGCGCATGAAAATTTCGAGCAATATTTTCATGCAGGTATTGGGATGGATGGAGGATGCAGGAATTCACCCATCATTTGAAATGTATCGCAGAATCTTGCACTTTGCACAAAATGGTAGTGGGGCTGAATATGCTGCTGTCATACAAGAAAGAGTCAGTAAACTATCCTTGGGTAATTTTTGAACTATGTGGTGCATATGATTCATTTGAAGGAGCCGCCACAAAGAAAGTTATTTATTTTACAATCAAATGCGGGACTGCGTTTGGATAGGATTTAGAAGGATTATTAACTTGGTTCCGATCATAGCATTTTTTATGCTCTTTACTTTTGTGCATAACTCAAACCTTCTCTTGTTGTCTATAGATGAGAACCACGATAACTCCAATCATGGTAGCTAGTAGCAACTAATTTGTTCAAAAGAAAGAGTGTTTGTACTACTTCTTTAGAGTTGTACGTACGCATATATTTGGTATATTATAGTACTCCTATTTGGCAATTTTTGTAGGGTTGCTTTCTTTGTAGTTACAAGACATCATATGTGTGGGTGATTTTTTTTTTTTTTTCCCGCATGCAAGTGTTCTGTTTTATACTCTTAGGATCTGCGTTTATGCTTAAAGTCTGGAATTCCTAACGCATCTCCAACGGTTGGATAAACCATGAGCCATTGCCATTTTTTTGGATTGAATGCCAAATTGCTCTCCTCCAATGTTCAAGTCATTTTCTCGGCAAAAAAATAGCTTTGCCATGCATTTATTTGTCCAAATTTGGCTTAGGAAATGGTTGAAGCCATTTGTTGCACATCATTTGTGTGCTGCTAGCTCTTTGTTCAAATCTCTGTACAATAATTTGAGTGATACAACTATTCACATAAAGTCATATTCCATGTGAAAATGTGTCGCACCTTTTTACAAATAACCTCCCGCAATCTTTTTATTTTGAAAAATCTCCAACAGGAACCATATTCCAAATCAACACCACCACCACCACTCCAACGAAGCCAATGGAGGCGCTCGTTAAAGTAAATCCCATAAGTAAATTCCAAAGGGATGTAGTGAGAATCTTGAATTCTCCTCCAAGTATCACTTTTCAGCGAATAGACCGCCACATTCGTCGTAATACTAGCATCACCATCAAATTCGGGTTTAGAATCGAGCCAAAGAAAGCATCACAACCTTGTAATCATCCGTAGATGAATCATAACCGAAACCCCGAACATGAAAGTCCGAACCGAGGGTAAAAGTGGGCAGTTTCTTACATTCTCTAGTGGATGGATTCAAAAAGAAGTTGGATTTATTTCCTTCATCAGAAACAAGAAGCAACCAATTGCAAGAACCGAAGACCCGGACCCACAAGTCGACCAAGGCGGGAAAATTGAGTTTTTTCGCGGCAGGTCCCGGTCGGCGAATTGACGGAGTAGAGAGCATGAGAGCCGGAGATGAGAATGGCTTTTTGTGGGGGGTGGTTGTTGGTAGTAGCGGTTCGGTTGAGGTGGGTTCGAGAGAAATAAGGGGAGGAGATTTGGGAATTCCACGAGGGCGACACACACTTGAATTGGCCGAGAAATTTCACCGGTAATCGTGAGAGTATGTCGGCGACGACCTCCGGTGGTTTAAGTTGTCGTTGGTTTCACCGTTGGACATTGTGGCCGCCGTCTTCACCGTTCGAACTCTGGGATTACAGAGAAGGGGGGATGGAATTCGGTTGGTTGGGTGTTTACTCCTACACAATTGATCAGATTTAATTTTTGAATTCCCACGCATTTTATCAGATTATTTTTGAATTCGGGCTGCTAGATACAAAGAGAGGCAACAAATAAATTGGGAAATTCTTCAGTAGCGGCCGGGCACGGTGCCACGTGGTGTCGAGCACATTTTGGCCGTCCAAATGTGTTTTAGACGATCCAGATCTATTTAGGCTTAAGGGGGTATTTTGGTAATTTTACACTTAAAAATATCCAAACAGATCTAGACCGTCCAAAACACGTTTGGACGGCCGAGATGGTACTCGGCACCGTGCCCACCCGGCATTGAAAAATTTCTCAAATTTCAGAGAGGGTGAGAGGTGTGCTTCTTCGTCTGCCTTGGGGAACGGTTTTTTTTTTTCTTTCAGTTTAAGACCCTAGTTTGTTGATCTACCCGACGTAGAGAAGCCTGCTATTGGTACTGACTAATAGCATATTAATCGGATACCGATAGACACGTTGAGTTCACTTCGAATTCTGTCGTTCAATAATTTAAAAAAAATTTGAGTGGCCCCTAAAATCTAAATAAAAAAAATACTTCCCCTATCCCAATTCTTTAGTCCCTTTTGGGAGTTCATATCACTTTTAGATTGATTATATCTTGTGATCTACTATAATTTTTTAAGTGATTTTGAAAATATTGTTTAAAAGAGTTCATTGAGATCTATCAAATAATATCTATATTGCATATAAATAGTATTACCAATTAAAAATTATATTTAGTGTTTTATCCGGTTGGCATAGGGAGTGGGGACGGAAGGAGTAAAAAATTGGATTAAATACCTACACATATTGGATTGAGCTGATTTCTCACATAGTCCACTCATTTTTTTTTTAAATTATTAAACGGCTTAGATCATCTGTGCGGGACCCATAGTGGGCCTCGTGTGCCTGTCAATACGCATCAGTATCATCTTCGCCGGTTCCTTAACCTTTTTCGGTTGACATCTAGGATATGTGAGAGAGAGGGGGACGCCCTAGGATTAGTTTGGTTGGTTGGTGGATTTGATCTCTACATAATTGACCAGGTTTTATTTTTGGAAAATTAATATAAATTGTCCTTTTAGGCCATCCACAATGGTGTAATCAAAAGCTAATTGTTGTTAAAGTTAACAATATTTGTGCAAAAAATTGCTCACAATGGTATAATCAAACATAGCAACATCTTTAGAAATAATCAAATTTTGGGTTTTAGATAACCAAAACTAGTAATCTTTTTCAATAATCAAAATTTGTGAACCCCACACCACTCTTCTTTCCCGTTTCTATTTTAGGTTACATTCTTATGAACTTAACTTAAATATGAAAAATTGTCTTTATTTGAATTTTTTTCACATTTTTTAGTTTTGCGCCAAACTTTTATAAATTATTAATTCGTCTTGACGAGAGGAATTGGAAAAGTATTTTTTTTTACTTTTACCAAAGTATTTTGAGAAATAATCACTTTTTAGAAAAAAAAAATTGATTTTTTCCACTAAAAAGTGATTATTCCTTTTTTGTTCCTCCTTATGGTTGAGTAAATGAACAACCTTGCAAAAAAAAAAAGAAGGAAGAACCTTGCATTCTTTTCCAAATTCAAGAACACATTTGATTTTTTTTGAAAGATTAAGAGAGTGGTGAGTTTGTGATATAAGCTACAAGAATAGGAAGAAAAAAAAAAGTTTTGGTGTTGTTTTGATAGATAACACTAAGAAGAACACCATATATTCGATATATTTTTGTCCAAAAAAAAACGTAATTTTGGTTATGGACTAAAAGTGACCATTATGAACCTCAACATTGTTAAGCTTAGCAACCTCTTAAATGAATAATCAAAGCTGATGTGTCAACTTTTGGTTATCTATTTTTTATTATACCACTGTGGATGGCCCTAGTTTCATCTGAATCTCATTTTTTGTTCTTTGAGTATTAATTACAATTCTTTTGACTTTTAAATTTGGTTTCTTACCACTTCCGTCAGTTAAATTGGACAAAAAAAAAAACCAGATTGATTGCAGTTTAGACGTTACAGTTCATATCAAATTTGTCAAATTGATAACTTTGTTCTCAATCTGATTTTTTCGTCTAGTATGGTTGACAGACGTTATTGATTGGATCAACTTGGTACGAAAATCAAACTTGAAGGTCAAAAGAGTTGCAATTAATACTTAGAGGACGAAAATAAGACTCGGGTGAAATTAAAAGGACCATTTCTATAAATTTCCCTTGATTTTTTGGTGCAAAAAATAAGTTCTTATGAATTTTCTAGGGGCGCGACAATTTGCAGCCTTTTATTTTCTCCCATAGCCCACTACATTTCGGTAAATGGTTGTTGAAAATCACACATAACATTTCGGTAAATAGCTGTTGAAAACAAGATTATATTTCGGTAATTACATGTCGAAAATATGTTCAACTTTAGGTAAACAACTGCCAAACATACATTTTCGGCAAATAGCTGTTGAAAAAAATATTATATTTTGATAATTAGATACTGAAAATGTATCTCAATTTCGATAACTAACTATTGAGTATAATTAAAAAAATTTAACGGGTTATAGGAAAAAATAAAAAATTACGAATAGTCGCGTCCTTTTCTTGTCCAGACTAAATTTTCGGTTTAAAAATAATCGAAATGTACGTAAACCGGATCAAGCACCGTTGAAAAAAAAAAGCGAGGAGGGGCTAGAAAGAGAGACGTGCTTCTTCGTCGGCAGCCTTGGGGGCTGGGACGTAATATGTTGTCGTTTTTGTCTTGGGGTGACTAGTATAATCCACGTGGTAGCTGATACAGTTTCAAATCCAAGTCAATGACGTGCTTACCCTCGTCTCCTTCATAGCCGTTACTGCCTTTCTCATCTCATCGTCCCCGTTTACACCCAAATCGTCATTCCAAGGAAACACGTTGGATACTTTCGTAATTTCGTCACATAGCCCCCAAATCAAGGGTGTCGTTGTTATCTCTCTGGAACACTCTCTCTCTCTGTGCTCTACACACACACTCTCTCTCTCCTGATTCTCTGTCTTCTTCTTAGGGTTTGAAGCCGTTATGGCTTCGTCTTCGTCTGAACCGGCTTTGAAAGCAGAAATTGGTGGTGGCAGCGGAGGAGGAGAAACCTCGGAAGGTTTAGCAGTGGCGAGCGATCAGATGCTGTTGTACAGGGGACTGAAGAAGGCGAAGAAAGAGAGGGGGTGTACGGCCAAAGAGAGAATCAGTAAGATGCCCCCTTGTGCCGCCGGCAAGCGCAGCTCCATTTACCGAGGCGTCACCAGGTACTAAACCAAATCAAACCAAACTGAGTCTTATGTCTCAATCGATCAGATTCGGCTACATGAATCATTTTCTTTCATTAAACTCTGTCAAGCTCTCATAGGGCAAGATTGAGCACGAATCTCGACCATATATTAGTGTGTGGTCTACACACTTGGGGTGGACCCCACACCCATGTGTGATCCAGATTTGTGCTCAAACTTGCACTAGGGGCATTGAATATCTTCTCAAGTACAACTATGCATAGAGACATGCACAGATACTTTTAGGCATCTATATGTGTACCTTAGAGAGAAGAGTTCGACTATGGGTACCGATGGAGGTGTTACCGATAGGGTACCGATGAATTGTGGGGCTCACTTAAGGGTCCCACACGATTATACAAGCTATTAATTAATTTTAAAATAATTTTTCAAGTAGCCCCTTAAAATTTCAGCTCCATCGGTACACATAGTTAGACTCTTTTCTACAAGTAAATTTGTGCAAATAAAAGATGGGGTATTGAACTTTTGGCACCTCTGAAAAGGATTTTGGGGCAAGAACAAGTGCACCCATTTTATGCCTTGCTAGGTTGTTAAAAAAGCTATAAGAAAATAGCGATAATGTTGCATCTGATGTGGTGCTTTTTTGGTACCATTCTCAAATCCAGATTAATGGGTTAACCTTGTGCCAATGCTATCTATTGGCATGGTTGATGTGACACACTTGGCAAAATAAAAGTTAAGTATTGTTTGGAAAAATCGAAATTGTTACCAAATTTGGCACTAGAGATAGCTTTGTCCCGTTTTTTCGACAGCAACTTTAGTTTACAACCGGCGTACCACTTTGCTATATCTTTTTTTGATATATATTTGTCCAAATTTTGACTTTGTCAACCTAAATGGCTCATGGGTGGACTTGCTCCAAGTGCCAATAATTTGTTTTTCTAAAAGAAATTTTGCTAGTACTCAATATTTGTTATGAAATACTCTTATTTAGGTTAAATTGGTGTGAGTTTCATGATAAAATCAGGTCTTGTTGCATCATAATTAGCATAACCCAGTTTATCACAAGAAAAACACCAACAATATTTAACGCCCATCGTAGTTTTCTGTTGGAAATAAAGCCCTTTAGGGGCGAATCAACTATAGCCAAGTATGAGTTAAACCTGCTTTCAGCATTTATGTATGGACTAGTAAATCATATGTCAATAGACTCAATACTCTGCTAAAGAAATCAAACTGTCAAACTAAATACATCTGATTATTGACTAAAAACCATAAAGCCAAATAGGTACCATTATGTAGATGACAAATTTGCCAGATGGCCTCATAATGTGGCTGCGGAGACTGAGATGTCTTGGGGAATAGCTGTAGGTCGAGATTTTTACATCATGCCATTAGAATAATATTGGAACATTATTGGTGCGTTCTATGGGGAGTTTGGGGTGATCATTTGCGCGTATGCAAGCCCTTATATTGGATGACAAAATGGTCCGGCTGTGGTTATCCATTAAAAATAGTGATAGAAACAATGATAACAAAATCTAGCTCAAGCTGTACTTTGATAGTTTATGATGGTAAGACTATAGTCACTATATTGGACACTAACCAACTCAAATCTTTCATGGCGCTCCATCATAAGAAAGTCTACAAAGCTTAAAAGCAGTGGCTATATTCTTTTTTCCCACCGTGGACAAGAGTTTTAAGCTGCCAAAGAAATACCAATATTCTTGGGCGATGTTGAACTATTTGGAGACTAAAAAAAGATTTTAACTCAATAATCGTGGATTAGCTACTAAAGTGTCACTTATAGTATGGTGTATTAAGTATAACAAGATTCATATGCTGATTTACGTTTTAACTATAAAGACTAGTAGACTGCTTGAAGTGGTTTCTCTACAAGTTGTTGGGGAGAACATTTCCTCATGTTGAAAGTAGCCCAACATAGCATAAGAAGCACCCAAAAAATTGCCCCTGAAAAAAATTTGAGAAAGAAGAGGAGCAAAAGACTCTCAGGTTGTCATAACTTTTAGCATGGTTAACGAAGTTCCCAATCGGTACTAGGATCCACCATTGTCATGCTAAAATTGGTATGGTTTTTTTTCTTCATATTTTCATCTCTCTATAATAGTCATTTCATGAGCATGCATTGTTTTGATACGAATTTTTGTGATGAAATAACAGGCATAGATGGACTGGTCGTTATGAAGCTCACCTTTGGGATAAAAGTACCTGGAACCAAAATCAGAACAAGAAGGGAAAGCAAGGTCCCTCTCTTCGAATACCTATCACGCTTGTATTTATATTCTGCACACACTTTTTAGAGCATCCGACATGGAACTCTTGTTTGCTACCAAATCTGACGACTTCCAATGTTTTCACATTGCATGGAAAACGTAAATTCATTGGTGAACCATCTGTTCTGCAGTTTATTTGGGTGAGTAGATATTTTTATGCTTTTGTTGGCACTGTTCTTGCCTCTTTTACGTCATTATATTTTGCATTTCTAAGAACACTAATTACAGGTGCATATGATGACGAGGAGGCTGCAGCCAGAGCATATGACCTTGCAGCCTTGAAATACTGGGGTCCAGGAACGCTCATCAATTTTCCTGTGAGACCAAATTTCGGAACCTTTTAACTTTCTGAACAAATGGAACCCCTTCTTTGCTAGTTGTCACGTAATCTTAAGATATCGAGCTTTCTCCCCTTCATGTGCAACCCCTTCTTAGGTGCAAAGTAACAAGTTAACAAACAAAACAAACTGTACTGGATACAGTAACAAACATAAGATGAAAAGACGTGAACCCCAA
Organism: Rhododendron kiyosumense; assembly: GCA_019656275.1. Taxonomy (NCBI): domain Eukaryota; kingdom Viridiplantae; phylum Streptophyta; class Magnoliopsida; order Ericales; family Ericaceae; genus Rhododendron; species Rhododendron kiyosumense. The sequence goes on from BPLS01000456.1 coordinate 9,224, forward strand.
ATCACCGAGTACCAAAACTCTGATGACATGTGAAATTGCTATCATAGCTCTCTTACTTCCATCCATAACTCAATTATTCCTCGCCTTTGTTCAAAATTTTCCCCACATTTTCAAACTTCAATTGTTTAACTAACTTCTCCTCAAAATCTGTTTCTGATTTAATTTTCTATGGCATAGATTTAATACTGGTCTCATTTTCTATGACAAATATTTTTTTCCATTTTCCACATATAGAGTATGAAATTTCCATCCTCTGAAATGGAGCAGGACTTAGAGGATGGGTTAGAACGATACTATCCTCTAAAATGGAGGTCGAGTGTGGGTTGGAGACTTGGAGATGCTCTAAGACGGTTGTTTACAGAAGCGCCATTGACATATTGTGTCAACTCTTTTGTGAGAGCGAAAAGTATTATTTCGTAGATATACGAAAGTTAGTCATAATCTACTTGTTTTTCCACTACGTTCTTCATCTTTCTAATTTTAGATAGTTAATGAGGTTATCAACTCAATTTTATGAAAAGATTACATAGCAATGGGTAGTAAATTTGATCAATCAAGTTTTGATGTTATTGGATTCCTGGGGACTTTCTTTTTGGGATTCCGATACACAATGTTGGATGCAGGTCACAGATTATACAAGAGATCTGGAAGAGATGCAGAATGTTACAAGAGAGGAATATCTTGCATCTTTACGCAGGTGTGGCTGAACTTACCAAATATGTTGCTGTTTCTGGATTCGTACTTTTGCTTATAATTTATGCTCGACTGCAGAAAGAGCAGTGGCTTCTCAAGAGGACTCTCGAAATACCGTGGGCTTTCTAGGTATACTTGTCATATTCTGGGACTCTGTATACTTCCATTGCACATTTAAATGCTGCGCATACTATTGGTCTTCTTCAATTCTTTCCTTCTTTTTGTTTTTGGCATGGACATCATGAGACCCAGTTTTCCCTGTTGTCCGACATATTTATTTTCTGCATTATTCTTCTAGAAGCTGTATAAAATTCAGAACATGTTGTGTTGTTTTGAACAGCTTTTTTTTTTTAACGGCCAGAACATGGTGTGTTGTCCTACTGGTTTATTTTGGGATGACACGGAAGGGAGGACCTCTTTTGGGTGTTTCCTCAGGAAATAGTGCTAATCCCCAATTGGCAATTAGCGACGTTGCAATTCACTTAAGAAAGTTATGGGGTTATCAAATCTAAATATCTTTGTCGTTTTTCTGCTCCAGAAGAAGTATGCTTTTTAATCGTGTGATACCAATGTTTCATATGAAATATTTATATTACATCCGTGCATTTTAGTTTTTTAATGATAGATTCTGCCTTCTCTTCCATGATATGTGCTACCATTATGTAGTCGATGGGATCCATCACTTGCTCGTATGGCTGGACCTGATTACTTCAACACCATAAAGTATGGTAAGTTTTAACCAAATTATGTTTGCATCTTTAGAAAGACTTGGTTACACGAAGAGTTATGGAAATTGGAGCTCTTGAGTTTCAATTTCCTCTACTTGTATCAGCTACCGTGTAATATGCTTCATCATTCTAAAGCTACAGGTGAAGAAGCAGCCACAGAAAGTGAATATGCTGGTGGTTTTTGTCTTGATAGAAAGATTGATCTTACTCCTTACATCAAGTGGTGGGGACCCAATAAAAGCCGTCAAACAGATTCTCTCTCAAAATCATCCGAGGAAATAAAACACGGCCATTCTGAGGATATTGGCAATGAACTCAGAACTTTGGAATGGGCGATCCAGCCAACTGAGCCTTACCAATTGCCGCGTCTGGGTATTTTCCACAAAGAAAAAAAGAAAAAAGACTCCACATTTTCTGCTATGAGCATCTTGTCGCGATCTGCTGCATACAAGAGCTTGCAAGAGAAAGCATTAAAGAAGAAAGAAAAACAAACTGAAGTTGACGAAAATGAAAACAAATGTACGATTAGCAAAATGGATTATGGAAAGGCAGTTGAGAAATCTAGTCATGGTGGGACAAGTGAGGGGCTAGGAGTTACACTTGATGCAGGTGCGGGATTGTCACTTCAGAGGAATTTGTATCCGTTGGCTCCTTTTATGACTTCCCCACTTTTGACCAGCTACAACACCATTGATCCCTTATCGGACCCAATTCTTTGGACCGCACTTGCTCCTGTTCTTCCGACTGGACTCTCTCGTACTACTGAGGTTGGTATATCTGTCTATCAAAACTGAGATTGTTTGAGAATCTTAGGATTTAGTAACAAGAATGTTGAAAGTAAAGAACGCTGCCTTGTACTTGCTGAATTCTGGAGAACGTGAGGCACATCTGGTGTTATGTCGAAGAAAGTTTTGAAATGGGAAAAAATTGCGAATGAAATTCTTCATGAAATAATTCTATAGAGAAGTATAACTATATGAAATAGTGGGAATTGTTTGATCAGATGACTGATTTTCTTGTTTTTCTTCTTTTCAAAATGGGTTTTCGCAATGCTTATATCAGGAGTCTCATTTGAGGCATAGTTTACCAGTACAACTGCGTGATATAATGGCAATTTTCTTGCAGGTTACGAAGACAGAGACCAGTTCAAATTATGGTTTCTTCCACCCGGAAGAATGACCACTAGTTCTACTTCCACGACATCTGGTTGGAAAGAATATATTTGCTCTGAGGTACCTCGGGTAATTTAGCTAATGCATACGCTATGTGGAGGAGGAAACACACCATCACATCGACACAGTAGTGACGTGGTAACTGGATTTTGAAGGAATGCGGGGAGACTATAGAGAGAGTTTGTATATTATTAGGTGTAACAAAAGGAATATTTTTGTTTTTTGTTTTTTTTATCCTTACTTCTTGTTACTTGATGTTTCGGATAGCATACACAACAACAGTGCCAGAATGTGTGAGAAAGTTTTTGTCATTTAAAGATAGTTCAAGTATGTCACATATAAAGGAAACTGAGGATAGCTCTTTGCTAATGTACATGGTAAGTTGATAGAGAAAAAGGAGTCTGCAGTTTTTGTTGTTTTGGTGCTTTCTGAGATTGGCAAGTTTATGCCTCAGCATTTAGCTTCTAGCTTTCTGGGTTTCCTTCCAATGGATTGGCCGGATAATATCCTGTTCTAACTTCGGCACCAAATAACTAATTTCTTATCAGAAAGTCTACGCACAAACAGTTGTGTTCAGAGTTGTATTTTAAAGTTGTGTGCGTTGGATTGCTCGTTTCTTATATACGTTATATATGGAATTACGCTTCCTAGCCATGGGACTCGTGCGATTAAATCTCAAATTTCAATCCTTTACCACTCAGAAATGAATTCAGTTTGGTTGCATTATTAAAATCAGTTTGTGAGTGAATACTAGCTGGGTTAAAAAAGGGTGAATGCTATGTTTTATTGCAGTTTTAGAATCAATTGTGGGGAGAACTTTTAATAAACTATTTTCGAACATAATTGATAAAAAAGTAGTCCTACTTTTGAAACTAAAATCTCGCATCATTACCGACAATCACATTGGACCCTCTACAGGTCTCTCACGAAAAATAATCTTAAAAAATAGAAACATTGGATCGAGGACATACATATATAAGATTGAACTGATTTTTCGCGATGCCCTCTCATATTATTTTTTCATTACTTAACGGTTCAAAAATTTTGTATGGGACCCGAGTAGGCCTCGCATAGCCGTCGGTATTCCACCGTTGATCCCAATAACAGAGTTTGCTCTTTAAAATTATTGAACGGCTCCCTATATAGGTCCCGCACGAAAAATAATCTTAAAAAATAGAAACATTGGACCGAGGACATACATATATAAGATTGAATTGATTTTTCGCGATGCCCTCTCATATTATTTTTTCATTATTGAACGGTTTGGAAATTTTGTATGGGACCCGAGTAGACCTCACACAGCCGTCGTATCCCACTGTTGGCCCCAATAGCAAAGTTTGCTCTTTAAAATTATTAAAGAGCTCAAATCATCCGTCCGTGTCCCTAGCAACAAGTCCCTATTGTATCGGAGTATTGATTTCAACACTGCGAATATTCCCCACAGAGGATGGGATAAACTGCTGTGACGTGATTATTGCTTTCACCGGAAAAAATAATTTGGGGTCCACTATAGTACAATATCATATCATATCATTACGTATTAAAGATCAATAATCAATCGAGAGTGGGGTATCCCTTAGAAGTGGGACATTCGTTTTGTGGAATGCCCAACCAATCCACAGCAGACACGTCTATTATGTCCTTGTCCCCCATCGACTCGAGTACGGAATATCTACGAGTGTAACTCCAATCCTTTACTTAGGGTCAGCCTATTTTCCCATTGACCTGCTCATATACCATCCACGACTTACGAATTAGTGAAAAGAAGTTGATATTTTTGAATTACGAGAAGTAGTCTATAACTTTTTGGTTATAGAAAATGCCTCCTTAATTTTTGTATTCATGTGAACCAACGAACAATCCTCCCTTTTATTCTCTCGGGAGAGACCGTCGTGATCGCGACCGATTGATAGATTTAATGGTTCGAATGTATTTTTTAAGCTTTGACCGGTAATAGTTTAACTGGCCGGTAAAATTAAACTATTACCGGTCAAAGTTTAAAATACATCTGAAATATTGAATCTAGCAATGAGTGGTCACGGTCACAAGATCCTATTCTCTTGGTTTTTTTTTTTTACACGATTTTTGCACTTCATTTTGTTAAAGTATGAACTCCAAAATTTATCTTTCAATGCATTTTGAAAGTTTTGCATTTATGTAATTTTATGCACCGAAGAATAATGTTGAAGTGCATTTATAGAAAGTAAAGTGCAAAAAAACATTAGTCTTTTTTTTTATTTTGCTCATAATTTCTTTTTGACATTAAGAAGTACGAGTAAACTTTAGAGCTGTAGACTGATAAATGGACTCAGTCACTCAAAGACTGGTTGTTGAAAGTTCAAACTTGGTTTGCAAACTTGACAAACTTATAAAAATAAGTCTCAAACTTGACTTATTTTATGAGAAGAATCAGTCTCAAACAAGCTTTAAGGCGATATCGAGTAGCTTATTTTTTTTATATATCAATATAAGTCAAACAAGGTGAACAATCGAAACCCCGTTGGGCTAAATAAGCTAAATGGCTTATTTTTTTGTCCTTATTCAAATTTTTTTTTCGTATTTGTTAGTTTGTCGTTAATTTTTTAGGGATTATTGCATCATCGTGACGAGAGGAATCCAAAAAGTAAAAAATTATAATCAAAATCAAATTTTTTTTGAATAAAGACGAAAAAATTGGCCACTTACCTTATTTAGTCGAACGGAGCTACTTGAACGCTTAATGAGCTTTCGAAAAACATTCAAGCTTTATTCATTTGTAAATAAACCGATCTGAAATTGCCTTTATAACGAGCTAGCATGCACATACATACTCAAAAACTTGAGCAGTTTTATTTGTAAGCCTTGGTTGCAGTGCACTTGGCAATTGCTGACATGGAATAATAGTGACCTCGAACATACCTACTCAGATACTCTTATCAAATTAGCATTGTGACCGTTTGATGAACGAGACAAAAAAAAAAAAGGGTTCACGGTGGTACTTTTTTGTTTCGTGCATCTAACGGACCCAACGCTAATATAATAATATAAATAAAGAAATAAAAAATTATCCTAGTTGCAAGAGATCCTAAAATAATAATTACTATAAATTAATCACAATAAAACAAGATCAATGCTCGCATTAGAAAAATAGAGCCCCTTGAAGGAAGTGTACAGAGAAAATAGAGAAGTACTCAAATTTGAGTAGCGATTTTGGAGTACCGCCACGAAGTGTTTTAACACCTTTTTTTCATTACATATTTTTGTAGAATTCATACACGGAGTATTTGACGGGAAAGTTGTGGTGATCAGAAGGTGGTTGAAGATTCACCTAATGATTTTTCCCATCCCTCCCCACATGTTCTCTCTTCTCACCTTTCCCTCTCCCCCAACCCCCCACGTTTTCTTTTCACCCTCCCCGTCTGACTCTCAATTTTTCCCTTTTTAAAAAAATCAAAATTCTAAGAATTTAGAATGTGAGACCCCATGTCCCACATCAGCTGGGAAATTGAAAGGGAAGTAATATATACCGAATTTCGATTAGCTGCGGTATAACTTGAGATTAACTTTTTGAGCCATGTAATTAGGCGAATGGTTAGTAGGTTAATTGTGATGGATTGTTACAGTTTTGACCAGCTGGGCGAAGGGTTAGCAGGGTCGTTACATAGGATGGGGGTTTTGGATTATTTTCCCCCTCTCTCACTCTCAATTTTTCCCTTCAAAAAAAAAAAAACAAAATCCTAAGAATTTAGGATGGGGTTTGGATTATTTTGAGTTCAACTACATTTGCTTATAGTATAGTATAGATAGATAGATAATACTCCATAAATGATTCCCAGAGGAGGAAATTCATTTAAATTTTTTTGGGCACGTAAAGTTCATTTAAGTTACAAGTAATAACGTGACGATCCGCGTCATTTAACTTACTTATTCTTAGCCGAAGCACACAACTCAAAAGGTCAACTTTAGATTTAACATTAGTTAATCGCATTTTCTTATATAATAATACCTTAACTTTTCTTTTCTTACCAAACGTGGGATAAAAGTGGAATATCACAAATAATACTACTTGTTTCAATCGTTTGAGTCATGCCGGTGAGTGTTTTGATTTAAAAATGATCAAAACCACAAAATGCCACATTAAAAGATGTACTAGAACAATAAAATAAAATTTACCAAACACATGGATGCATGCTTTAGTTTTCTTGGTGTATAGTAATTGTTTAATTCAATACTAGTATATTGTTTGCTTTGAGGAACTAATTTAAAATTGATTAAATCTGACGCATTCGTTTGGTTTGGCAGTTTTAATTCAATACTATATATTGTTACAAGGATTGGATGAGGTTATTTGATTGGATGAGGTTATTTTGATAAAAAGAAGAAGAAGAATAATGGATGAGGTTGTACTACTTGTATATTTGTCTGTATTGATGTTGTTTCATAAGTTTTCTTTACTCATTTTCTAACAGAAAACCATACAGGTTACTTTTTTTATTCAAAAGTCTACTCTATACTTATAATTGATGTGGGTGGGGACGGATTCACCAAGGGACGTACCCTTTGAACTTTTTTCTATTACGTTTTAAATTTCAATTATCAACTTACGAAATTACTATAATAATATTCACGCTAGATTTTCGTTCCTAACCTCTTGCTTTATTTTAAAAAATTTAAAACAAGAAAGAGTCCATGTTCTTTTGGTTATTCGGAGTAGGCAGACTCTTTTGCTTTTTTTGACTGGAGGAGTAAAATATGCATATAATTGATCTAAGAGATATTTGTCTGTGCGCAAAATATTTTAAATTATTTACTCATCTTCAGAAATTTATATAAAAAGTGCATTACAAGATTTTTTGTGTAGTGATAAAACATTACGAAAGTGAGAGTGTAATTGGTGATTTTTATTACCAATTCCAATACTACTATTTTCTTAAACGTTTGAAATTTTTTCTCTCTGTTTTTTTTTAATTTTTAAATCTTACCTTCAAATTCTTCAAAAGCGATACGTTAGGAAATTTATTTTTATATATATATATATATAT
>BPLS01000456.1:18236-43512 GCA_019656275.1 Rhododendron kiyosumense
AAATTGGCCCGAGTTAGAAAATAGTTTTTTTTCCCTCGAGATTTATGCTTGAGAGGTAACATCTCAGTTTGGAATGCAATCCGTAGTGCATAGGAGCAAGGTTCTTACTGAATTCTTACTCGAAGCACAGAGTGAGATTCCGGAGCAGATTCGCCACCTCCACTTGGAGGATCCTGCAACTAACACACTATGCGTTATCCTAGTTCGGAATGCATTCCATACTGTATGGAAGCAAGGTTCTTACTGATTTCTTACTTGATCCTCCACTAGGAGGATCCTGCTACTAACACACTATGCGTTATCCATGTTGTAATAGAGAAATTGTTTGACCGACAATCAAGTTCCTGGCCTAGCCATTCTCGGTCGGAGGACTCGATATTATCTATTCTAGGTTTTCTCTGCGCACCCATTGCCACATTTAAGGCTTGGCTTCAACTTATGCTTTGCGTCATTTAGTAGTTGCAATTGTCTCCCAGCTTAATCCAAGATTAGTTTGTAGTTATCTTTATAGGCTTTGTCTAATTGGACTTGACAATGGTATAACAGGGAAGCAAAAGAACATGAAAACTTGCTGAAGAAAATGGTTACTTCCCTTAAACTACCGTCATCAGTGAACCAAACAAGTCACTAATATGTGCCCAGGCAATTACACTCGTTGATTTCCTCTCTCTCTATATTTGGGTTCGATTGGGATATTTAAAAAACGCGTATGTGTTGTTTATTTATGATACTTATGAAAAGAAAAACTGCAAGAGGGTATTTACTGGATTCGATCATCACATCACCTGCACTGACTTCTTGTTTCTGGTGTCATGTTAGATGATTTTACGTGGAAGTTGGTTGATGAATTGTAATTTCCTTTCCCGTAAATTTTTTTATGTGTCAGTTTTCTTAGATGCTATGGCACCAAATTGTTCTATTTGTTTATGTGCTGGCAGATAGTGCTTCCAACTGTTGTAATGCTCATGCTAATTGCTGTAAGGACCCAAGTTGATACACGACTTCATCCAGCACAACCGTATGTATCTATTGCCCTATTTCAAGAGTTCATGTTGTTGATTTTTTTTCTTCAGCTTTCTTAAGCAGTTGTTGCTTTAAAGGTGAAGTTAAGAAGAGAGATGCAAACTTTCCTACTTGTCTTTGGTCGATATATGTGGAGGCTTTTGTTCTCTGGCCCAAGAATCGATATGTATACATGTATATGTATGTAAATTGCATTCCCTTTGTCCCAGAATGTTATTTTGTATGTGGAAACTTTATATCTATCTAAAAACCAATTGGCAATGAGTGGAGAGGTCCTAAATGTTTTTAAGCCCTTGTTCGGGTGTGGGTTTGGAAAAAATTTTCCAAACCCAAATCCACTCATTTTCTATATTTCCAATCATTACTTTCATTTATCTCTCTACTCATTACCCCTATATCCAATCATTAATCTCATTTCTCTCTCTATCTCTCTCCACTCATTATCTCTATCCCCAATTATTATCCAATTTTCTCTCCTCACTCATTACCCAAAAACCAAACCCAAAAATTTTCCAATCCCACAACCGAACAAGGCATAAGTGTACCCCATTCCACTCACAAGCAATGTGGGACTTTATTTCCTTAACATCCCCCTCACGTGAAGCCTCGTTTGAGGTCTGTCAAGTGTGGCCACTTTGGGTCCTATCATTGTGCATCCTTTTTGTTGGTTTGCCATCGTGGGGTGTGGACTGTGAATTTTTAAAATGTGGGATGGAATGGACCCTGCTCTGGTACCATGTGGAAATTTTATATTCATCTCGAAACCAATTGACAATGAGCGGAGAGGTCCCAAATTTTTATTTGGGTTTTGCTAAGCCACCAAATTAAGGATTTGGGTGAAAGAAAAGGATAGAAGAAGAATATCAACGTAATTGCTTTCCGAATGCGGTCTTAAAAAGTGCACAACTAAAGCTTAAAGCTGTTATATATGGCTCGTGTGTAGTGACACTTCTATGTTTGCAAATTTGTTTTCTCTGTTAGAGAAGTGTCAATTTGAGCCTTAGGCCTTGATGGTCTGAGAATGTTTGAAAGGTATCCAGTATTTACTCTAAAACCTTTTGTTATTACCGTATTAGGGAGCAGACCACTTATTTGAATCAAGATGTAAATTTCCAGCTTTTTTGGCTTTGTGGTAAGTGATTAACATTATCTTATGCAAATTATGGGCAGTTACATTCAAAAGGAGATGTTTGTTGAGGTGGGAAAAGGTGAAATTTCCCCTACTTTTGTTCAAGTTTTGGAGTCATTGGCGGCCAAGGGTGAGTATTTGGCTTTTGCACCGGATACAAATGAAACCAGGATGATGATCGATGTATTATCAGTAAAATTTCCTCTACTGAAGGTACCGACTGCAGTACTATGTTCATGTTCTTGTAATTCATTTTCTTTCTCTCCAGTTGTTCAGCTGTGATAGGTATGTCATTTCCTGGAATTACAGTATTGTCTGCATGCGTTGGCATATGATTGCATGTATATTTGCTGATCAAAAGAATAATTGCACTGCAACTGGTCAGTTAAATGGTTTTGTTCTTGGAAAGTGTAAGATGACTTTTTCCACTACTTTTATCACGTTGTAGTTACTTCCTTTTGAGATTCAAAATTCTGTTTTTTCCGTTGACGTGTTGAGTCACAGAGATAGGGACATGGAAAATACTATTCGAGGCATTGAAAACTTGCTCTGCTGTTACACATCTGTCCATTGAATATATGTAAGGGGCTATAGAGATGGTCCCGAGGGAGCTATATTGATGAAATTGAAATGGTGTTTGGTAGTTCGGTGAATGTTTAAACCTTGTCAAATGTATGTAGTACTTTTTGTGCTAGTTTAAACTTTACATCACGATGAAGAGACGCATCCTTGCCACAATGAGATTTCATGGGTAATAGATAAAAGTTAAGTTTTAAAGGTGGTGTTTTTAATTCAATAATCAGTGACTTCATGTGTCATATCTGATATCTTTAAGTAACTCTTCAAACTGCAGTGTTTCGGTTGCTGAATTTTTCTCTTCTTATGGGTTTATATTGGTTTCTTTGGCCTATAACATCGGGTTTTGAGGATTTTTTTGTTAGGCCAGGTGTGCCTCAAATTGTCTCTCATTTTGGGTGTCTAGGGCATTCCTTAGGGGTATGTTTCCAGCTTCTTCAACTTCTTTATTTGTATGTAATATGAGTTAGCCATCCAAAAACTAAGGTCTCAGGATGCTTTGATTGTTTTTTTTTCCTTCTGGATTTGTACCATGTCAAACACATGGATAACTGATAGAGCTGTTTTTTCACCGTGGAGGGTAAAAAGGCAATTATATAAGTTAGGTAAAACAACAATCACTACTATTAGAAACATAACTTTATGACACTGGCAAGGAGGAATTTCTGGATCTGACCTAAGTACAGATTGCAAAACAGACTTGTTATGCAAAGGACTGTACTGTGTTAACTGCATTGCATTACTAATGCCTTTCTGGTCCTTGGCATTTATGTCATCTGAAAGGTGATAGGTGTAGTCTCCCATAAGAAATGGTGTCTTTTCCGAACTGTTTGGTGGATTTAAATTGGTGGCGCTTCTTCATGCATTTGTTGACTGTTTTAATAGCTTCGTTTCTGCGCCACGAACTGAATATACTGTTTTTACTCTTGGGGGGTTGCACGACTTGATTAAAAGGAAAGCTAGATGTTTTTGGTCCCAATTGTGACTCTAGTTTTCATGTTTGCAGCTGGTTAGTCGAATTTACAAAGATGAATTAGAGCTTGAAACCTACATATGCTCAGATCTTTACGGTGTCTGCCACAAAGTCAAGTGAGTTATCCTCCTTATCTTTGTATTTATACAAGGGCATGTGTTTAAGAATGTCATCTTATCATATTCCTAGACATGAGATGGGTTAAGGGGATGTTTGTCTCTCCTCCTTTTTAGTTAGTAACTTAGTATACTTCTTAGGAGCGTTACACTCTAGGGAGAACTTGTAGTTGTATCATTTTGTGCATTCCGCCTTTTTCATTTTGTTGGGTGATACCTCTATTTGGTTATTAGGAAAAAAGAATATTTTGATGTGACTTGCAGTGATTTACTAGTGTTGGAGTGTCAAGTGATCAATTCTTAATTTTAGAGGTTATTGAGAGTGCTTCTTTGACAAATGGAGATAAATTGGTGTGGTCTCTTCATTCATTTGGGTTTTTTTTGTCTTGTAAATCCTAATTCGATGAGATTAGTGAGGATCTAAGTTTCCCTGTCGTTGCCTGTCAAGTTGATTTAGAAAGCATAATGCCTCTCAGGGGCAATGTATTTGCTTAGAAGTTGTCTCACTTGAAACTCAATGCCATGGGTATGAATCAGAGAAGCAGCAATCTTTCTTTCTCGCATTGCTTCATTGCAATGGGCTTACGCAGAGAGAGGGTGTGTTTTTTGTGGCAGAGGTGGATTCTATGGTACCTTCTTCTTGTGCTCACATACTTTGTGTTGATTTGGGGAGTTAGTTTTAGTCCCAGAGCAAGGGTTCTTTGTTGATATTTACTTTGCTTGGAAAGAGATTCTAGTGCTTTACAGCAGTAGGAGTCCTAGGACATGTATGAGCGATATGGGATAAGATTGGGCTTCAACACATATTTTCAAAACGATGTCTTTGTTTTTCATGACTAGAGATTGGAAAGCTGTTTGTGATGTTCTTTTGTTTTCTTGTGGTAGTGGACTTTGTTCCCCTTCTCCTCTTTGGTATCTCCATGCTATTTAGTAAAACATTTTTTGTTGCTTAATGAAAATAAGATGCAATTGTGCTTGCCTTCATTTTGTACCTTCCTAAACTGTAGAACTTGCACATGTGTTTTGTGGTCACTGAACATGTTAAAATTCAATTTTCTTTTTTCAGTTTGATCTAATTGTATCTTCTTAAAACTGCTGAAGGACTGACATCATTTATTCTGGGCTAAGAGCACACAGTGATATTATGAGTTTTTCATTTTCCCTCTTCGAACAGGAATTGTTCGAATCCAAAAATCAAAGGAGCAATAGTTTTTCATGATCAAGGTCCTGAGTTGTTTGATTATAGCATTCGCCTCAACCACTCATGGGCTTTCTCAGGATTTCCTGATGTTCAGACTATCATGGATGTTAATGGCCCTTATCTCAATGACTTGGGATTGGGTGTCAACCCTGTACCTATTATGCAGTACAGCTTCAGTGGATTTTTCACTGTATGAGCTTTTGACCCTTTTCACTTTCACTTTTTTCTTAAATATATTTATTTGTTTCTTGTTTGCAAGTACACGTTCCTTAACGAGCACATACACTGGCTGCTATGATAATGATTTTTCAAGTAACACAGTTATTTTTCAAGTAACACAGTTATGATATTGCTATCTAAAAATTGCATTGAACTACAAGTCTGCAACTACATTTACATGTCATTTGGAAACATCTGATGGGTGGAATTTGATGTTAAAAAATCTTGATTACAATACTACTAAACTATGTTTTTGTTAATCAGGATTGGAGGAAGTAGATGATACACAAGGAATATTAAAGTTGATGGTACAGAAGAAACATTAATATAATCGATATGTTGTGTCTGAAAGATTCATTGCTACAGATGATCCCCCTTGCATACCTGCATGCAGACAGCGGGAGAAAGGGTCTATGTCATTGCTAGAAAAGAGAGAAGCCGAAAAGAAATTGTATTGCTAATCGAATAGTGATTGGAAATCATACATTACTAATAAGACTAATGACTGGTTATGTAGTCAAACCCTAATAACCTTAAGCAAACCCTAATAAGAGAGAAAGACTATACTACCTTGATGATAATGCTAATAACAATAAGATAAGTACTTGACAGTTATTACTGAAGCTAGCACCAAGTATTTATACATTTGCTACACCGGTGTAGTCATGATGTATCGTTGTATTTATCTTGATTAGAAACACAGGATTTCCAAGTAAAACTAATGTTTGTGGGGTCTGAATATTTGTGTGCAAACTAAGGAGCTGAAGAGATGGTAAAATGGAATTAACTTTTTAAAATAGTGTCAGTGCACAAAAGTTACTGAATCTCTACATGTTCTTTTGCTTGTGAAGTATCATATTACCATTAAATTGGGCGCACAATCCAATGACCGGTTGCTATGGAATCATTGTATTAACTATTAAGTATCAGGTTTGTGCAGGAGTGAATGGATTGATTGGATTAAGTTCCTGATGCCTAGGGGCCAACATATTCCAAGGTTTGGTTGTGAAAATTTGGGCCAGACGAACTATTCGAACCTGACTAGTTAGCTCATGAGATTCGTGATAACCCTGTAACATGGGATTCAATTGCCATGAATGATTGGCCCCAACTTATCTCATTCTTCATCCAACCCTTTCCGATCTGAGTTTTTGAGATATCCTATTAGTACAATTCATTCCGATCCCTGGTATGCATTCTGGTCTTTGTTCACATGATTAGTTGATCTCCCTAATATCCAATCGTACAAACAGCCGCCATATGGCTACTCTAGTCCTGATTAGAGAGGGTATATTGTGCATCCAGAAAGTCAGCCTATAGTTTGCCTGAATTGTGTGTTGGTTTTGGATGTATAGAGTTCTTGGCTTAAGGTTTTCATGAAGTGGAAGAAAGCTTTCTAGGGTTTCTGACTGAAAAAGGTTGACTTGATTTTTAAAAGCTGCAGTTTGTTGGGAGAAGGGTTAGGGTTGGCTTGGGTGTGAAGTTGGGTTAGCGGGGAAAAGTCTAGGCTTTTAAATAAGAGCTTTATTAGTAGTGCAGGGGTTAGAGAACCGTAGTGTTTATTTGGTGTGATTTGTGGGGTTATGGAGCTGTATAAAACAATAACGTATCTGATTGGTGGGGCTTTAGAGTTTAGAGCTGAGAATCTAGACTTTTAAACAAGCGGTATGGTTGTCAACAGTAGCAGATAATAGTGATATAGTTGAAGAGAAGAAGAAGGAGAATGAGACTCAAGGAATCTCACCAAAACTTGCTTGCTACCCACGAAGGTAAAGGCATTCTGTCAGACTCCGTGTAATAGAAGAGCTACTCAGTTATTGATGGCTGCTGGTTCTCCTAGTTATACTACAAATACAATTCCAAAATAGGTAAATAAGGGCATTTGACCAATTAGAATATGTGAGACCTAACAAAGTGCTGCATTAGACCCAGATAGCATGTCACCCTATTTAACCCATGGGCACCGCTGCAGCTTATGTCCAGCATTTATAAAATGACCAAACTACCTTAGACTCAAGAAAACTTATGGAATCTGACCCTTCTAACCTATAAAACACATTAAAAAAAAGGCTTTAATTGACCCCAACCATGGTTATATAAAGCACCCTTACCTCCTACTCGTGTTCAAGTCAAGTTCTAGATTTCCTCTTCTGTTCATTAGGCACTTTGCATCTGAAAGTTATGGTTTTCCCTTAAATTGGCTAATCACTCACATTACCTGGTTTGCAGCTTCCCAGATTGTGTTATGAGCTTTACGCTTCCATTCTGGATGTTATTCTTTTCCTCACTTTTGTGGTTATGTTTTAAATTCTTGTTGCAGCTTCAACAAGTTATGGATTCTTTCATAATATATGCTTCCCAGCAAACTGCATCTAAGTTAGACACTGATGCTATTGAGTCACCTTTGCATTCAATTGATGCACCTTCCCCACCCAAGATATCATGGAGGCAATTCAGCCCTTCCACAATAAGGCTGGCTCCATTTCCAACTCGTGAATATACTGATGATGAGTTCCAGTCCATCGTCAAGGAAGTCATGGGAGTGCTGTACGTGTCTTGTCACATTCTTAACATTTTCTGTTATTTCTGTCATGAAGAATGTCAAATGCGTATCATATTTGTTGAGGCGTAACCTTTGTTGGTTGGTATTTGTCCCCTTGAAAAATTATGTTTTTAGTTAAGAAGCTATGGTTGAATACTTGACTCAGAATTTGGATGATCAGGTATCTACTGGGATTTCTGTATCCAGTGTCTCGCCTCATTAGTTCTGCTGTGTTCGAGAAGGTTTGGAAATTTGTATCATACATGCATAACTATTGGACTCAGCTTAAAGCATTTTCCGAAGATGATATGTGTAGATGGATATGCTTATAGTATTACAAAGAGAGGTCTTTGGGTGTAGAAATGTCCGGCGTAACCACATCTTTCATTTCTGCTACTTCAGGAACAAAAGATAAAAGAGGGTCTCTACATGATGGGTCTGAAAGATGAGATATTCTACCTTTCTTGGTTCATCACTTATGCTTTGCAGGTAAATTTTTCCCACAGTTAAAGTAATAAATATTAGTCCTTTTTTTTTTGTACAAGACAAGTGTTTATTCCAAGGGTTAGGGGGCCACTGTTTCAGTGGTATTCTGAGAGTAGCTACCTTTTGCATGTATTGCCAAAGTTTAGGTCTGTGTCCAATTCTTCCTCGCCCATACCCCCAATGATTGGGCCATTGGGGACTGGATGAGTTTTATTATTTTTGTTGTACAAGTGTTTATTCCAAGGATTATGTTCTTTAGTTCTGCATTATTTTCTCTGTGCTGTCTCTGCACCCCTATCTTGTTTATCACTAAGCAGTCACTTAGGGGCCTTAGCTGGTGATTCGGACTGTTCCATCTCGATGAGCTGGTTTATAACTTATGCTTTACAGGTAAATATTGTTCTACAGTTTGAGTAATTAAGATCTGGTTCTATTGATAAGCTGTCATCGTCTCGATGGGTGACCTCAAATCCCAGTTCATTATGTTGGCCGTTAACAAGTACGAACATTTTTTAGACTTGTGATGGACAAAGGGCTCAATAGTTTTTCTAAATCTTCAAACCTTACGAAGAATCGGATTAAGATCTGACGCAGGTCGGAAGCGAGTTCTTTAATTCCTGAGTCCATGGGACTGGAATCCACCAGAATGAGAAATGACTCTCAAGAAAAATATTATTGAAGATGGAAAATTAAGTGCCTTGGCCTTGTGCCTTACAAGAATACTTAAACTACTAGGATCTTAACCAAAAAGGAAAACAATCAAAAGTCCAAATCTGCCTAAAATTATGCTAGAACATACTACTAAAATAGAAAAGGAAGATTCTAAGACTCTTCCATCTATTACCACTCAATCACATAGATATCCAATCAATCACACATTTCTTGCGATTGTAATTGCAGCCTTATGTCCTGCATCAAGATCTCATGTTTCTGATAAAAGTGAACCAGTCATGATAATTGTAAATTTAGTAGAAAATTTGTTTCTGATAAATGTGGATTGGACAGTATTTTAATTTGGCATGTGCATGATTATCATGACTGGTTCACTTGAATTTCGAGGATGCCATGTTTTAGGGATCTATTTTGAGCCAGGTGGACAATACTTGGCTTGAGCTTTTTCCCTGTATCTGCTGAATATGTAATACGGTAGTTAAGGGGCCACTTGCTAACTAGTGTTGGGCACTGGGAATGTGTACATAACCTTTGGCTTTGTTGCTCAAAATGGCAAAACACCATGAGGGGGTTGAAGTTTGAATGTCACGTGGAATCTGGAGTGAGATTTTCTAATTCAGAGTATACTTTGATGTTGACTATCCACGACAGCAAGATTCAGATATAGATCAGCATGTCGAATTCAGTTAATACCAGAAGATCACTTGGCAGAAACTCTTTTTGGGGATCTGTCTCTAATGTTATTACTTGCGTAGGGTTTTATTATATTACATGGAGGAAAAAGTTCACCTTAATGCTGCATATGAAGAATTAGGTTCTGAAGAATGCAATTAGGGTTTAAATTAGAAGAAGAGGACAAGAAGGAAGAGGAAAATAAAACCGACTCAAAACCAGTTGGCAATGAGCCGAAAGGCCGTCTAGGCTCCCATGCGGAGAGGCAAACAGGGGATACATAGCATTTAGCATTATAATCGCAGTTGGAAGGATTTTCACTTTTGGCACTGACAAGGGTAATAAATCACTAACAAAACTGGGAGTCTTGGACTGAAATTTTGATACCTCAATACCAATTGGAAAATAGTGGAGGGGTTGTCCAGGCTCATACTAGGCTTTGTAGTTGTTATCTTAATACCCTTTTCACATGTAGGTTTCTGACCGCAGATACAGATGTGTCCTATCCTATCACAGATGTTAATGGAAGCAGAAGTGGTTGAACAAAATCTTAAACAATCATTTGTGAGTCTTAATGTTATCATGGGATTTTACATATCTTTGTTTGTCTATGCAGTTCGCAATTTCGTCTGGGATCATCACCCTATGCACAATGAGTACCCTTTTCCAGTACAGCGACAAGTCGGTGGTTTTCATTTACTTTTTTCTGTTTGGCCTCAGTGCAATAATGCTGTCCTTTTTGATATCTACGTTCTTCACACGAGCAAAAACAGCTGTGGCAGTTGGTACCCTTTCATTTCTTGGGGCCTTCTTCCCTTACTATACCGTCAATGACCAAGGTGGTCCTATGTGAGTACCATGTTTGAATCTTCCTACTGATTTTTTTTTTCCTGCAATGTATATTAATAATCTGTTTTGTGTTCATACAGGATATTGAAAGTAATTGCTTCTTTACTTTCACCAACGGCATTTGCTTTGGGGTCAGTTAACTTCGCGGACTATGAGCATGCACATGTTGGACTTCGTTGGAGCAACATCTGGCAGGTAGGTTGTGTACGGATGGTTTGTCTTTTGTTTGAGCTATCTGTATTGTTTGCTGAAATGCCGCGCAGTATGATTTCTGCAGGCGTCATCTGGAGTGAATTTTTTGGTCTGTCTCCTGATGATGTTGGTTGACTCAATTTTGTATTGCGGGATTGGTCTTTACCTGGATAAGGTATGCCTGTGAAACTTTATTTTTACTATTTGTTTCTCTTTTGGTGTTGGATGTGTTTTTGGAGTTGCCTTGTGTACTTTTTTAATTTTCTATCTTCTTTGTTTAATGTAGTTAACTAGAGCTGTACTAGTTCTTCTGTTGAGTACTTCTTGTAAGTGTTGCTAGTGAAACTGTGTTTTGGTCGGTTTCTTGTGCAAGGAAATCTTATCGACTTGCTTAATGACAAGTGGTGTTCTGTGTCTACTTTTAATACCTTCAGTCAGACAGGTTTCTTGTGGTTTGCCCATCTTTCAAATTATGGTTTATAAGATTATGCTCTCTGGCATATTTATTGTTTTTACCTTGCATCGATCACGTCAGATTTCGTTTGTTCTTCCTTATGTCTAGTGCTCTCTCTTTGTTGTCCTACCTTATGTGTGACAGTTTTGGAAAATTAACATTTAATTAGGTCCTTCCAACGGCGAGTGGAGTCCACCATCCTTGGAATTTTTTATTTCACAAGTGTTTTGGAAGAAAGAAAAGTCCCAGTGAACACTGGGCCTCCAGCTCGGATGTCGCCAAAGGAGCCGTCAATTTTCCTGGAAATGATGTTTCTGAAGCTGTTGTGGAAGCGATAAGCTTGGAAATGAAGCAACAAGAGCTTGATGGCAGGTAGAATGTCCTAAACATGCTACCTTACCGTGACTCCAGTACATGGCTATTTACCCCCTTACATTTGCAATTGTA
Organism: Rhododendron kiyosumense; assembly: GCA_019656275.1. Lineage (NCBI taxonomy): Eukaryota > Viridiplantae > Streptophyta > Magnoliopsida > Ericales > Ericaceae > Rhododendron > Rhododendron kiyosumense. Next base: position 29,788 of record BPLS01000456.1, read on the forward strand.
TTTTCAGATGCATCCGGATTAGGAATCTGAGGAAGGAGTACACTAATAAGAAAGGGAGGTGTTGTGCTGTGAAGTCTTTACAGCTCACCTTATACGAAAATCAGATACTCTCACTGCTAGGTACTGTTGCAAGTAGAAAAAAAAGAAACAACATAACTTCCTCATTATTTTTTGTCAGTGGATTATGGCTTTTCTAAGCTTTTGTTTTCATAATCTTGACCTAATATCCGAGTATCGAAAAGATTTTCTCATTGCTGCTGAATTGGTAGAGTACTTTCGGACAAAGTTTCCCTTTTAACATTTACGATTGTGTCTGGAAGGGTGGGATGGTTGGAAGACATTGGCGGAAGGCATGGATCCTTGCTCCACTGTGTCCTGTGTAGGTTCTTCGGATCGTGCAGAATAGAGATCCTTTGCATTGCTGAAGATTTGGTTTAAGATTATTTTATTGAGTTGGGTGTCCGGCAATGTTTCCCTGAGGCTGGACACTGTAGAGTTCCCAACTTTGATTTAGAGAGTACCTCTTTTTGCTACTGACCCTTTTTGGTTGGGGTGGTGTTGTTCCGTAAGTTTGGTGGCATTCACTCTTTTGTTCATAATCGGGTTTGTCCAGGAAAAAAAATAAGAAGAATGAAAACACAAGCATTTTATGTTTTCTTTGGGATAAGAGTTAGTCATCATGACTTCATCAATAAGTGTCTGAAACTCATGGAAAGTATGCTATCCTGGTAGAGAAATTGTGTGTATGATGTGTAATAGTTCAGTGCTTTTGTCATGTTTTATCACCCTCAAGCTTGGGCTCTAGATTCTTCTTCTCTCTGTGCCCTGTCTGTCCTTTTCTTATCCACTAATATTATTGTATATAGTCAGTGGCTCTCAACAGACCCTATTGTTTTTGCCTTTTGGCCTTTGGCAGCCATTAGGTGAAAACGCCATATAGCCCTTTAACTACCTTGTTGGCTCTTACTCAACTAGTTCTATGTATGAAATTTCAGCCCTCTACCATGTTCTAAAGGATTTACGTGGTGTTGAAAATAATGTGTTCATTGATTGTGGAATATTGATTATCGTAGTTGGAGTTCATTAGTTTACTTCTGTAATTATGTCCGCAGTTATGTAGGAATCCATTCCAAAGACCAATATTATTTTGCTCAAGTTTTGGATCTTGTGTCTACATTCAACCGAAGAGTTTTGATGATGGACAGCTTTAGGAAACTTGTTCTAAGATTGCTTGCTCTTAGTTTCATGGTGGATTAGGTTAAGCTAGGATAGTGGGATTAGTGTTTAGCTTTTAATGTGGCAGAAAGTTTTTGAGGATTGGGGAGAAATGGACAACATTAGTTGATGGGGTTATTATAAAATACTAGGGACGACAATAGTTTATGGGGTTATGTCACTTGTTTGATAGTCAAAGGGGAAGGCAAAGGATTAGAGTTCATTAGGTGGCTTATTGTTCTTATTTTGTGGACCTTAACCTGGGACCACAAAGCTCTTTGTAGTTCGAAGATGATTGCTACCAAGGTGAGACCAAATTCTCCGCAGTTGAACTCTACTGTATCACACAACTAGGCTTTGTATGAAATTGAACACCAACGGTTGTAAAAAAGGGTGTGGAGCAAAGTCACGCATAGGTTTGATATGAAAGTGTGACACCAAGGATTCTAGCTTTTGTGCTTGAATTCTTCTCAAGATCTGGGGTTCTGGGGATGAGTAGGGTGTGTTTTCCTGGTGAACACACGGGCAGGAGCTGCCAAGTAAGAAGGTCGGGCGTGTGATGCCAAGTCCCACATCACATGGGTATGCAAGTTATGTGCAATAAATCAGCACGAGGGCATCGTCTCATCAAATAACTAGCTTTTAGAGTTGAGTTCCATCCAACACCGTGTACCATTGTATGGGGATGGATATGAATCATATGATGTGTATTGATGGCCTCCGTTTGGCATGTGCAGCCGAGTGACTGCACTCTGCGTAAGGGAGAGCGTGAACATAACCTGAGTACAAAACATGTAACGTGAAGTTCAGACGCTTGTGGGCACCCTTCAGTCTGTACGTTACTTTTTGGTAAGGCGATCACCAAAAGAGAGTGAAAAAGATTGATTAAGTAGCTTCTTAACCAATTTGCTAAACTAGTCCAACAATTGTAGACTCCGGACAGAGGATGGTCGAAAAGTGCCAGGCTGCCCACAAGTGAATGAGAATCAATTAGGTTTTTAACCTATTGCTCTTGTACTAAAAATATAGAAAGATAAACTAAACAACTATTGCGTTTCAGAACGTTAAGTTTCAAGGCAATGTCATAGTTATGTAGGAAAACCCTGAATTTCATGGTGTAAACCTTAGGAACCCCAAAACTAAAAGAGAACTAACCAAGGTAACATAAGCACTGAACACCATAACATTCACAAAACAAGTGCCCGACCATGGAGACTTCTGACGAGGTGTTGATGCTGTATATATAACAATGTATCAGATCTGATGTTAAATCCATAACTTTTCATGTTTCCCCTTCCTCTTTCTTAAAGAATGGATAGTTGATATGATATTGGATGTGTACCAGTGTAGTTAGCTTAATGTCGTTGGTAAATTAAGAGAGAAATTGAAGCATCAATAAGATGAAACAAAGAAGTTAGTGATTATGAATTGTTCTCGATGTTGTGTATAGTGAAGTAATGTTGTTTTCATTTTCTCTATCCTCATTATATCTATAACCTTATATGATGTCCCCCTCATTGAGCCGATTTTGAATTGTATCATTGTATGTGAAGGACATAATGGAGCTGGTAAAAGCACAACAATTTCAATGCTTGTTGGCCTTCTTCGCCCATCTTCAGGGGATGCTTTGGTTTTTGGGAAGAATATTTTAACTGACATGGTAATTTAACTTTTCTCTATCTTTTGGTCGCTTTTCTATATGATTTTTACTTTTTGCTGATCACTAGTTGAATGGAAAACACAAAATGGTTTTTTGGTTAGGCCTCTCAGGCGTCATACCTGAGACCTTCTCCAAGTCTTCCAAGGAGATTTCCTTCTAAGGGCCAGCAACAATAAAATAAATTATCTGAACTGCTTTATTGTGTTTGAGATGGAACCACTTTTTCAATCACTCCCTCCGTCCTTCCATATATGCTCCTTTTAATTTGGTGATTTCGGTTACTAGATGGAGCCACTTTTGTTACCACTCCTTCTATCCCAATTTGTTTTTCTACTTTTTGAATTTTGTACGTCACAAAATATTTGTCCAGTTTTAAATTGTTTTTTGAAAGTTCCCTTTGTGCCCATTCTGTTTTAAAGCAACAAAAAAGAGATTATTAGCACAAAACTCTGCATAGGAGGAAATGTACTTTAATTTAATGCTGAAAGGGTGAAGGTACAAAGCTATATGATAGTAATCATTTTGTCCGCTTCAGGAATTTAGAATTCCAAGATTAGAGAAATAAATTGGGGCGGAGGAAGTATTATGTTTGTCATCTTGCCTTTTCAAGTAAATTAGACGCTGCTTTTCTTTTGGCACTGGGAACAAAAATGTTGGTTTTTATCTTGATGTGGGCGGTATGCTTTCCAGAAATGAGTAAAGTCCTAATGTGTACCATGGTTAGTTAAGTGCGAGAAATGTGGGAATGTGTTTGTAGGAGCAGAATGCAGGACAAATAGGTTCTACTCATTTGGAGTATTCATTTTGTTATTTAGGGCATTGTTGATATTGAGAAATGGCTTCAAACTTCAAAGTCTTGTCGTGACTGATGTCTAGAAGTATGAGAGTATGTGGACAAGTTATTGAAATAGCCCAATGGGTGTGTACATGGTAGCTGGTACAAATGAAACGCAGGGATTTGGCTTTCAGGTCACATTGGCTAAGTTGTTTGCTGTTAGTGGTTTGTACATTTTGCCAAGTATAGGCATCTCCTAATTCCTATTTGGGTGTGTACTTTGCTTTCTATCAGCTTGTCTCCCTGTTAGTTAATTCGATTTATGTGAGACACCTAACATGAAAGAATATGTTGAAGTGTTGCAATATTTATTGTTCAAATTATCTTATTTGTTTTTGCCCTGATTTCACAGGATGAGATACGGAAAGTATTGGGTGTGTGCCCCCAGAACGATATTCTTTTCCCTGAATTAACGGTAAAGCAGGATCTTATTCAATTTTTGCTGTATCTGTAATTTCAAATCTAGTGTTTTTTTTTTTTTTGTATGGAAAAAATTTATGGTACTTGGTTGACTTGGTTAATTACTCTCTGTCAGGTGAAGGAGCATTTGGAATTATTTGCTAATTTGAAGGGTGTAAATGAAGCTTCTCTGGATGGTGTTGTTACTGAAATGATTGATGAAGTGAGTTCTTGCCATTACTTATCATCAGGCTCTTCGTTCATTTGTCTCTAATTTTATTAACTCAACTTGCTTTGTACCTAGCGAAGTTCGCATGCTCACATACAAACGTAGATGTATCTTTTACTAAACAAATGTGCCTTGAGCTGTTGTTGCCAGATATTTCACATAAGCACGTTCGATTTCTGTATCTCAAATGGAATGGTAGCCCATGTAACTTTTTTCTTTCTTTTATGTTTTGTTTTTGGTTCTTTCATGAATTTATTGATTTATCACAATGAAAGCAGATTAATCTAGAATGACAAGATGAACACGGGACTGCGATATTTGTTCTTTCTTTCAGCTTACTGCAACTTTTCATTTTACAAACTCTTGATTCTTATTCAGTTACCAAAAATAAGTCTAATAGCAAGGAAGAAGCTGGTTACCCCTCTCAGGTCATTGTTGTTCTTCTAACATTGGTAATAGTCCAGGTAGTATTGCACTTCTTGTCGTAAGGTCTTTCTTGTTGTGGATATGAAAATCCTGTAGCGAGTCACTCTCCAGAATATTATAAGTTCTCTGCATTGTTGCAGTGAGTGTCCTGTAATCTTAATCTCCAAATAGGCAGGTAGTATTCCCTCCTCCACAAAATGGTCTGTGAAAGAAACTTATTGGATTCAGCTTGCATCAAGCTTCCTCATCTAAAGAGAAATCTCTAGGATTCAACTCCATCGTTACGAAATGGGCCCTACAAAGATGAACACAAAACAAACAGAAGAAAATGTGACAAACATGATTGTGGTTTCAAATGCATGGCACAACCATGGGACCTGAATCCAGGACTTTAAAAGATCTCTTATACTTGGATCGCTAATTTTCCAAATTTGTGAATTCGGTTCATTTTTGGACAACAGGTTGATGGTCCATGTGCTTGCACACACCTTCAAGTATTCACAGTTGTTCCATAGGGTTTTGAGCTCTCAAGTTCCCTCTTTCTGGTTTCTGTTGCTAACTTGATATATTAGACTGCAAGAGAGTCTGTTTACCTTGTGACTTTCCAGTGGGATTCCTTGTGGATAACAGTAAAGTTAATGCAATTTACTGGCTTCAATATCTTTGGACTTATTGATGATATGCTCTGTTCACTTGCAGTAGATCTGTAGAAGCAGCTCCAGGATTTCTTTGTCGATCTTTGTGATTCTTGTACTGTTAAACTACTGTCCATTCGTTTTTGGTTTGATAGATTTTTTTTTTTTTTTGTTGGTATCATAATTTTCCTGTTTATATTTTTTGTAGGTGGGATTGGCTGATAAAGTTAACACTGTTGTGCGGGCTCTCTCTGGAGGCATGAAAAGGAAGTTGTCCCTTGGAATTGCACTAATTGGAGATAGTAAGGTGAGCACAAGTTTTGGGATGTATGCATCATCTCATTCTGTTTGGGGTGTAGAGTGCTAATTTCTTTGTCTGTCCCTTGTTCTCTCTTGTACAGGTTGTAATTCTTGATGAACCTACCAGCGGAATGGATCCATATTCAATGCGATTGACATGGCAGTTAATCAAAAAGATTAAGAAGGGCAGGATAATATTGCTGACGACACACTCTATGGATGAAGCTGATGTATTAGGAGATCGGATAGCTATCATGGCTAACGGTTCTTTGAAATGCTGTGGAAGGTACTTCATAATCTGATCCAAATTGTCTTTCAAGTGGGAAAAACAGTGCACACCTTTTATTGTGAGTGTAGTTAATAAATAGCAACATTTCTGGATTCCTACTAGGCTAAGAAGCCCAGGCACTTCATTGAAAATGACTTGTCCATGTCTGACTGATCTCAGTCACCAACTTTCTCTGGACACTCTCGGACACGTGTCCAATACCCTTTTTCATGTCCATAATTGAGGAATAAAAATCTTAATTTGAACAAGTGTCCAGCACTCTTTTTTCCTACATGTGCTGGACAGTTTTCCTTTCCTGTCCAGTATTTTCCATCCAAGCCAAAAGAGGAAAAGCCGCAAGCATCACTAGACCTGGTCGTCGGTTGAATGTCAGTAGGGTCCGATATTCATTCCTTACTCAAATAGTAATGTGGCAGCAAGGTTTTGAATACCGTTTCGGACAGGGTACCGGTTTTCTTACTGGTACGGTACGTACCGGTACCGGTCTGGTACCGGGTACTGTTTCGGATTTACCGCAACTAATATATACTCCCTCCGTCCCAGTTTGTTTGTCTAATTGTTGAAATACGTGCCTTTCAAAAATATACTTATATCTTACATTTCATAATATTTTTTTTTATTTTGAAGATTTTGTATAATAAAACTAATTGAGATTTATCAAACAAGATCCATATTGCATATTAAAAACATTACGAATTGAAAATTATAGCCAATTCTTTGAGAGGTCAAACACTCTCAAAAAGTCAAAAAGGGGACAAACAAACCGGGATGGAGGGAGTAATAATTATATAATTATTACTCAAAAAAAATTCCCATACTCTTTTTGTTTTTGGCTGTTTTACACGTAGCAATTCAGCTGTAAACAAGTTCCTCTAAGCACATGAAAATACATCTAAAACAAAGGGTACTTTTGTCATTCACAATTTGATTTCCGGGGTATTTTTGTCCCCCTCCCCCTTCTACATCTCTCGATCTCTCCCCATCCAAAAGCTGTAACACTTTCAAAAGTAGGACAAAAAGTTAATTGGACCTGGGTTTCCATGTTTCACTAGCAGCTTCCATTCCCTACGAGTACCAGCAGCTTTCTCCTACTACTGCGTCTCTCTCTCTCTCTCTCTAACCAGCCATGGCAAATAGCATAGGTATAGTCCTCTCTCTCTCTCTCTCTCTCCTTCTCTTTGAACTCTGAAGTTTGATCGCGATCTGACCGAGATCGGCGCGCTCTCTTGCAATCAGATTTTTCTCACAGTCCGTTCTGCACGGTACCGGCCGAAATCTCCGGTACCTCCATCTCGTCCGAGATCGGCCAGAATCGCCGGTACTCGCCGGTGATATCCGAGATTAGAGCCGGAATGGTATTTGAGGTATAAGTTACCGGTTTTACGCAAATCCAGTACGTACCGGCCGGTACGGTACGAGATTAATAACCTTGTGTGGCAGTCATCCCAAAATAAGGGGGCAGTCTCAATCTAGCAGCGTGGTCTAGAACAAGCCTTTGTTGATCCATGGAGTTTGTGTAGTGCTTCTTTGCTCTCTTGCAGCGCCTCGACTTTCCGCTGTAGGATGGAGTGAGGTGACGAGAGCTGAAGAGCCAAGGCTGCAACACTTGTTAGGTGCTTATGACTTAGATATTCGTTCGTGATGAACACCTTTTTTAGACAACCGCTAACATGTGAATATACAAGTTGGGACTTGTAGTAGTTAAGGCTAACTTTACTTGAAGTTCATAAGAAAATGGAAAAATTTATGTTAATTACTCCCTCCATCCCATTTTGTTTGTCCTTTTTCGTTATTCGTGCCGTTCTTTAAACGCTTATATGTCTCAATTTATAATGTTTTCATAGTTTCGAAAACTTTGTATTCTAGACCTAATCGAGAACTATCAAACAAGATCCATATTCCATATTTTGGGAGATTCATATTAAAAGATTTAAGCGATTCAAAATTGACACGAACATCAAAAAAGGACAAACAAAATGGGACAGTGGGAGTAGTTGTCAAAGGAATGGATTTAGGGGGATGAAATGCATATTGTTATTATGTATGCTCGCAATTTTATTTGTAAGACAAGATGTGGTGAAAATTACTTGTCCTTTCACATTGTATCGAGTGTGTGTGTGTGTGTGTATATATATATATATATATATTACTATAAAAGAGATCATCTTCAATAAACAAAACAATATCAATTGTAGCACTTCCTAATCGAGTCCATGTCCTATTTTGTAAGGATCTCGAATCCCTTATCCATCTAGGTTCTTCACAATTTATTATATCTTATGTACTATGAGTTTGGGGCATAAACAGGTAGTGATGTAATATATCCAAACACCATTGTTATCCACATGTCTGTGTCATGTCGTTTCCATGTCCCATGTCTGTATCCATTCTTCTTAGCCACTAGGGTTAGTGCTCTTAATTTTGGGTAGCTTCATATACTTGAGTATTGCTTCTTTCCTCCATATCAATAGTATATTCAATTTTTGAAGAGTGCCTAAGTTTGTATTGTAGCTATGTGTGATGCCCTTTTGTTGAAGTTTTAGTTTAAGCTCTGTGCATCACTCTTTCCTTGTTATCATTTTAATTCGAGAAACAAGAAACTTGATTTCGGTGGGGCAATTAAAGGGAGAGAATATGAGCGAGTTAATCCATCCAACTCATAACCAATTGGAATGAGTGAAGAGGCCGCCTAGACTTGTATACTAGTTTTGGAAGTTATAATTAACTGATGTTTGACAAGCTCTTACAGAGCCCAGGAATGAAGTATGTTTCATGTGGTATGGAAGGATGAAAAAATTGACTAGACATACCACTATGGCCCTACTGGTATGGAAACTGGTTCAATCATTTAAGGGGTTGCAAAATAGGAGTTCAGATTTGTAGATGCGAAGGTCGTTGATTTAGATTGTTTGGCTACTTAATAGGTTAGTGATGCAGGTCGTAAAGGGCTCTAGAAAAACAAAATATAAAGAGATGGTAGGTTGCTGGATTTTCAGAGGATGGAATATTGGAAGATCTAAAGAGCACGTATTAAAAGGGCTTTAGGTATTGCATTCTTTTTTAGTTTTTTTGTTTTTTTGAACAGCGTTAGGCATTGCATACTTGAATCAAAGGACAGAGAAAATATGTAACAAGGGTTAGGGATAAGAACTTGCAGGAGTTAGGGCAACAAGTGTGAGACTTCATGGATTTTATTGAGAGAGAGAGAGAGGACACCAGAAAACCATAAAAGAAAGATATGACTTCGTGGCAGAATGTAAGGCTATGCTTCCAAACCTAATGAAGGAGCCCGCTTGGGGGGTTTATACTCTTCAGCTAAGCAGCACAAACAACGGCAGGACACAGGCACTTGTAATGGGCATGCTGATGTGTCGATTTAAAAAAATGCAGGTGACGAAACTCTTGGGACACTTTAATTTAATTTAATTTATTTTTTATGTTCATCTGGTTATGAGATATATATGCCACATAGCATAAGTTCGGCATCTAAACTTGAAACACTATACATTTCATAAATGTAATACGCAAGATGTATTCTTCTCATAAATGTTTGAATCATAGTTAGAGTGCATACCTTGCTTTCTGAGGAATGCAAAGTATAGTTTTAAGAGAGATAGTCATCACATAGGATGTCTTTGAAGGTTTCACGAAGTGTTGCTGCGAACTCTTATACGATAATCTAAACTTTAGCAAGATACATTGAAGAAGTGTTTGGTGCCTCGGCTGTATAAGTTTCCATGCTTCTTAGCTCTTGGAAAAAGAATGGCTGAGATGCATAAGTTGTTGCCTCTGTCTTTTGTGCTGTCTCTTTGTTTCAGGTAACCAAAATGGAAAAAAGGAAGTGGTAGATCTAAAATGTTGTTTCAGAGTTTAGTTATACAGCTATTCAAAGTCGAAACTAAGAAATTTTCTCTGTCTAGTTGCATTTATTTTCCCACTTTCTTTTACTTCTTTTGCGTGGGTTTACTTGTTTTGGTACATAATGAACTTCTGACGATATTATCTGTTTAGAAGCTCCATTCACTTCAATATAAATTGTTTTCTCAGAGATCCTTAAGATATAATTGGTACAGTTGAGTAATTTTAAGTCAAGATCTCAATTTGATAGCACGAATCCAATATTGTTGAACAAAAAGATGAATGAAGATGTTTCTCTCTCTGATAGGATTGAACCATAGCAATTTGTGCTAATTGTTCAACTAATGCAGTTTTTAGGCCTTGTTCAATTAGACGGACAGGATAGGAAATCAACTTATCCAAGAAAGTTGTGGGACCCACGACTATAACTTCCCCACTGAGAACACTTTCCTCCAAAATAGATCCTGCAAAAAGGAAAAGGAATTTCAGTTTTCCTGCAGAATTCTGTCAACAAAAGACATGCAGGAGAATGAGTTCCCTTTTCCTATACTTAACTTTCCCTGAGAATTTATGGCGCACAACATTCCTGACAAGTGAACATAGCCTTAGGATTTCTTTGGCAAGCTTTGTGAAAACCAATGTTTCTGATACGTGATTCGATATTGTAATTGAGATCTTTTTACATCATATTTCCTTGCTTAGTATATTATATGAAGTACTCTCATCACTTTGCCAATTGTATCGCGAGATGAAATGTTTAGTATTGTATTTTTCCTCTGTGAACTACCAATGTTAATCAAGAGTGGAGTCTTTATTGGGGTATTTAAATCACCCAATCCTAATCTAGCTTCTTAATGTGGATATCTGCTATGTTGAACCAACTGAGAGGGGTCGGGTATGGATTTGCGTGTCCCATTCTTATAATTGCATGCCTAGCGGTACAAAAACAAGGTTGAATTTCATTTTCTTAAGAACTTGTATCATCATCAGTAGAAGAATTAGGTGAAAAGTTAGGTTACAGCCAGAGAGTGTCATTGCCCGAAACAGAGTGAACTCAAGTATGCAGCCATGCAAATTTGTTCAAGTGTCCATGTCCATCTTTTTCGTAGATAACTGATCCTCACACTTTTGTGACATTTTCTCGTCTCATTAATAATTATTTCTTCGTTGCCTTTGAGAAGAAAAGAACATTTAATCTTGTATTAGTTTCTGAACTTGGTGTTTCTTTGTTAATAGCTCACTTTTCTTGAAGCACCAATACGGAGTTGGTTACACTCTTACTTTGGTGAAGGTATGTTGTTCCTTTTCACTTTTTCGCGATTGGTTTGTGTATTGTTGGATTTCTCATGCACTGACATACTTGTTTGTTTGTGTCTTTGACATTCAGAATGTTCCGACTGCCTCTGTAGCTGCTGATATTGTTTACCGCCATGTTCCTTCAGCAACATGTGTGACCGAAGTATTCATCCAATCTTCTTTCTGCTGATGTTACATTTATGCATGAAACATTTCTTCTCCCTTCGACAAATTATAGCTAACTAGTTGAACATTGGTGGGACCTGATGTAATGTCCTCAATTTTAAACATAATATTAATACCTTTCTCATGAATAAAACATTGACCAATCCATACATAAATACCCATAGATGACGTGTCAAATCATTCCACAAACCAATGTCCGTGCAAATGATACATCCCAGGGGTCATACCCCAATATTCCATAAGTGTCAATAGAGAAGAGAATCTAAATGTCTTTACATACCCCCAAAATCAAAAGATAAGTAAATAAGTTACATTTTTGTCTTCAAAATATGATTTACTTAAGATGACTAATTAACTCTTCTGAAAGCTTTCAAAAGAATTGCCCGGCATATGTGCTTCAAACACTCCACGCTACTGGCCCTGATGTGTACCTGAAAATGGTAGGGTTGAGCATACACATGCCCAGTCGGACTCCAACTAACTCTTAACTACATATAAGATGGCATGTGCAAGGGTAATTATGACATGAACGGTGACATTTTTAATAAAGCAAGTACACGAATCATTTCGAATTTAAAACCAATGAACTCACACGCACACATCATTCTTTCAAAATCCCGAATTATCATCTATTGAATCCTTTTTTTTATCAAATTCTCTTTAGAAACCTAACTTGTGGTTGCCAAAATAATCCTTCGTCAATGTATCACACCTCACAGCATCAAATATACATTTATACTAAACAATGAGCCACATAACTATCAGAACGACCACAACAATAACAGGGGCGTCCAAGCCCAAAATTGGAACCATGATCACCCATCACCAATTTCCAATTGCTATCTCAAGGCTCGCTCACTGTGTCCTACCTCGACCTTAGAATCTCCACGGCTTTTCCCGGGTCTACTTTCTAAGCTTACACAATATACACGTGGTCTCAAACACAGTCTTAAAGTCATTATGACCCCGTTCGTTTTGGGATTTTTGATTTGGATTTGTAGGTAATGAGTGTAAGAGAAATAGAGTGATGATTGGAAATAGGGGTAATGATTGGAGAGAGAAAAATGAGAGTAATCATTGGAGAGAAATATGGTAATGATTAGAATCCAAAATTCAAAACCCTTAAATGAATGAGGTCATGGAATCCAATAATCCACGAGTAGACAACAAGTATAACCACAACAAATCTAATGGGAGTATTTTCAATAGACTTATTAACTAAATAGTAAATCAACAGCACACACAAACGAATTCAATCATTTTCCTCCATACCATAAATTTTATTATCAAAGTCAATTCATTGTACCACTACATGTTAAACCTAAAATGATGTTTTCAGATCCATGAATATCCATAAAACAATCCGATTTCGATCTCAATACGTCACATGAATCTCCTAGTGACACACCCAAAGGTGGACCTAAAGTCATTTTGGGTATTTGGGACCCTGCATGTCCCCCTTTTTGGCCAAATATGAGAGCTTGTGAAGCCCATTCCTGGTGACACACCCAATGGTGATGCTAGAGACATTCCGGGTATTCGGATATATCCTTTTCATGTTTTGGGTATTCGGGACCCCGTATATCCACTCCATGTTCCGGGTATTTGGGACCTCGTATATCCATTTTATGTTTTGGGTATTTAGGATCCCATATATCCACTCCAAGTCTTTGGTTTCCAGTTTCAATTTCAAAGATAATCATCCGTTACACTAAATACTTTCACATTAATCATTATATCCATAAACTTATCCTCAAATCGACATATCACATCACCACACATCAAATATGTATTAAAGTGCTCAATCTCATGCAAAGACATCAGAGCAATCCAATATAAACGAACCACTGACTTAGAATCCACAAAACAGGAATTTTTCAAAATCTGCTGATGCTACCTGTAGGAGGAAAACTGGAATCTTTAGTACAGAAAGCTGGCTACCGGTAGCAGCAAAAGAGTGCTACCGGTAGCAACTGGGTTTCAGCCAGCGCAATTTACAGCTTTTGCAAGACTTCAACCAACACAACAAAGGACAACTAAACTCAAGATTTGAGCACCAAATCATCGAATAAACACAGAGAGACTGAGAAATCCCTACCTCAAAGAGCAAGAGCAAAAGAGTGCTACCGGTAGCAACTGGGTTTCAGCCAGCGCAATTTACAGCTTTTGCAAGACTTCAACCAACACAACAAAGGACAACTAAACTCAAGATTTGAGCACCAAATCATCGAATAAACACAGAGAGAGTGAGAAATCCCTACCTCAAAGAGCAAGAGCAAACTCCCAAGATCCACAAGCCCTAGCTCCAAACTTTGAGATCCACCAAATACACCTCATCCGAGCTAGATTGGACGAAGCCCACCAAGATTGAAGCTTCTAACCACTAAGATGCAAGAA
>BPLS01000456.1:43522-56626 GCA_019656275.1 Rhododendron kiyosumense
GATTGTGGTAGATCTTCATGGGTTTTAGGTATTTGAGAGATATCCAAGTGAGAGAGTTAGCCATGTGAGAGAGAGAGAGAGAGAGAGAGAGAGAGAAGAAGAAGAAGAAGAAGAAGAAGAAGAAGAAGAAGAAGAAGGAGGAAAGTAGAGTTGGTGAGAGAGAGAGAGAGAGAGAGAGAGAGAGAGAGAGAGAGAGAGAGAGAGAGAGAGAGAGAGAGAAGCGTATAAGAGAAGAAGAACGAAAGTGGAGTTGGTTCTCCTGACAGTTTGTTTGTAGGCCAAAATACACTTGCACCCGTCCACCAAATATACCTCACACCAACTCCCACAAATATCAAGTCATTACACTTTGACCCCAAAGCATTACCACATTATTCCCATTTTAATGGCTCAAGCACAAATCAAATATTGATACTAAAGAACTTGATTATGGGTCTCTACACCTGATTTGCTTATTTTACCAGAATGCTCTTTGAAAAAAGATACAAGATGAAAATTCTATTAGTTCAGAGTCCAACAATTACTAATTTATCAGAACTGTGAATTCCATTGTCATTGCAGTGTCTTCTGGGAAACTACCACTTTTTTGTTTTTCTGTAACCCTTTGGAGTATCAATTATGGTTTTCTGAGAGTTAGCAATGCTGGTGTTATGTTGTCTTGATTCATGGGAGTGGATCTGCCTTTACAGGTTGGGAATGAGATTTGCTTCAAGCTTCCTTTAGCGTCTTCATCGTCCTTTGAAAACATGTTTAGGGAGATTGAGGGTTGTATGAGACTATCAGATCCCAACTCAGGAACTGCGGGTGATGAGCATAATCACTCTGTTGGCATTGAGAGTTACGGTATATCAGTGACAACTCTTGAAGAGGTATTCCTAAGAGTTGCAGGATGCGATTTTAATGAGGCTGAGGCTATTGAAGAGAAGACTACCCTTGTTTCACCTGATTCTGAGGTTTCTGATGCCTCTCATGATTATGCTCCAAAGAATATTCTCAAAAACAAACTATGTGGGAATTATAAGTTCATCGGAGTGATTGTTACCGTAATGGGAAGAGCTTGTGGTTTGTTTTTTGCCACTGTCATGAGTTTCTTGAACTTCCTAAGTATGCAATGCTGTTGCTCGTGTTTCTTAGTAAGGTCAACATTTTGGGAGCATTCTAGAGCTTTATTTATAAAAAGGGCGATATCGGCTCGAAGAGACCGTAAAACTATTGTTTTCCAGCTGTTGATTCCTGCTGTCTTCTTGCTATTTGGTCTACTCCTACTCAAACTTAAACCCCATCCTGATCAGCAGTCTCTTACTCTCACAACTTCATATTTTAATCCTCTATTAAGAGGTGGTGGCGGCGGTGGTCCAATTCCTTTTGATCTATCATGGCCAATCTCAAATAAGGTCTGTTCTTGGCTGCTTTATTTGTTTCTCCTATTTTGTCCATCAATTCGACCTTGCAATTGATTTAACTGATGGAAGTCTGTCTTTTAAGATTATTGCAATTTACATTTATGGCAATTTTTTCAACATTACATTGTTTTTTTTTTATCGGCTTTCAACATTACATTGTTGCTATGGGTACTGCAGGTTGCGCAGTTTGTAGAAGGGGGTTGGATTCAAAAGTTCAGGCCAAGTACATATCAATTTCCCCAATCAGAAAAGGCATTAACGGATGCTATTGAGGCAGCAGGGCCAACTTTGGGTCCTGTCCTACTTTCTATGAGTGAATATCTGATGTCTAGCTTTAATGAATCCTACCAATCAAGGTGTGTTCTGATATACTTCTATGTCCATTCCACACTTAGGTTTGTACTTTGCTATCATGATAAAGAAGGTTGTTATGCATCACATTGTGTTGCAGACACTATCTGACCTGAGATCTCCTTCTTATGCTACTTGAATTTGGTATGCTTTTGTTTTTTTTATAGTAGTCTGTCCATTTCTATTGGTGTTAGTTTGCCATTCTACTAAAAGCTTTAATTGCACCTCTTCTGTTTGCTTGCTCTGTGTTTTTTTCTCTGGAAGATTTAGCTTCTACCTAAAGTAATGAATGCCATCTTATTTGGACTATATGGACAAGATTTTATTTTTCTTTCCATCTTTCTGGTCGATTAGGAAGTACTATTGACCTAAAGCACATTGATTTTGTTTAAATAGGAAGTACTATTGACCTAAAGCACATGGATTTTGTTTAAAATAATGTGGTAGTTATGGTTATGAATTGGATTCTATCTGGTAAACCCCAACTTAGTTTTGGGTGAAATCTATACCAAGGTAATGTTTGACATTCAAACCATTATGATGTTGAAATGAAATGGGTTGATTCAGATCCTATAGCCCATAGTTGTCAAAAGCGCGCCCAGGCCCCAGGCGAGGCGACTTGAACAAGGCGCAGGGTAGGCACACAAAGCAAGAAAAAGCGACCAGGTGAGGGGCAAGAAAAAAGCGCTCTTTTTTTAACTTTGATTCACAACTGTTGGATCCAAGATTTAGGTTAAACATATACCTCAGTTGTTCGAAGGAGCAGTGAACTGATTGACTTCTCTGGGTCTCTCTCTCTCTCTCTCTCTCTCTCTCTCTCTATATATATATATATATATATATATATTTATCGAACAACAGCAGCAGGTGATCACTTTCTTTGGGTCTCTCACTCCTAATTGATCGATCAACAGAGGTATTCTCTCCATCGACTCTCTCTCCCTCTCTCTTTGAATCAACAGTTCTCTCCATCGACACTCTCTCTAGTCTCTCCAACGACACACACTTTCTCTCTCTCTATGAATCAACAGCTCTCTCTCAGTATCTCACCACTCTCTTCCCCCCCCCCTCTCTCTCTCTCCATACGTATATAATGTTACTCTCCTCTCCTGTACATAATACACTGAAAACAAGTTGATATTGTTTGTTTAAATTGAACTTGTTTGTTTAATTATTTTCAGAAATAGGATTAATTATTTTCGAAAGTAATTAATCTAAATATATAGAAATAAGTTCGAATTTTCTGAAAATAATTTCTTTAATGTTCGTAGCTTTATATAAAAATATGTTCTTTAAACTCAAAGAGTGTATTACTTGAAATATTAGTGTGTGCTATTTTTCCTATTTTTTTCTGCATAGGTGCGCCTCGCCTTGTGCCTCTTGCCTTAGGCCCAACAGGACTTTGCGCCTCGGTGCGCTTTTCGCCCGTGACAACTATGCTATAGCCTCAATGCATCTAGATTCTGGTTAGCCTGATTTAAGGATTCAGTTTAATGGGTATCCCACATTGGATAAGATGTCCACCGAACTTCTTTGTTTCATGTTATTTTAAGAAGCTTATTTCAGTTGAGCATTTCTATTTCACTTTTAAGGAACAGTTGTTGTCTTGCTGGGAAGAACCTCTATCTGTCTCTTACACTGACGTTGTCTCTGATTTGTTGAGCGGGGTTTCAAAGGGCCCCTGTCCACTTTCTGCTTATGTAAATAAAGAAGTGAAGTTTAATTTTGAAAGCTTGCAGGCCCTGTAGACCTTAGAAGGATGTAGTTTGTAGTGATACAAGAAAGTTCTATGGTGCTCCATAAATTTTGTTGTGCTTGAATCCTAGAAATCAACTGGGATTACATCTTTTTTCTCATAAAGCTATCATGTTGCATTCCATGATGTAAACGATTGTTGTCTGTCAATCATGAATGATAGATTCGGCTCTGCAGGTTTCTGCAAGTAAAATCCTGTGGTGGGGTACATTTTACCGTTTCTCATTGTATGCTAATGCGATCAGGTCTGCTTAAGAACCAATTAGTTTTGTTTGGTTTCGGCATCTGTAAACTGTAAAAGTATGTCAAAGGTCGATTTATTGTTATTGCACCTCTTGTAGGTAGTAGTAGGTGCCATGAATAGGTTTGGAACATGAATTTGATACAAATTCCTGAAGCAAAACGTAAGCGCTGACATGAGAATCTAACAAATTAGAGTGAAGACAGTTCTCCCCAACTTGTTACTTTACCTTTTTCCCTTCAATGAGTTTTGAAATCCTTTGGCAGCTGATGTTGTGTTTGGGGGGTGGTCAATCAATGGACTTGGAGCGTGGGATGCATTGAGGTAGAATTCACAAACAGGGACATCTATCTATGAAGTTCTGCAATTGTTTTCTCTTTGATTTACATGTTACAGTATGTTGGCGTGAGGTTGTTAAAGTAGTAGTTGCACCAGTGGTTGTGGTGCTATTTTGTTCAGTAAATTCAAGTTGGATTGAACGCTTTACTGCTTCTACAGAACTTCGTCAGTCCATTGTGTTTGCATTCTTGCCTTTTCTATTGACCTATGTCCTGCTACTATCAATCCAAAATTTTAGTTCATTAGAGTTCTCCAGGAAAAGAAGATTACCACTATTGTTCAAGGTTAAACTCAAACGATGTCGTCCAACTAAGTTTTTCTTTGGTTCTTTCTCATGCTTGTACTGTTCAAAATTCACTTTTCGGGTATGAAATGCTTTTTTGTGCTTGTTTCAAATGAGTGATTGAGCATCTTTTTTCTTCTATTTAGCTTTCGAAAATGGCAAATACCAGTTAAACGCGGTTGAATTTCAATTGGCACAAGGCACAGATGTAAAGTTTCCAACTTGGTTTGTTCAATTTCATGCTTGTTTATTTGCAGGTACGGAGCGGTTGTAATGGATGATCGCAATGACGATGGAAGTCTGGGATATACTGTGCTACACAACAGTTCTTGTCAGCATGCTTCTCCAACATATATTAATTTGATGAATTCAGCAATTCTCAGGCTTGCTACTCAAAATGAAAATATGACAATACGAACACGTAACCATCCTCTGCCCAAAACAAAAAGCCAGAACTTGCAACGTCATGTATGTTCTCTTATCTTGGGTACTCCCTGTGTGTCCATTTGAATAGCAGTATACCACTATAAGCCATCTTAAAGCAACGTTTGAATGTAGGATCCCACGTTTGTTAACATATTGTTTGAATGCAACAATTAGCTGTGCTATCTTTCTTCTCCACTGGCAGCTGATGCAGACTCTTAAGACTACAGTCATTTGACTAGGTTCTAGTACTATAGAGCATAGTTGCACAAAGTGGGGGCAGGCGCATGGGATCGAGGGCTTTAAGAGTGCGTATGGGAGCATCATATATATATTCGTGTGATAATTATGTTTCAAGAAATATTTGTCATTTTGCTTAGTTGGAATATGTAATAGCGTGATCCATTTTGGCTTAACAAATAGTTACTGAATCCTCTTTTGACGCATTTTGGTAAAGCTGGCACATTTGAAGGTTCTTGGTGATATAACTTTAAAATGTGAACTTTTGAATATTACAAAACTTGTCTTAGAAATATGTTGAAAAGAATATACTTAGAAATGTATAGAATCTGTAGAACATCGATGAAAGATGTATGAATATGCTTACCAAATATATTGTCTTAGGCATAGTTATGAATACCGTTCCGTACCGGCCGGTACCGGCTGGTACGTATCGGTTTGATAGAAAAACGGTACCGTAACCCTTTAATACCGTTTCGGCTCCAATACCGGACCTTACCGGACAATACCGGAAATACCGGCTGGGAAGATGTTACCGGAGATTTCGGCCGGTATTTTGCAAAACAGATCCACTTCGCACCAGGCACTGGAGAAATAGAAGGGAAAAAGAGAAAAGAGGAGAACGGAAAAAAAAGTGGCACCTTGTGGTCTTCTCCAGCTTATACGAGGATCGACCGTGGCCGGAAGTGATCGGAAAAAAAAGTGGCTCCTCGTCGTTGATGAATTGTCTCTGTATTTTTTGTTTCTATTTTCATGGTGGTCGTTCTTGACTTGGGAAGACGATGACAATACTTTATAAAGTTAAAAAGTAAAAACCTTATTGAAGGATTCTTTATCTGTGGGCACAACTTAATTTTTGTTCCAGCAATAATATGACACCTGTCCTTAGATACTTCTTTGACCTTTAAATTTGTCTTTTCCTTTCATGTGTGCTACACTTGATTCTACCCGTTGCTCTTACCTCTTGATATGCAATACAGTTGGAACCCGTGAACACAATAAAAAAAGGGAAAGCCATATGATAAAACGTACGGAGTACTAGTAAAAAAAAGGAAATCTTTTTCTATTACCTCAAAATTACTATTTTTTTTTGGTCAAACAGGACTTCAAATTCAAGACTCATCAATGACGAGCTACTTTTTGTTTTATTTTCTAGAAATCAATTTGTTTTCAATTAGATTCATTTTAGTATTATCGAAAATATGTTAAGACTATCTTATTATCAATTTATTCGATTTTGTTCTATATTTATGTCCCGTAATTAACTCATAATGTGTTTGGTAAAAAAAGAAAAAAAACAAAGAAAATGAATATTTATGAATAGAATGAATTGCATAGTATGGAAATTTTTTTTGAGTTATAATCATATATAATTGTAGTTGCGGTAAATCCGAAACGGTACCCGGTATTTGACCGGTACCGGTACGTACCGTACCAGTAGAAAAACCGGTACCCTGACTGAAACGGTATTCAGAACATTGGTCTTAGGAGGAGGATGAAAATATCTAGAGAAGCGATGGGTAGAGTTGTTAAGCTAAGCATTAACAAAGCACATTGTGTGGCATAAGAAACGTGAAAGAAATTTGCATAGACTATTTGTAACATCCCGTCCCACATCAGAAGTCTACATGGATTATCTTGGGCATATAACAAACCTTGTGGGCTACTACTAGTACCTTGTGCTTAAGCTTTTGGGCCATGTAGTGTGGCTTGTGAATCAAAATCAAGGTATTGGGCCAGTGGCCTGCTTGGGGCGTTACAGGTGGTATCAGAGCCATCCATGTACACGACCATGTGGGCCTTGGAGTATGGTTTGATTTGGTTGTTGGTTTGATTTGTATTAGTGGTTATAGTGCTCAACCCCTCGCGAGGGCGCGAGGCTATAAAGTTGGGGAGATTTTAACACCCCGTCCCACATCAGAAGTTTACATGGATGATCTTGGGCATATAACAAACCTTGTGGGCTACTACTAGTACCTTGTGCTTAAGCTTTTGGGCCATGTGGTGTGGCTTGTGAATCAAAATCAAGGATTGGGCCAGTGGTCTGCTTGGGGCGTTACACTATTAGAAATGCAGTTCCGAAAGTTTTAGAACAATCTAGAAGAGGGTGAAATGTTGGAGAAGATTCTGGAATGCCCTTAAAGGTTCTGGAAGAGGGAGAACATTAAAGAATCTAGAGTGTTCTGGAAGAGTCCGGAGTGATCCTGATCATCTTGGAGAGTGTAAGAGAACTCCCTTATATACTTGGTAAGTGTGAAATCTTCTTGAGACTTCTGACTATACAAAATATGATCAGAATGTAGGTAAAGCTGTGTAGGTTTCAAACATGTTGGTGTTTCAATACATGAACCGAGCTCTTTGTTGAGACAAACATTTAACTAACCTCTGGTTTAAGTGTCTCCCCCGTCTTGTTTATTTTGATTAATCAGGTTCTTTATGCTATTAGGTGGCTTTAAATTTGATGGGATGCCTATTTACATCATAAAAACCATGAAACTATTTTAGACCTTGAAGTTACCCCTGCGGTTTTGACTGTTTGTCCTAGTTGTGACTTGCGATAATCTTGTTAATCACGATTGATGGAAAATCAATATGGTCCATAGGTAAATACATTTTTTACTAGAATTGATGATGACTATTGTGATCCACGATTTTTTATTCAAGTGAACCAATTTTATCTTTATTTTGGTGAAAAGCAAGAATATAACTGCATAGAGTGTTTAAGATGAAAACAATCAATACCCATGCACAGTTGGTTGATTAGTATTTGATAAGATCCAGACATACTCACCAAGTTCTTAACCCTCAAAATTTTCGAAATTTAGCTTCTGGATGCGTTGAAGGCTACCCCATGTTTATGCCTTAAGATCTATATCATCAACTGAGCCTGGCCCAGTCCATGCATTAGTGAGCTCTCTTTGTCGAAATTGGCATATATCTGTATATACATCTGTGTTTACATTGTGGGTGCATCTCCCAACTTGCCAAGGATGGATCAGTGCTTGACAAGGATGGATTCGAGCACCAAGAGTGTGATATGAGCACCCTGAGTGTGATGTGGGTTCTAGCATAAAGTCTATTTCTAATCATGGGTGATTTCATTTGGTAATTTTCCAATACTACCTATTTTAAGTCCAAAGGCTCACTTGCAAGACATCAAGTGTGGTTCTAATGTGAAAGCTAAGGTCCCTTGAGGTCTTTAAGTAAGTCTCTAACATCATTTTTTCAATGATATAAATTGAGCTTGACTTAATAGATTCTTGTGGAAGATTTTTACTGGTGCATTACACAGCATGAATTTGAGCTTAAAGATGGATGTTTCCCTGATTGAGTTAAGCTTGCAATAGTTCCATCTTAATATTTCTTCCATTTCTTGTCTTCTTCATGTTACACTCTCTGCCTCTAAAGCATTTTTGCAGAGCCAAAATTGAAGAGTTCTTAAATTTCTTGCTTTTGCATTCTGCTTAACTGTGGTCACGTTTTAGCTGGCATTGTTTTCCGCTGTGTTACTACAAACAGCTAACACTGGAGCGAATTACGTGTCGGAGTGGAAGTTCCAATATATGGTACACCTATGATCCCGAGACAGTAAATTTAGCAATGCCAAAGTTCTTTTCTGTTTGTTTTCTTAATACTTTTCCTTGTAGGAAATCATATAAGATCCGACGAACAAAAAAAATGGAGCTTTACTAGGGAACATAACAGAAAATTTCTCGAAAGTGCTTTTAGAAATGTGTTTTGACATGAATAGATTGAGAATATAGTACTCCGTTTGTCATGGTGTTTCTCTCTTAAAGTAAGTGCATTCTTAAATTGTAACTTATAGAACTCTACCCCCGCTGTCTTATAGTTCAGGGGATGTGCGTACTGCTTTCCCGTTCTTGTTGCTCGTGTCAGAACAATCCGAGTTCCGGGTAACATAGGTATTGCATGTAGCAGTGCAGGGTTAATAAGAACTACTACTAAGCATGAGGTGGGGTAATAATTAGTTGAGGAGTCCCACGAGGTCTTGCCCCTAGTCTCATGTTTCAATTTATCTACTTCAGCCTTCCTTTTTGGGAAAAAGAGGAGATCATCATAATTATGTCTTCCTATTTTTCTGGCCCTTTTTGAAAGCACTTTGATATTATTTCTTTTAAAAGTGTCTATGAACTTACATTGGCTTGCATGATATACCTCCTACAAATCACTCTTCAATGTCTATAAAGTGTATTGTGACTGTGTTTATAAATGAACTGTGAAGGTGCTCTGGTTGGTGACAATTGCAGATTGACCTTTCTTTTGTTCCAAATTTAGACTGCTTAGTTAAGATTAAGCATTTGGTTAATGCTGCTTGTATAATCTAGTTTTGTTTGTTATATCATATGCATGGCAGTATGTGGTTACCCTATCTCTTTTCCCTCATTGTTTATAGTGTTAGATATTTTGGTGTCTTAATCATATGGATTATGTCTTACATTTGTAGGATTTGGATGCATTTGCGGCTGTAGTTGTTGTCAATATTGCCTTCTCCTTTATACCTGCATCGTTTGCAGTTTCTATTGTAAAGGTACACTTCTTGCCTATGAAATGTCCATGATGTTGAGAGCTTTTTGCTCAGTGAAATATCTATATTATTTGACTCAATACTTTGCAATTATCATTATTGGAAAAATGGATAAAGTAGTTGTGGCCAAGAACAATTATTTTCGAAATTCCGAGTAGCAATACCATTTTGTTATTTTGCACATGGACAAGAAACTTTAGGCAACAACCTTTATATATGGTTATATCAAGGAAATCTTTGTCTAGGTAGACAACTAATTGAACTGAAAGACCTAATAATCTCTAAGAGATTATGAGTTTTAACCAGTTCATTCAGAATGTGGAACATGAAGTAAAGGGTGAATATTCGTTGAAATTTAGACCACCTAACTCGCCTTTGGTTGATATCTGTGCAAGAAGGGGGAGGGGTAGCAAAGTTAATTCCATAGAAAATTTACCTGCTTAAACTTGAAAGTGCCAAGAGCTACCTCTCTGAATAGTGCCGCTGTAATATCTAAGGGGCCAAGTTACTGTTTCCCAACATGTTATTGTTGACCTTTTCATCTGTGAGTAAAACGAAGGCAGATAAAAATCACTAGCCCTAGGACAATTTGCTGTATTGGGAGGTGCTACAGGGTCAAATCCTAAAATGAAAGCCTACAATGCTTCAAACTGTAGCTGCTGATGCTTGATCTTAAATTTGGTTGTTCCTCACCAAAAATAGTCTTTTTAGCGATCAACCCTTTTTTGTACAACTATACAAAAATTGCACTTAAACACACTCCTCCCAAAAGGTCAACTCTCTAAATCCCTACTCACTGAATATGCTTCACTGCCCCCATATTCGTTATCTTTTCCCTACCAAACTGACATTCAAGACCAATTCCCGCAGTTTGACGATCATATGCTCCCTTGAGAAAGCCGTACCTTAACAATGTCGAATTTTTAAACATCTCCACCAATACATTTATCCAATTGCCATCTTAGGTTTTCTATTTCTCAAGTGTTTTTTGAAAAGGACAGCCGTTGTATTTTTTTCCCTTAAGCACTTCCAACGTGACGTTGTAGGAAACATCGTTCCGACTATCGTCACTCTTCGTTATTTCACCAAATGGTGATTTTTCATATATAAATGTAGCTAATGTATCTCCTTCGATCCATTTTAATATCTTTGTAGAAGGCCTTTCCCTATTTCTAGGTTGAAATGTAAGGCTACTTAAAAACTCCTTTGTTCCATAATCTACTTTGTAATTGTAGATAAAGCCAGCAAACATCTCTCTGGGCTTAGAAGTTCGGACACACTAAATTTGACCTTGTGAACTTGATTTTAAAATATTATTCACCTATACGCAAGGGCTCGAAGCTTCGAGGAATTTCTGAAGCTGCAGAGAAAGTATGTCTGCTATAAGAAAACAGTTCTCCTGCACATTACTTACACTAAGCTGTCAGTAGCCTATTTTTTTGGTGTTCGTTGGAGCTGAACTCATGGTAAAAGCTAATTATTGCAAATGAGAAGCTAAAAAGCGCATCAATTTTCCCCAGCTCTTTAAAGTTGTTTTTCGCCTTTAATGCATATTGCAGAAGCTATGCCTAACAGATTGACATAGATTCTTGTTTATCATCTCATGACTTCAAATTTTTCTCGAGCTTTCTGAAATATGGTCTCTTCCATGTCCTCATTATCTATATTTACGAAAGCATATCACATTATTATTGTGTAATCTAATTAATGGAGGAAGCATTTGCCTATAGAGATTTATGGCATCTTTGAATCTTTCTGGTATGTAAACATGTTTAAATTTATTTTGAGGTCTGTAAACCTGCAGGCATAAAGTGAATTTGTTACTCGATAGAATGCTTTCTGGTAAAGAATCATATTCTAACATTTGATCTGTCGATGCAGGAGCGTGAAGTTAAAGCTAAGCACCAACAGCTGATCAGTGGAGTATGTTAGTTTAGAGAAATAGCTGGTTTATTACTTTTCTTCCTAAAGATTTTTTAGTCAGTTTTGTGTTTTGTAAATCATTGTTGCCATGCAGGTGTCTATATGGTCATATTGGTTTTCAACATACATATGGGACTTCGTCAGCTTCTTATTTCCAACATCTTTTGCAATAATTCTCTTTTACATCTTTGGTACGTTGTTGGATTTTAGTTCCTGATTCTGATTTTATACAGTAAAAGCTACTACCTCCGTCCCTAAATGTTTGGCCGTTTCGCAAAACGAGAATTCAAAAATAATGCATTTCTTTCAAGAAAAAATTCAAACTTTTTTCATAAATTAAAAAAACTCATCGGACATCGATATCTAGTGAATTGTTGAAATTTTTTTTAATTTTTCTTGCAATAATCGTATTATTTTTACATCCTCGTTTTGTGAAACGGACAAATATTGTGGGACGGAGGGAGTAATGAATTAGGCTTACTTTAGTTTGGACTTATACTTAGGTCAATTGAATATTTGAAGTTAATTTATCCAGCTTCAGGAGTTATCTTGTGTGTTTATGGACTCAAAAACTCAGTGAAGGCCACGGTATTTCACAGTATACTTGAGCTGATTTATGGGAATGTCCATGGTGATGAGTTTGAGTAATGATAGAGGGTCTATTGAAACAATGCATGAATTTCGATATTCTCTACCGCTGCTTCGAGAGACTAGTCAGATCGTCTTGGTTTAGGTATTTCCATTAGGTGGTAACGGTGTCTTAGATACTTCAATTGACAAATGGAAACAATAGTAATAGCATCATAGATGACTTCTAAGTTTCTCTAGCCATGTACTAGGAGTAGGAGCTTTTTTTCGGTGCAACGGAGATATTTGGGAGTAGGAGCTAGGAACTTGGGCCAAGCATGTCCTTGATTCTTGCCACTCGGTTCCAGTTGAAGAAACCCATATCTGGTCTCAAACGAGGAAACCCCTACATATGGTGGTAGTAATAATTCCCCAGCAGTCTTCCCAAGGGTTAATGCGTCCCTTAATTGAGAACTGAGGTTTCGCGCAAGTTCCTGACTCGTGAGTCCCATGACCTGAAGACTGTAGGTTTGGATCCTGTCCCTGCCTAAGCGCTCTTTTTCTGCTAATGTGCAGTGGCGAGGAGCTAAGTGGTTGTTGGACTCCCTATTAGGAGAGTAGTACACTGTGAAATGGCTAGTCTGACTGGTCATAGTCACACTTATGTACTTATAATCAGATTCTCATATTTAGTCCATGTTACTCCATGATTGTTGCTCCTGTCCACTTTCCTAAGTCTGGTCTTTAAACCATTGGGTTCATTCTCAGCAATCAACTTGCTATCTTGTTTCTGAGTTGGATTTTGTATGTTTCTATTGTTTTGGTATCTTTTTGTACCAAAATTTTGCTAACTTTTACTACCAAAGTTTTACAACTATCTTTTTGTACCATCTCGACAGTTATGTTATACCTGCTAATCTGAGGCAGGGTCATTGTTTTGTCAGCTCTTTCTTTTGTGAATCATGGTCGTGGCATCGTTTTGTTGTCTTTTCTAACTTCTGACAAAAGTTGATTTGCTTGCAGGTATGGATCA
>BPLS01000456.1:56636-77115 GCA_019656275.1 Rhododendron kiyosumense
GTTTATTGGAAAAGGTTCCTTCTTGCCTACTATCCTCATGTTTTTAGAGTATGGGCTTGCAGTTGCATCATCAACATATTGTCTCACCTTTTTCTTTTCTGAACACACAATGGCACAGGTATGGCTACTTCTCCTCGTGTAACTCTCTCTTCTGTGCCATTAAACTGTCCTCTCTTTTTTTTTGCCTTGGTGACATTTTTAATCCTATGTGCAGAACGTTGTTTTGTTGGTCCACTTTTTCTCTGGTCTCATTCTTATGGTTATATCATTTATTATGGGGATGATGGAAACAACTGCTCATACAAATTCTGTTCTGAAGGTTGGTGTGCTTCCTGTCATTTCATTTACTAGAATCTAATGAATATGATGGGCGTAATATTAAACTCAACTTTTGTCTTTTAAATGAGAGGAATGACCCTTATCAAATATTTATTATATTTTAACTCTGGGGAAACCATTTTGCATTTCCAGTGAGTGCATCACCGTATGCATTTTCTTGCTATGCATATGTATACACTCTATACAGGAAGAATGAGTTTTAATAATGGAACAAAGAAGTTACGAACTTCTATAGATGGAGTATGTTTCAGGAAGAGTTAGTGCGTTGTCAAATTTGTTTGGATAGTGTTAAGATTGACGATCATGTCACTATATCACCTTAATGAGCTTGCCTACTTACTCCGTCAGAATAGATAGGTTCTAGCTCACAGGACCTCCTTGGGCTGCATCATTTCTATGATCCACTTATTCATATTTGCTATAGTTTATGGGGGTCATAGAAAGACACAATTATTCGGATTTGAAGTTACAACAAAAAAAGTGCAATGAATTATTATTAGCATTTTCTTTTTTGGATGCTGCTGAAGTGTGTGCTGAAATAACGAAAACTTGTTTTTCATTCACTTGTCATGAATTTTCAGAACATCTTCAGATTATCACCAGGATTTTGCTTTGCTGATGGATTAGCTTCACTGGCTCTTTTACGTCAAGGGATGAAAGATGGATCTGGTGATGGGGTTCTTGACTGGAATGTTTCTGGTGCCGCTATTTGTTATTTGGCTGCCGAGGTTCTTAGCTGATCTCAGCTTTCTGCATTAAATTATTATGTGGGCAACAATTGGTTAATTTCTGAGAACTAAAGTCCTTTGTGCTAAGTTGGTAATAGACATGTTTGTTGAGAGAATTAGTGCCGCAGTTTATATCAAATCTAATTTTGTCTATCTTAAGAATAGATACAGATACTCTTAGAAGTTGGGTTCACTCTGATTCCGTTGAATTCATATGCGTGACAGGGCATTGTCTATTACCTCATAACGCTTGGTCTTGAACGTGTGCCACCCAACAAAATAAGTGTACTCGCCATTGAAGAGTTCTGGAAAAGTATAAAGACGCTGTTCCCAAGAACTTACAGTAGTTACACAGAACCTCTTTTGGAATCATCGTCAAAGTATGTTGATTTTGACCTCGATGATGATGTTGATGTTCGGGCAGAAAGAAGTAGGGTGCTTTCGGGTTCTATCGACAATGCGATTATTTACTTGCGTAATCTTCGGAAGGTACTTCTGCTTTTGTCTGCATAATATGGCTTTTCGTTATGATCCTTTATAATTGGAAATCTATGAGGATTCAGTCTCTTCCTGACTTGGTATCTCCCCAATTGCAGGTGTATCCTGGTTGGAATTACCATGGTACAAAAGTTGCTGTTCACTCATTAACTTTCGCAGTTCAAGCAGGAGAATGTTTTGGCTTTCTAGGAACAAATGGAGCAGGGAAAACTACAACCCTTTCAATGCTATCTGGTATCTTACAAATTATGACCAAGACCTTAGCAGAATACTTAAAATACTTTGTATATGAGATCCTACATATACACACTTTTGTCTTCTTATACTATTTTCTGCCCGTTTTAATGGATTTCGTTGATCAATCGATGAAAGAGAGCATCTCTTATTGTAAATGTGATCCATCTTCTGGTTTCTTTATTTTAAGTAACCATTTTCTGTAAATCATTGCCTCTCCTATAGGGGTGGTGTACATTCTAAGATTTTATGGAGTTATTTTGGTGCCTTCATAGGGAGTTTGGCTGGTTTTCTTACATGAAAAAATTACCTCGACTTGGATACAGTTGTCCGGTTTGGGTATGTATGCCTAAGGACATGGCTAACTTTCATAAATGGAATGGATTCTTTATTTCTTAAATTCAGTGTAAGATGGTGTTTACACATTTTTATACATGTTTTCATTTAATAGAACATGAGGCTTATTCATAGCTTCGTGGTAAACTTAAATATATTAAAATGTGTATCTAGTTCCTACCCTAAGTGTCAAGTCTCTAACCTGGGTACTTCACAAATTTAAAAGGAGTCAAATATCATTGGTTACGATTGCAAACTTTAACAAGATCTTAACAAAAAGTTTTGGTGTTTATTGTTAGATTGTGGGTTGATTTGTAATTAGTTTATTAGTTGTTCTTTTGTGTAATTAGTTCATTCCCGAGGACAATAATGTAATTAGTTTAGTGATTGTATACCTATTTCATGCTGTACTCTGTAATCAGATGATTCTAATGAGAAAAGAACCTAATGTTCTGGTTCCTATTCACGTCTCTCCCTCTCGTTACATCTAATATGGTATCAGAGCTTTGGTTGGGCCTTTCCATGGTGGACCGTTGTCCGGTTGCCATGCCTTGTGGGCCAGGAGGGTGTGTTGGATTGTGTCCCATATCGCCTGGACATGCCCGCTCTAGGCTTAGTTATAAGGCCCTAGCTGCCCTCTCCTTAATACCTGGGTTTTAAGGAGACTTTGTGGGCTGAGCTTTTCTAATATTTGTCAATACACTAGGATATTTTACTCCCTGTGCATGAACTCCCGTGACCTTGTGTGCTTTTGTTGGCAACAATGAAGTGTTTCTTAGTTTGCCTATGCTTTTGAATATGCTTGGGGTAAGATGCATTATCTTTGTCTTACCTAGTATTGGTCTACAGGAGAAGAACGTCCTAGTGATGGAACTGCATTTATATTTGGCAAAGACATAAGTTCAAACCCAAAGGCTGCCCATCGTCATGTATGTCTTGTTCATGATTTTCATGATTAATTGGATTCCAATTACCCATTTTTGAAGGATTACTGACAGTACTTAACTTTATTTATTGTAATCTGTATGTTCCAGATTGGCTACTGCCCACAGTTTGATGCTCTGCTTGAATTTCTAACTGTTAGGGAGCACCTTGAGATGTACGCAAGGATAAAAGGAGTCCCACGGTATCAGCTGGAAGATGTATGTGTGCAATTATTTTTCATGCTCGGGTGATGAGGAGGTCCATTTTAAATGAATTAGTGGGTTGATAATCAGTTACTGTTTGCTTTGTGAGGGTTTTGTTGGAAACTGAATGATTGTCCTCCTGGTTTTCCTTCTCAAGATAAATTTTTATTTACTTTCTATTTCTTTCTTTTGTTCTCTGCTTCTGCTTTGGGCAAGCTGATCCATGACTACACTCCTTTAATCTTAGTTAAGTTCATCATTGCCTGTCAGGCTGCCACAGAAACTATCACGTATTTGCATGGGAAAAAGTCTTATGGACATGGGTTATAGCTGCCATCAAATGACTTTCTAATTCTATTATAAATTCAATGTACAGGTGGTTAAGGAGAAGATAGTTGAGTTTGACTTGTTGCAGCATTCAGATAAGCCTTCATTTGCTCTTAGTGGGGGAAACAAGCGGAAATTGTCTGTTGCTATTGCCATGATTGGAGATCCTCCCATAGTCATCCTTGACGAGCCATCCACGGGTGATTAATCTGTCCTTATGAGTGCAATATGATGACTCCCGTTTGGGACTACAGGGAATCTTCTGTCCTTTAGGCAAGAGAATTAGTTTTCACCCAGTTTTAGAGTTGGTCAAATTGCAAAATTTTACCCTCATTCATGATACATTTATTCGAAAATGTAGTTTTTAGAAGCTGTATGCAATAGATTTTCAAGTTTTCATTCCCATCATACCAATGGTCCAATACTAGTGGCAATATGTTATGTTTATTCAAGGGCATGGTGTCTAGAAGCCATATGCAATAAACGTTCCACCCCAACATTCTATGGGTGTACAATTTATTTACAGAAGGGCAATAGAAGATTATAGGTATTGTCTTAGTTTCAAAGGAATCATGGAATACTACAGGACATTCAATCAAAAACATGTCATTTTTATTATACTATGGATGTTTACAACTTTTAACATGCAACTAGTCACTTTTCTTTCAAGTGGTGTCACACAAGACGATAAGTGCCTCACTTATTCATCATTTGATGGATTCTAGGTATGGATCCAATTGCCAAACGATTCATGTGGGAAGTGATATCTCGTCTATCAACCAGACGAGGAAAGAGTGCAGTTATTCTAACTACTCACAGCATGAATGAAGCTCAAGCACTATGCACCAGGATGGGAATAATGGTATATGTGGGATTATTAATTTGATGCATGAGGTTTCAAATATTTTCTTTGAAACTCTTATAGAATCATATTGCTTCCTCTTTTGTGCGTAAAGGTTGGTGGCCGTCTAAGATGTATTGGAAGTCCTCAACATCTGAAAACACGTTTTGGGAATCATCTTGAGCTTGAGGTACTTAATAACTATTCTTCTCTTGGCGCGTTAGTTTGTCTGGAATCTCTGGATTACAAAATCTAATTGGACTTTATAATCAAGAGGTCCACATATTCTGTTGGACATTTTATACAACGGGACATGGGATACCGACTACAGTATGGGATGTGGTATTATTAATCCCCTCACTATTAGTCCGATGTGATTACTTATCCAATGGGAATATGGGATAAGTTAATCCAGTCAAACAACATGGTCTTAATAGATGTACTCAAATGTATAATTCTTGTCTCCCTCTTTTCAGATTAAACCAACAGAAGTTAGCTTGGTGGATCTGGAAAATTTGTGCCGGATAATTCAAGAAAAGCTCTTTGACATTCCTACTCATCCAAGGAGCTTACTCAGTGACCTTGAAGTTTGCATTGGGGGCACTGACTGCATAACCTCAGAAAGTGCATCAGTTGCAGAGATTAGCTTGTCAGAGGAGATGTTAGTCGTAATTGGAAGTTGGCTTGGCAATCAAGAAAGGATAAGGACACTTGTATCTTCAACGTATCATTCTGCTGGGGCTTCTGGTGAAGAATTATCAGAGCAGTTGGTACGCGATGGTATGCATTTTTTCCTCTCTGTGTTTGCGATATTTAAGTGAACTTCATCCTATCACATAGATCTTTTGTACTGCTACAGTTTTAAGTGGTGCAAATCTTGATAGCGCCTCCATTGCGCAATCAGAGTCCTACTAGGATGATGAAGTTGCAATGGAGGTAAAGGGTATTCAATGTACAAAAATGCTAGGAACACCAAACACAACCTCTCACATACATGTGGGGCCCACACGCACTAGTATGTGTGGACCCCACATGTATGTGAGAGGATGTGCTTGGTGTTGTGTTTGGATTGTTGTGTATGTAGCACTTCTGTTCAATGTAATAACCTTTAGCTCTCAGAATGGGTACTGCTAGAATAGCTCCCAAATAGGTCACATGGAATTACATTTGGAGAGTTGCCGAAGAAAGGTGTCAATTCATAGGTCCTGTCCTTTCCAGATTTAGTTCAAAGACCGCATAAACCCTTCGCAAGAATCACGTATAAAGTAGTTCCCAGTGGCCTAGTCTATAACATTTTTTTATATATGAAATTAATGTAGGCAGAATATTCAATATTCTGCCATCAGATTGGATACCATCACTCTATCCTCGCTAGAAAGGGGACTTTTATTATCTCAAGGTGAAAATTCTTCCCATCTCATTTTTAGCATGCCTCCCAATAGCTTCCATTATAGAAAAACTATACCTCCTGTAGTAAGGAATTATGTGCAAGTCTTCTATTTTTGCCTGAGACCCCGGTACGGAGATAAGCTGTCCTCACTAGGAGATTCACTATCGTACTTACGAATTATGTGTGAATCTTCTCTTTTTCAGTTAATCTTTTGTTGTCATTTGCCTTTTATTTTCTTAAAACCCGAATTCAAGTTATGCTTTTGATTTCCTCTAGGTGGTATCCCATTGCCAATATTTTCCGAGTGGTGGCTAGCCAAAGAGAAGTTCTCTACGATTGATGCCTTCATTCGATCTTCATTTCCTGGTGCAATATTTCAAGGTTGTAATGGGCTGAGTGTCAAATATCAGGTAAATCCTTGTGAAATACAACACATTTTCAATTTAGATATAGATCTGGTAGAAAAGAATTCTGCTCCTCAAAATGTCTCATCCATATAATTTACCCAAATAGGCAGATGGACAGCTAAAACCAAAGCCATTTGTTGTGGAAAATGTACCTTTGTGGTCCTTTCTTTGTTTCCCTCATCACTACCGCACCTACATAATACTTGAATTAACAGGTTAACTTGTGTTTCTATCCGTTTAATTTAATTTTCACCCGTTACTTATTTCCTTTCGTAGTTTAAGATGCTTCAGAGAAAGTGTTAAGAGATAAAATGTCATCTTTGCATGGGGGACGAGCAGGGTAACAATGTACGATACTGAGTTTTGATTTCAAATTTTCACGAGTTTGTTGTTTTCGGGAATTGTGAAAGAGTTGCGCAATTAGATATGGAACTTTAGGTGACAACTGTAAGAGCAAAATTGGAGGTGTTAGAGTCGAGATGATATCTTTGCACAAAGGATAAGGAGGGTGACTATGTATAATAGCAAATGCCTTTAAATTATTGACGAGTCTTGTTCTTTTGGAAAGTGTGAAAGAGTTGGAGATAAAGTGAAGCACAATGCATGTGTTCTCACATTCTCTAACCATACAACCTGACATTGCGAAGTCTCGTATTGCCTAGGTACACGAGTAATATGCATGATAAGTTGGGCAAGCTTGGATGCCCCTACTCCCAACATATTGGTTAAGGCACCCACGCTAGATTAGCTAGATTTTTGGGATTGATTTGTACCCTAGACCATGAAACTGCATCAGCATTGTGACAACCAATCATGTGCTGTAGGCAATATTATGTAATGGGAAAAATTTACAATGGCATCCATTCCATTACCTGCCTTATGGCTGCTGTAATCTCTGTAGTAATTGCTCCCAGAATTTTTACAGTTGCCATATGGTGAAGACCTCTCCCTTGCCGATGTTTTTGGGCACTTGGAGCGGAACAGGGATTTAATGGGCATAGCAGATTACAGCATCAGCCAATCGACACTGGAAACCATTTTTAATCATTTTGCAGCAAAATCATGAGGTATAGTCCCACAGTGTGACAAACTCTTACCCAATATTCTGTTAAAGAGGCTTAAGAAGGTTTCATCTCAATTCTTTTTCATTTTGAGTCGCCCCTTCTAAAGCTGTCTGACCAATGTAAATACACTAAGCAACAGAATTTGTACGGATATGATCCAAGTATCGAAGAGTGTACATTTCAGTGTTACTAAAAAGAAAAAGAAAAAAATTAGTTGCCTACCATGCCAATTTTAGCGAGAGCATTTATTGGTTATATCTTTCCCACAATTCTCCGGTTAAAGGATAACATTAGTCAGCGTGTTTTTGACAAATTAGGCTGCAATGACCATAGTATTTGTACTTTTGCAGAGGTCTACAAAAACAGCTTAAACATATTCAAACTGGTTGGTGTTATATCAATTGTCAAATAACTCTTGGCTGACTGCTAACCTCACCTCTCTTGCTGCATAAAGATACCTTCTGAAAACAGAAACTGTTGCACCATCTTTTGTCAAATTTTGTACGGCTGGAATCAATTTATTAGAAATTAATGAGTCTTGAATTCTGGAGCCGGTCCCTATAGTGTAGGGGTGCACTATAGGGGTGTAGTGTGCAATTTGAGCCTTCAATCTCAACTATCAATGGTTGAGATTTCATCTTGGCAATGGAGGGCTCGGATCTGCAGGAGCCAACCACTTGGTAGATGTAAACAGACGACTTCCGACTTATATGTATATTTGAGCTTTACTCTCAAGGATGTTATGTTTGACACATATGTACGAAAGTGGAATGTAAGCTTTGAAGGCTTTGGTGAATTTTAATCCTTTGTAGCAAGCATGAAAATTAGGAATGCTCAACCACTTGGTAGACGTAGACAGACAAATTCAGACTTATAGGTACATTTCAAAAATTTTGGGGTCTTTTTTTGTTTTTCAGTTATACTTCCTCAGTGTTGTTATGTTTTGTGTCCAGAAATCATACTTTAATCTTTACCTTAGAAAATCATTTCTCCCTTTGCCTGCTGCTTGTCTATTCCTCTTTTATCATTGCTACTTGTCTATTCATATATCTGTAAAATACCTCGGTATTTCAAATTTGACGATTGTTCGGTGCATGCATCATAGGGAGAAAAGTATTGCCTTCACTGAAAATCAGCAGCCTAATTTGATTTTATAGTAGATGATAAGTGGTGGTGATCTTCTCGTTGAACTGTTTGATATATACAAGTATCAACTTAATGTAAAATTCATTTGTTTTCTTTGGAAATTTGGTTTAGCTACTGTATGAATGTGTAACTAAGCTGAACCTAGGTACCGACTCCTTTTTGGATTTGCATTCAAGATTTAAATTCCTTTTGTCTTTTTGTTTTCTTTTTCCTCCTTGCATCTTTACATTTTTCTTAAATTCTTGACTTATCAATCCCCCTCTTGAAAAGGGAAAAATGGGGCTAAAATGAAATATATCTAATCTTGAACTTCTTGGGTTGGCTCTCTAATCTTATTATTCAAATTTGGTTTAAAAAGTGGTGTGTGGCACTTTAGTTCTTGCTTCTTATTTCCTCGTTAAACCTTCGGAGTTTGTTTTAATAGCTGTTTATATACAAGCGTATATATTCATTCAATTTACTCTTGCAAGGGGAAATCCTTCTTATTGGATTGACGTCTAAGTGGTTCTAGTAGAATTCCTGGTAGCGCACCTCCCTTCCTGGTACAATAATGCAAGCCAGGCAACGACCAAGGGCTCCAGAAAGTCATTTTGTTAATTAAACACACAACCCCCCCCCCCACCACCCCAAAAAAAAAAAAAAAAGAGAAAAAAAAAGAGGAGTAAAGAATAGCTGCTTTTATTTCATTTCATTTTCTTGTTTTTTTCCATCCTTTCTGTTGTTGAAAAGATAGCCATTTATCAACTTCCTGGTGGGGATGATGCTTGTTTTTATTTGGGGAGGGGCAGGGATCCAAAAGTGGAAGGAGACATCTTGAGTGCAGCTTGACCTGCGAGTAGACTTGCATAACAAAATGTTCCGAACATGCAAAACAAAATGCACTTGTGACTTGACCATTGATTATATATTACTATGTTGTGTTCAAGAGCATTACATGGTGGAAAATTTTGAACTTTTTGAGTCTTTAACATACTCTTTCTTGTCTCTATGCACACAAGAAACCGAGTAAGTATCAACTACTAATCAAATAGGCCCCGAATTTGTCGCGGAAGGCAACTTTGGTCGGTTGTAATTTGTTATTCCTTTCATTCCAAAATGATAGTTCCTTATGAAGATATGTGCAATTTTTGGATTAAAAAGTAAATTACTTCCGGTCATAAGTTTTTGCACCAAGTTAAAGAATTAATCAATATATTTAATTTGGTGCCAAGAAACTCGGAAAATCATGTATGGAAGTAGTTTAATTTTTTTTTTTGAAAATTGCATTTCTTTTCGTTGGAGACTATTAAAATAGGACGGAGAGACTATGTGAAAAAAATTAGTCCCCATCTGACTTGTTTGGGCCACGTAAGGGGAGTGTCAAAATTGACGGAGCGAGGAGCAAGTAACATGCTACCATGTGAAAAAAAAAAATAGTCCCCCTCTTTTTTTTCACGGCATGGGAGGAAGAGAGAGAGAGAGAGAGAGATAGATATATATATATATATATTAACGTGGTATTTGAGTTTAGGCCAACGATTTGAATCGTTTTTTAATAAATTCAGTATTTCAGATTTGTAATACTAATTTTTTATCCGCTAGTTGATACCTGATGAAGCCGGACTATCTTTAGTTTATAGATTATGCTAGATTTTTCGATGGATGAAATCTACGCCCGTAGATATGAATCCAAAACGGTACTTGGTATATTACTAGAAGAAAAGAAAAATTGCTACTCATGCTAGTACGGCATTCAGAATCTCGATTAACGCGCTTTGTTATGGAATGTGATATCCGCAGCATAATCTAACACACACAGCACCCGGTCCTCTCTCGCACACACACGCGGAATTAAAAATGTATGAAGTGGAATTACGCTACATTGCTAGACTTTTTGCTAGTGATAAATTAGTACTGCAGTCAACGAAAGACCAAATCGTTTTCTTCCACTTTCCACAATCCAAAAATTATGGTAGCCATTGTTGACCTTAGACAATTCCATGAAACTTCCAAAATATTTCTTTGTCACAGGTAAAGATGGAAATCATGAACCCCGAGTGGTTGGCCAAGTCAAGTGATCTCGAGAAGGGATTTAGGTTTTTGCTTTATCTTAAGATCTCAAGTTTAATTCTCCTTATCAACAACTCTTGAGGCCGTCTTATCGGCCTTTACGTGTAAGCATGTGAAACGACTGTAGGAGGAGCTATAGCGATTAGTCCGAGGTGCGTGCAGATGACCCGGGACACCCTGCATTACAAGAAAAAAACAGAGTTTGGAAATCATGATGATGGCTTAAACAAAGTCATCCTTCCCAAACCTTACTTTCAAACACGCGGAAAAGTGCAACGTAGAATTTGTTGAGTGCTTAGAAAAATAGCTAAACTCCATAGAGACGAAAGTGACTTCCAAATAGAAACTGATCCAGTCTGCACCAAACCCTACTATATGGTCTGAGTTCGAGTTTTTCTTAAGCGTTAATTTTAGAGTTTCAAAATTAGTCGAGGTGCATGTAAGCTATTAAAAAATTTGTTGTTCTTAGTAAACAGCTATAAAGATTTGTTGTGCTTTGTTGGTCTTTGTGGCTTTTTGGTGTTCAGTTGGCATCTTGCCTTCTTTTTGGTCTTGGGTGGCTTAGTGCCGGTGTGCTTTTAATTCTTTTAATCTTTGTAATCCTTTATAAAGATTAATAAATTCTTTTTCTTAGAAAAAAAAAACTGTAAAGAGAAGATAGTGACTTCCAAGTAGATTCTGATCCAGTCTGTACCAGACCTTACTATATGGCCTGAGGTCATTCATTAGAGATTTTCTTGATCGTTAATTTTGGAGTCTCAAAATTAGGCGAGGAGTGTGTAAGCTCTTCAAAAACTTCTTGTGCTAGATTAGAAATAGCTTTAAAAAGAGGGTCTTGCTAACCTCCGCCTAATAGGCATAGGATAATTATATACAAATAATACCAAACAAATTAGGATATTAATATACTTTCACATATATCAACATATTTTTATTAGATATTGATGCACTTTTTACATATTGTCCTTTGGTTGTTCATGAAACCAGTGGAATTGGAAAATTGATGCAGACTGTACCAAACCCTATTGTATGGTCCGGGGCCATTGGAGTTTGCTCGGTCATTTGACATAAGAGTTGTGGAATTAGTGGACTTGCGCTCCAACTGGTTAGTTGGACTCTAATAGCTACATGGTCCGGCTTTTCATATGAACGCTTAGGTTTTCTTGCCAAGAATTTAGTAAGAATCATTGACTGCAGTTCGATTTTCTGATTTAGACGTAAACCAACCTCAAGGTACCGAACTCAATCGTTTCTTAGTTTTACTCAAATGTAGTAGGTACAAAGTATATAGATAGGGACCATAGGGTATTATGTATTATTTCGGTAAGTATTTCTCTCTGTACAAAGAGAACCCAGTACTTCTTGGTCTTGAATATTTGAAGTTCACTGTTTAAGAATTATTTTTTAAATAGTTCATATCATCCATACATAGTATTTTGATATCAGATTTCACTTCTTCCATGTTTCAGCAGTAGTATTTTGAATATTGTTTAGTCAATTTTATTCCACTTAATTCCTCTTTCATGGCTACACTGGCTAAGGAATGGGAAATCTTTCTCTTGTTCCATGAATACCATTTTCATTTCATCTTTCAGTTAATTCGGAAAAAACCAATATTGCATTTTGTACAGTTTGTTTTGGTAATTTAATTAGTAAGAATCATTCTTCTTGTTGTTATATTTATATATGCACTAATAAAAGATAAGAAATTGGCTTTTGATCAACCATTTCCTTTTAATTTGTTGTTATATTTCTATATTAATTATATTGTATGACACTTCATCACTTCCGTCAGAGAGTAAAGTAATTGTTCATCCATTTTCAGTTCTTCACCATGGGCCTAATTCATCAGAAATTGCTTTTGCTCAATATCCATGCACTGATGAAACATAAAGCTAACAGTTTACAAACATAATTTTCCACACACACACACAAAATTCTCGGATAGAATGATATCATTTGGCATTTTGTTATGATCATTTCATCTGAAACAAGAGACTTATGATCACTCTTACACATAATTCCAAAAATGCCACAGTCAATACGTGTCAGACATCGATGTACCCTATCGAGTTCTCCTCAATAATATTTTTGCCGTTTCAAAAAAAATACGTGTCGTCAGACATTCTAGATCATTTTTTTCTCCACAAATATTAATATGGAACATGTTCTTATGCACAATATTATTTCACCTCCCAGTCCAATGGTTTTGTGCTTACTTTCTCACTTCTAAAAAGACACACTACATAAATCCTGCACTAATTGTCCTTGTACTATCTTCACAGTTCATTAAGGCATTGCAAATTACATGCTTAATTACACATGTATATATATAAGCATACATTGCTAGAACTTAAAACCTATTTATGCAAATCCCACTTGGTTTCAAGTAGCATATGCTTAATTAAGTACTAATTGGCTAGTACTAAATTATTGGCATGACTGAGATAGCAAAAGCCTTGCAGCAACATTTCCATTAATCTCTGCTGATGATCTCTTCCTCTTTCTATCTCTACCTCCATCAACTTCCAGCCTCACCCCAAACAACTTTGGCCTTTCATCGTCGCTGTCGTCTTCTTCCTCTTCCCTCTCCGAGCTTGCTGTCGCGTACATTGCCACTAGGTCAAGAAGCTCTTTGCACTTCCTCCTCATGCTTGACAGCTCGGTGCTCAGCACCCCATTCTCTCTCTTCAGTCGTTTGTTCTCGTCCACAAGGCTACTGTACCCCGAGGAGGATGAAGTTGATGATGGACTCTGATCCTCATCGGATTCTTTCGGCAGAGATTGGGGTGGTGGTGGTGCCGACTGTGGCTTGTTTGCCCATGCTTTCCTTCGACGAATTTCGCATAGTAGGTCTCTTTCGCCTTTGCGGAACATGTCGTTGCAGAACTCCCACCGGCTTGTTGCCGCCTTTCTGAACCCCTATCAAGTATCAGAATCCATGCAATCCATGAAAATAGGTGAGTTGTATTTTATATATTTTTATTGGCAAAGAAGATTTATATAGATTACTCGATAACGGGTACATTAAGGAGAAAAAATAGAGGATTTGAGATTGTCAGGGTGCCATGTCACCCAATTATGTTACCGCTAAACGAAAATTATTATTCACATAGCTCTTTTAAATCCATTAATCATGAAAAAAGACTACCAAGCATTTCCACCATAAGTTTTTTTTTTTTTGAAAAGCAATTTTTTTTTTTTATTAATCTTTGAAGTTACAAAGAATTTGAATCCTCATAATTTAGTAAACAAGTGGTACTGCCATTAAATTTATGAATTTATCCAAGTAAATGGTTTTCAATCTCTTTCACAAACAAGTGGTACTGCAATTAAATTTATGAATTTATCCAAGTAAATGGTTTTCAATCTCTTTCACAAATTAGTTTATGGTATAAGTTCATGTATATTATTTGCATAAGAACCAACTAATTTGGTAAGGCCATGTTTTTGGTGGTAGACACAAGTGACTTTGATTGGTGGTTGTTGAATGTGTGGCATAATCATCCTTAGCCCATTTTCCAAACAAAACACAAGGTGTGGAGCCCACCTCAAACCACATACTTAATTTACATGTTTGGATTCCACCAAAATCTGGTCAAATAAAATTAAATAAATAAGGTAAAATATACTCTAAGTGTAAGGTAGGTTTGAAATAGATTGGGCAACTTTTGATTCAAGAAATTAGTCAAGAGGAATTAAAAAAAGAAAATGAAACTTTATACCTATATTGGAAACTTGCTAGCAAATGATCGAGTTGATCATCAACCATGCAAACACGAGAAAATAATCCTCACACTTCCTACTAATAATTATATTCACACTAGAGTACTAAAGGTGCATAGACTTGTGGATCAAAAAAAAAAAAATGTGCATAGACTTTTTGTTGCAAATTTAGTCAATTGTTTCATCATATTGTATAACTAGGGTTTGCCCGTGTCTGAAGGCACGGCGCAACGTAAAGTCTAATTAGTGGTAATTATGCAATTAATTTTGAGAGAGAGAGGGAGCGCCGTAGGATTTATGGAGTAAATCAATGGTTAGGATTTATAGAGAGATAAGATTCAAAAACCCTTCTCCCTTACTATGTAGATATGTTCGGTTTTGCTAACCTCCTTCCACTAAGTGGAGGATAATACGCACATAATTTCAAACAAGTTTGGATATTAATGTATATCTTACAGATATTAATATACTTTCACAAATATCAATACATATTTTTTCCAGATATCAATATATTTTTTATTTATTATCTTATACCCTTTGTGCGGAAGTTAAAATAATCCTAATATGTTTGAGATTTTGGACCTACAATATTGATATTTATCAATATTGATATTTATCAATATTGTACTGTTATATATTGGATATCTAATATCCACATGGACCACATATACAAGACCTTGTAACTTAACTAAGGGCTTGTTTGTTTGATCGGTCAGATGCGAATATCAGATTGGACCGTATATATGCGAATATATGATTGGACTGTATATCCATTATGATCACATATCTTATATTTTGGTTAAAATTTTGTTGGCTCGAATGAATTAAACATGCTTTAGATATACGATCCCAATAGAGTGTGTCACATGTAGTTACCAAAAATATCATCATATATCCTTCACAACTGTAATGGTGTTGTTAAATAAGCTGACCTCCACTATTTAAAACACTGAATTCTGGATAATTATTCAATATTTCGGAAGTATACTCTCCACCTTGCATAATATGTAGGGCCCACATGGGTCCGTATACGTACATAAGTGTTGAGTTGCACTAGTAATAGTTTGTGTATACGTACATAAGTGTTGAGTTGGCGAACAAAGCTGGAGAAGTTGCTGTGCTTGAAGAGCGTAGGGAGGAGATCTCTGGCGAACTCCGCCGGCTGCCAAACCACGAACCCCGTCCCCTCCGAGTTCCACGATATCACCCCATCCGTCGCCGGATCCTCCACCAACATGTACGTCTTCATCAAGAACGGCGGCGGCGACGACTTCCTCATCATCACATACTCCATC
Organism: Rhododendron kiyosumense; assembly: GCA_019656275.1. Taxonomy (NCBI): domain Eukaryota; kingdom Viridiplantae; phylum Streptophyta; class Magnoliopsida; order Ericales; family Ericaceae; genus Rhododendron; species Rhododendron kiyosumense. Next base: position 72,144 of record BPLS01000456.1, read on the forward strand.
AAACTACCAACACCACCATCACTACCCTTATTATCATCACTAGTATTTTCACCAGAATCCATCATCATGAAAAATCTTGAGAGAGAGAGAGAGAGAGGAGAGAGAGAAATATATAGGTGAGAGAGAGAGAGAGAGAGAGAGAGAGAGAGAGAGAGGATTAAGAGGAGAAGAGAAGAAGGGCGGTTAAGAACTCCCAACCCCAACAATAGAAACCCAACACGACTCCGCAGTTCATGAGATTTGCAAGAGCTTTGCTTTGCCTGATCGTTTTCTCTCTCTCTCTCTCTCTCTCTCTCTAGAAAGGTTGAAACGTATGCTGTATGTTTTTGGCCCGCTTTTCTTATATATATACTACTACTACTGTTTTGGTTTTTTATAATCGGGTCTCAAGTTGCGCACATCTCAACTAATCTGATCTCATGTAACTCCAGAGCTTGAATTATTTCTCCTTCGAAATTCAACCTTACGACCCCCTTAAGGACATGCTCTTTAATTTACTCTCTTTCTGTCGATCAATCACGTCCCTACGACACCAAGTGACAGTGCCCCAAACTTTTTTTCTATTGCACCATTTGTGTGAGCTCTATATTGTAGTGGAAACCACACAAATATGTGATGAAAAAATAGTTTGCAGCACCACGTAGCGGTTCCCGAATAATTTTCCCTCGATCCCATACTACTAGTACTGGTCAGAAATACTGGTCCTCTTTTGCACCAATAGTGTTCCTTAATTGGTGTGTCGGACTATATATATATATATATATTATAGTATGAATCATACGAGTATTTATTAATATAGGTGTAGGGTTATTATCAAATAACCAAAAACATGCGTGTAGGAATTTGCTTCTTAAGCTCACCCTCAATAATATATGCCATTAATAAATAATAGTCAACTGTGAATAGTACTTTCTTTAGCTCTGAAAACAAGTACAAAACTGCTGTATTCATTGGGAAGCTTCGAAGGTATACGATATTCTTTTTATAATTTAGGTGTCTGGATTAACTTACGTGCACCTCGACTCATTTTGAATGACAAATTTACCGTCTACTTGTGGATATACAGTATAGTTTCACGATAGGATTACCGGGTATTAGCGTGTGAGAGATGATATGTACAAGTTAAAAAGACCACTAAATAAAACAAAAATCGCAACTAAAGTCAGCAACTTACAATAATATTTCTTTTGAAATTCAACATAGAATTAAGGGGATAATAGGAGCGTTATGTTCTATTTTAAAAATAGAGAGAATAGTAAATTTCAAACTTGTAGGTCAAAATGGAGTTAATTTATAAAATTTCTGCGGAAATGGGGTCGGCCGCCTCCGTTGGCGTTGGGTGGCTCCGCCATTGGAATTGAAGTAATCCACGGACATGATTGGGATATATATGAAATTTGTCAAATTTGTAGCATTATTTTTTAATTCTCGTTTTACGAATTAGACATTTATTTTCGATTTGCGTATGTTTTACTGGTGGTGGTGGAATTGGAAATACAGGGAGCTATAGATCAGGTATTACTGGGGAAAACAGTCAAACACTGTATATGACTATTTCAGTGCTTTTGATCAAAGAAGGTAGTGAGCAATTATTAATGCAATGCCTGAGAAGCTTCCTGATCGAATTGACCAGTGCTTTCTCTTACAAAATAAATAAATAAAGAGAAAATAAAATTCTTCTAGCTTAGAGTATATTACAAGCAATCAATGACATAAGAGAAACATCTCCATTACGCATGCACATGGAATGGAAATAATTTTTATAACAGTAATACTTTATGCCATGTTCGTTTCAAAACTCTATATTCAAACTTTTCTCTTTGCGCACGGATCTCAATAAATTTTTACTCTCATTTCTCTCTCTCTCAACTCATTATATATCCTAAAAAACTATCTTAAAATCCAAAATGAACATGATTTTAGTGACCCGTTAGAATACCATGCACATTATATATGGGTACCATGTGATAATTTGTTACCACTATATTGGTAGAATGTGCTCATTTTTTTATAGAGTGGAGCACGTTCTACCAATGCAACAGTGACATCTCATATAATATTTAAATGTGGTATTCAGATATGATCACTATAGCATTGCTCATTTCACAAACGTTACACTTAAACCCAAAATGTTTAATCTAGTGGTTCCACTTAAATTACTTAAACACAAAATTTGTTGAAATTAGTGGCCAAGATAGGAGATTTAAAAAAGGAAAGAAAGATAGGAGATTAACTAACCCCAAAGGCCAAAGAGGTTGGCGTGGTCAACATGGAACTTAAGGTTTTGCTCCTTCCAACAAGTTTAAGTTCAAAAAATCTCGTATGTGCTGGCTATCAAGTGAGAAATTTTTCAGTACCGGGTGGGTATCATATGGTGCTCACTCAGCACACATTCGGGCCGTCCATTTCGATTTTGGACGGCTCGGATTTGGAGAGAGTAAAAAGAGAGAGAAAGATGAAAAATTGTGGTGAGGAGAGAGGAGAGAGTGGGTTTCAATCAGGATCATTCAATACACTTTTAGATGGTCTAGATGCACCGAGCGGACACTACGTGGTATCCATGCACCCGGTACCAAAAAATTTCTCCAATTCTTGACCCCACCTTAATTGGCCAGTATGTAAAATTGGTCCTGAGTTGTGAGTAAGTTAAGAAAAAAAAAATTGAAGTTTATTTTTTTCGATCCGCAGACAAAAGATGGAAAAGATTGATGGATGAAGATGTGAACAAGAGAACAATGTCGACTGAAGAATAATCAAGAAATTCATGTGATCTGGTTGGACAAACTCTTTGAAAAATTACCCATTAAGGATTGAGATTGATATTTGATGGGTACATGGGACATGGTTTCGTGGGAATTGTATCACTCTCACTTGGGAATTTTTCAGTCTAAAGGATAATGATAGGCCAATTTTATTCAAGTAGGTGAGGTGATGCTTTCCGCCTTCTTCTAAATTCTAACGTGCAAATCCCTCCATCCAAAATTTTCTTGGTCCGGGCCAGATTCGGGATTTGTTTCCTCCAAAAGTCTTTAGTTCGATTCTATCGGCAACTCGTTCTTGGGGCCACCTTGTTCTTATGCGTAAGCGTGTAAAACGGCTGTAGGAATTAGCCAGAAGTGTGCGCAAGCTGGCCCAAAACACCGTAGATTCAAAAAAAAAATTTCTTACTCGCATACTGTTCATATTTCGATTTCTTCCAGCCATCATTATCCAATGCGGCTTTGGAGGAAGTGTCTTTTTGACTTTTATTGTGGTTTTCCTTTTCTGAGAATTGGAAGAAGCAGAAAATGTGCAACATAACCATCAATGATCAAATCCAGCGCGTGCTTGCAATCTCCACCCCAATTTTTATAAACCCCTTGCAATGAAATAGGAAGAAAAAAGCATTTTTACATAAATCCGTATTAATTAGTACTACTCTAATCTCAAGGTAAAATGACATTTTTTTTTCCAAAGAAATTCAAGAAGATGCATTAGTTTGACCTTGTAGTACTACTCCCTCCCCGTCCCAAAACAAGAACTTAAAAATAATACGAAATTTGCCAAAAAAAAATTCAAAATTTTTCAACAACTTACTTGATATCTCTGAGTTCTTTTAATTTATGGAAAAAAGTTGAAAATTTTCCTTGTAGAGAACATATTATTTTCAAGTTCTCGTTTTGCGGGCCGGACTTTTATTTTGTGATGAAGGGAGTATTTTTTATTTTTTAAGTGTTGAACAATTTTAAACAGTTGTATAGCCTAGAGATATCAATCTAATCCGGACGGATGGTTACCCAAATCAATTCATAACATCGATTTGGAAAGTTTTTACAAGATTTTGATTTGGAGTTCGGGTTTATAAAATATCTGCACCGAAAACGATGCCATTACACAATGTAATAACATAAATGACCTCATAAATATGTATATAAATATGCCCGCAGTTGGTTTGGAAAATTGGAAGGTTCTGATTTAGTTGGGCAGCTGAGCTTTCTTGACTAGAAAATTTAATATCCCTGGCCTCCATTAGTACTATTTCTATACCATAAAATAAAATAAAATATCCTAAAATGTCAATACGTAGTTCTTTTGAGGAAAGCAGAAACAAACAAAAGTCATACGTAGTTGTGTACGTTGGTCTGTTTTTGACATTTGTGCTCCTCCGCCAACCTCGTTTCTGCTTTCCCATTTGGGGTAGTGGCAAAGGTACTGCTGGTGTGTGACAAATGTGTTCCAAAGGTATTGGGCCCATAGCCAGGTAATACACGTTGCATTAGCGTGAGCAACATCGCAAACGTGAAAAGCGTCTTATGAAGGCATCCCAAATTGCTTAAACTTTGCGAAAGCGAAAATTGAGAACATGGTTGTTGAGAGAAGATTGAGAGCGAGATCGTAGGGCACCGACTGCTGAGGGGGAGGGTTCTTTTTTGTGACGTAATAAGGTTTGCCAACAGTATAAAAATATTATGTAGAAATTGACACTTTGTTTAGATGAGTTTTTGAGAAATTTTTTGGGTTTATGAGTGGAAAGAGAAATAGAGCAATGATTGAAAGTAGGGGTAATAAATGAAAAGAGAAATAAGAATAATAATTGGAGATAGGAGTAATGAGTGAAGAATAATGATTTAAGTATTTTGTGAGGGGAAATGATTTTGCCACTTTTTTTTTTTTAAATACAACTCCCCTGCAAGTGTATTTTTGCACAAAAATTACATTTGCAGGGAAGTGACATTAACAAAAAAAAAAAGGCAAAATTAGCCGTCTTTTTGGATTAGATTTTTTTTTCCCAAAACCAAACAAAACAAGGCATGAGTGTTTTCAATTTCCAGAGCGAAATCTGAAATGGTCAAACAATAAGACTTCTTAATTGGATGCACGCTTGGATTTTGCGGGAACCATATCCTTTGCTGGGAACCTTTCCCACTTGGGTGTCCAAAATGGGTACTATCAAGTATTCCTTCCACTTGGAATTTTTGGATAGGAATGTAAA
>BPLS01000456.1:87115-125019 GCA_019656275.1 Rhododendron kiyosumense
CCCTCTCAATTCGAGTCAGGGCCGCCGCCTCCGCTTCCTCGGATGACCTCCCTAGCTCTTCAGGTCTCTCTTACTCTCTCAATTCTTGGGTGCGTTTGTTGTTCGTACAGCATTCGGAATTTGTGCCTTTTTCCTCGCTCCTACCTACTTTTCTTCGGGGGTTTTTAGTTGAGGTTTATGTGGAATTCTGACAATTACTGTTCGAATTTTGTTGCGTCTTACATTTAAGTGTTAGTCACTTAGATTGCCCGGCACTTGTATAACTTGAAAGAATAGAGTTCAGTGGGATTCGAGGAGCTGGATTGGTTCCTGAATTCTGCCATGCTAGAAGAATGAGATTCTTGGATGTGCTTGGCCCTAAGAGAAATAACCAATTAATTCGCGTAGTGCTTGATGTGGTTAATCTGGAAAGGAGGAATTGGAGATATATTGACGGGGAAGATAGGCCTTTTTCAAAATTAAGAGTCTTTTTCTTTCTACTTTGTTTAGTTGGGAGTCGAGGGAGTGCAACCAATAAATTCTTTGATGTGTTAGATATTTTTTGGAGTTTAGAGTGGTGTATAGGTCCTTTTATTGGTTGGCCTTTTCTTGACGTTCCTTGCTTTCTTTGGTACATGGGCAAAGAAAAGAAAAAGAAGCACTTAACTAGATGAAAATTAATGGTCAGGTTGTTGTGATAGTAGTTGGAGTCAAGCGTTGTGAATGTCCAGAGCTACAGGTTTTGATATGTGATCAAGATCAACAGCAAACCTTTTTATTGCTTATGAAACTCTCTGTCTTTTTTTCCATTGATAAGGCAATTTAGAATTGGGGCCACAATGTTGGGAATTTAAAAAATAGAGTGTTAGTGGGGAATGCCAAGTTAGAACTGTGTGAGAACCTTCATGGTCTAAAATCTTTTGAGGGAAACATTCCCAGTATTTCCAGGCTAAATATTTGTCAGGTAGGTCGAGAATACATGTGGGAAACTTGTTCAAAACCTGGTCAAGATGTGCCCGAAATTTGTTCAAAACCTGGTCAAGATGTGCCCAAAACGTTTATGGTCACAAACCATCAATGAAAGAACTTTACCTTCGGAAAATCTCATTTGTTCTTTTTGCACTATGAAGGTAGGGTAATCTGTTCTGTTGATTTAATCAATGACACTTGGCCATAAACATGATTTATTTTGTAAGTGTTCGTGCATTGACTAATGCATAATGAGTACTTTTTCTTTTTCACACATACATGTGTTTACATATTCATTGTCCTCAACAAGTGTCTTCTTATCTAGCATATGCTGGAAGGTGCATTCACTTTGAAGGAGACTGTTATGATCATTGCCGTTAGAATTGTGTGGTTCATGAGTTGATTATGTGCTTCGATACGAATATCAACCAAAATGATTCGACTCTCGCTATTGACATGAAGTTAAGGGAGTCATACAATTCAATTTCTGATTCATTGTGATTCCCTACGATTCATGCGATTTAGTGCAATTCACTCCAATTTGGTTTTGTTTGTATATTTGTTTACATTATGGCAGAAAATGATGTCTTTTGCACGTCTGTCAAGTAAAAACAAGAAATCCATTGGTTGGAGAGATATATGTTGTACTATTTTCTTAGGCAAGTATACAATGGTTATGATACCATTGATGTACTTAGTTTGTGATGGCTTTCTAGTTTCTAGTCCTGCTTCATAAACAATACATAGCAGTAACCAGTAATCTTCTTTATTGCTATTAGTTTTTTTGGCTTTTGAATATTATGGAAAAAAGTTTGGTGTTTATTTCATAATTGTTATGTTCCTTCTGCAGAACGAGGTGTCGAGAATTTGGTAATTATAGGTTCAGGTCCTGCTGGATACACTGCAGCAATTTATGCAGCTCGTGCCAACTTGAAGCCTGTTGTATTTGAGGGTTACCAAATGGGTGGTGTTCCTGGTGGACAATTAATGACTACCACTGAGGTGGAAAACTTCCCAGGTTTTCCAGATGGCATAACTGGTCCTGATCTGATGGATCGGTAATCAAAAGTTTGGAAATTAACATCTTGTATTTCATCCTGTTCTCATGTGCGATTGGTAGTTGTGGGATGCTACCATTTGGGCTTTTATTAATTAACAAACATGACATTTTTTTGCTGACTAGGATGCGACGTCAGGCTGAGCGCTGGGGAGCAGAATTATTCCAAGAAGATGTGGAAGTCATTGATGTGAAGAACAGTCCCTTTACTGTAGTAAGCAGTGAACGTGAGGTGATGTTTAATTGATGTGGCTTGCAGATAAATTGATACAATGAAATGGTTGCCTTAGTATGTGTTAGGGGAGTTCCATGCTGTACAAACACAACCATAATACAACACAACCATAGCTGAAGCTGGCACTTAAATAGATTAGTTCTTTAAATTGGAGCGGAAAACTTCAAAAAAATTATGCACGGAAGTGCTGTATTTCTGTTTCCAAAAAATGGCACAATTTATAGATATGGACTAAGATTATGGGATAGAGGAAGAATAAATAGACATCCCAAGGCTAGGCCTTAGAGCCATAGAATAAAATACCATTTGGGTGCCCGTTGTTTGCACCAAATAATCTGAAACCACTGAAGTTTATAGCTAGGACTTCAGCTGTTGTTTACCCGATAATTTGCATGATAGCTCTGTTCCTAAGCCTCGCGCATACCCAATTATTCTTGAAATTTATGATACAAACTTCTGTTTGTAGAGATCTTACCACGTTCCTGATCTCAGTTTCCCCAGAAGTTTGATATAATGGCCCCTAAGTATGGCAATTTGTACCCCCGCAACTGTGTCCTCACCATTGCCCACTATATACATTGTTTTGGTAAGTTGCCCACTATATACTTGATTTAGAGTTGGCCTAATGTTTTGAACTGGAAGAGTTTTCTTGTTGTCTCAGATGAATCCTGAGGGAATTGCTTGCACCACCAACTCTTTTGTTTAGTTACACAGCTGGGAATCTGTTTTACTTGGGTCTCAGAGGCATCAGACTTCTTGCTAATTGCCCAAAGATGCGTGAGCATTGTAGCCTTTACCCACTCCTTTAAGGGCTTAGAACCCAATCCACCTTCCTCTTTTGGAGAACAAACCATATCCTGAGGGTTTGCGAAAAGCTCTCAATACTTTTGCCCCATTTTGTTTCGTAGCTACCCCTGACCATAGAAAAGCTCTCAATACCTTCTCAAATTCTTTCAGGATTCTTTGAGGGTTTGCGAATGATAGTTGTAATGCTCGTAATTCATAAGCATTACTATGTTTGATATCATAAGAATTGCTTCTAAAGGAATAACTTTAAAGTTATAGACTTGTATCCACACTGATCTATGATAAGAAGTTACTAGTATCTAAGGCTCTGTGTGTGTGTGTGTGTTTGTATTTTTGTATGACATGCTTTAGCTATGCTGAGGATGTGCAACTATCTATTGTCCAGGGCTGGGTATTACCGTATTAATATTTGTAGATCCTTATAAACAAGGTTTGGTCCTTAGAAGCATGAAGGTTTTTTGGCTTTGTTTTTCAGGTGAAATGCCACAGCGTTATTGTGGCCACAGGAGCTACTGCAAGAAGGCTCGGATTGCCTCGAGAAGATGAATTTTGGAGTAGAGGAATTAGTGCTTGTGCAATTTGTGATGGTGCATCGCCGCTATTTAAGGGGCAAGTTCTTGCTGTGGTAGGAGGAGGTGATACAGCTACAGAGGAAGCATTGTACTTAACTAAATATGGCCGTCATATACATCTACTTGTACGCAGGGACCAACTAAGGGCATCCAAAGCAATGCAAGATAGGTGAGTGGAGATGAACACTTATGTACTTTGTTTTAATTGTCTGTTCATAGCTCATTAGATTACCTCGTTAGGTATATAATATTGGATGCCATTATTGAAGTTTTTCCGTAGTTGGAAGGCAACTAATTGAAATGCTATTTCTGTATATTCTTTCGTTCTAGGCATGCATCATGCTTCATACCTTCTGGCCTCTTTTCTTATAGTTTTGGATATTGTGGAATACCTTGTTTTGTGTATATGCATATCCTTTTTATTCATTGTCTACCTCCCTTTATATCATAAAGAATGGGAGAGTTGATTTTTATTTCACTCAAACAACTATTGGTAGTCCCTGTGTCTGAATGCATTGCAAGGGCCCTTGGTGTTTTTTGTTGAAGCTATTTACCGGGACTTACCTCAATCACATAATTTGGTAGTTTGTTGCTATTCTATTCATACATTTACCTCTGGTTGTGTTACACAATCTTAGGTAGAACTCACTCGTACAACCTAGCTATTGAGATGAGGGTCCTTCGCGCTTATATGGTGCACTGCACATTACTGTCTTACTTGGGCAACTTCGTACTTAGCTTCACACTGTAACTAGCATGCAATTAGCGTTGTGCTGCAAACAAGCTGAGCCGAGTTGAGCCTCAGAGTGTTCAAGCTTGGCTCACTAGAAAAGAGTTTGGCTTGAGCTCGGTTCGAGCTGCAAATGTTAGGCTCGTTTTTTACTTGAGAAGTGTCCATTCAGCTCATGCTCGGCTCGGCCTAACTCGGAAGAAGCCACAGGCGCATGTGGCATGAAACAAAGGGATTGCTTGGGCTCTTGTTATAAAGGAAACGTGGCTACATCATGTGGGGAAAATTTCCGATGTGGGACTAAAATCCAAAGGGGAAGAGGAAAAATGCCTTTGTCCCACATCAGTAATGGAAGAGTAGAGAGGCGCCCCTTTCCTTTATAAATAACCTTCTTGCTCCATTGTTCCAAACTAGTGGGATGAGCCTCATTCCTAAATGATCCCTATTAGTAATATATATGGTACTAAGAGTAACAAAAAAAGTTCAAAGCCTATTAGTCTTGGGCCTCTTGGCTCGTGAGCCAACTCGAGCAGAGCCTCTATCGGCTCGGGCTCGGCTCATTTACGAGTCGAGCTATGAATTTTGGCTCGAGCTTGTTCAATAGGTCACGAGCCGAGCTCAAACGAGCTCTTTTCGAGCTCTTTTCGAGCTGAGCCTCGAGCGGCTCGGGAACCGTTTTGCAGCCCTACATGCAATGTGTATTGTCTTACTTAGGCAACACCTGCTGCGTGGAGGAGCACAATCCCATCCACCCCTTGGCACTTTGGCTTTGATACATCTTAGAAATTAGGGAAATACATACTGTTGCATTAAGTGTCCATATTAAATCACAGAGCAAACTCATAGGACTACCAAAGGTCAAAAAGACCCGTTGGCTAGGTAAGACAATACAATCTCACTGTCTAGGGCATGGGTAACATGTTTAGATAAGCTATATTCACAACATAATTTGCAACACTTACTGAACCTAGAGGAAGTATTCTTCCTTCCCAGTTCCTATTTTGTTGATCAATGTAAGTAATGTTGACCCTCTCTGCTAAACGTATGAGACTCAATTACTGAACGAGTTTACCTTCTTTACCAATTTTATGCATTTACTTGGAATTGGGGACCCAGCGGCTTTGGTTGCATTTCTCAATAAAGAGACTCGAGTTTTATCATGGGATGCAGTTGCTAAACGTGATGTGAATATGATTATATACCCCTTGACAGAGCAGAATGGCAGAAAAAGATTCGTATAGTCAACCCCATTTGATTGAGACACGTTGCTTAGTATGGTTTGGTTATCAGTACACTGGCATGATGGGAACTTTGCAGAAAACAAATATGCATTCATTGTAACTTCTGCATTTTTATAGTGCAGATGCGGTATTTTGATGTTTGAACATTGAGAGTTTGGTTTACTTCTAATTTGCGATGTGGCCAATGTGACAGATAGTGGACTTGTGTCCCCTAGAGCATGAAGTGTGTCCAATCAGAAGATTTGAGAAAACTGACATGTTGGATGCGTGTTTGTGTCTGGGTATTTCCTGAGTGAGTATTGGACATGATGTCTACATGGACGAGGCAAAACTAGGCTTTCTCTTGTACATGGCATTTCTAATAGTTTCAATTTGGTATGGAGTATAGTCCCTGCACTTGTATTGCATATATCACATGATGATATCTAGTTATGAAATTTCCTCTCAAATTTTTTTTTTTCGTGGTGATTATTCTCTTTCCTTCTCACTGAGTGTATATGGCAGTGCCACCTTCCTTTTTGCCACTCAGTTCTAGTCAACTGTGTCTTGTTAAATACGTTAAGTGTAAAATGTGTTTTTCGTGAACATCACTAATGAACAGTTTAGATGTTGTGTTTCAACTCCCTGGATGTTTGTTTAACAGGTTGATTATGGCGCATGTTTCAGAGTTTACAACAATCCAAACATCACGGTGCACTTCAATACTGAGACAGTGGATATCGTTAGCAATACGAAAGGGCAAATGTCCGGCATTTTGGTTAGAAAACTTGATACCGGGGAGGAATCAGTTCTTGAGGCAAAAGGATTATTCTATGGGATAGGCCATTCACCAAATAGCCATTTTTTGGAAGGCCAAGTTAAACTTGACGACTCAGGTTATTTGTTGGTGGAGGAGGGTACTGCAAAAACTTCTGTTGAAGGTGTATTTGCAGCTGGAGATGTTCAGGTAACTGTTTTATTATTTATTTGATCATTTCGTGCTTCAGTACTATATCTCTATGGCACTCTCCAGGCTCATGCGTCCCTAAATGTTCCTAGTCACTTCGAAGGGGGTTGATAAGCCGTTCTTGAAATGAAAATCACTTTGTTACCCATGCCCACTAGTCCCCATGGTTTGTAGTCTTGTAGATTTATCAAAGAGACATTAGGAAAACTGCTTTGTCTCCGACAGACAGTCTTCTGCATAAAAGGATGCTTTAATATTTTGCATTACGTATAACAGTAAAAGTGGTTCGACATTCACATCACTAGGTAGTTTTAATGGAAAAATGTTTTGCCATAGTGAAATAATAGCAAGATTCCTTCGCTTCAAAATATTATTGGGGATATAGGTTCAAGATTTTCGTCTAAATTGAAATCTACTTGTAACTTATTATTTGAAATTTCTGAATGAGCTATAGAGAAAGAAAGTTTCTGATGTTGGAGGAGAAGATTTTTGATAGAGAGCATGCCAACAAGAAAAATGAGAAGTTTGGATTTCACATGAAATACATATGGAGCATCATGGAATGAAATCTATGCTATATTTGTTCCTATATTACTATGGTGCAGTAATTAAGGATCATGCCATCATGGATTGTCAGGATCGATTATAGTTTGGGTTTTCTGATGTTGGTGGTTTGCCTCCGGCATTGGCTTGCTGGACGCATGGACTCGGCCATAATTCAATGCATTTTACTTTAATATTGCTCCAAAAATATGATCATATCTTTGGAATTGGTTAAGTAAATTGATCTATAGATGTTACCCTGAAAAGATGATCTTATCATGCTCTCGCACCCTCTCATTTGTTATCCCCCTCTCCTACATGAAGAATAAAAATGTCTGAGTGCAGGGCTCTAGCAATAATGCTTTGGTAGCACCTTAAGCGACCAATTATCTCAAATGGTTGAACTTTTAGGAGAATGGCTCTACATGTTCATCAACATCTTAAGAATGTGTATGTACACTTTTTTTTTAGGCAATTGTACTCTAATTTATTGATTTTTGTGCAGGACCATGAATGGAGGCAAGCCGTAACTGCAGCTGGTTCAGGATGCATTGCTGCTTTGTCAGTAGAGAGATATCTCGCAAGCAATAATCTCCTAATTGAATTTCACCAGGTATTTCTAGTACTGATTGCTTTCTGCTTCAGCTCGTTTTCTTGTCTCTTGAAATCCATTTTAAATGAAACTAGACTTCTAGACGTTGAATAAGGGCACAAGTCGTGTGCAAATCCAAGTTAAATTGGGTGAGTAATGGCCTTTAACACTTGACCCTTCCCTGCTGTAGAAGCTTAGCAGGCTCTTTTTTTGGTAAGTTGATTCTTGTCGAAGAAAACACACCAAACGTGAAAGGCCAAGGGGTTAGTCTTGAGAGCCTCAAGTAATTATACACACGGATCAAGTCCTAAAAGAATCATCAAAGAGAACTGGAACAAAAATAGACAAAAGGGGCATCAAGACCCAAACAGGCAAACATCATAAACACCTCACTTTTGACAGCTGGTTATGGAACTTCTTTCATAGCTTCCATGTCAATAAAATTCCTATTCATATCCCACCGATCTCTGATTTTTAAGTTTTCCCGAGTTGAAGGGAGCGTTTTCCCAGGCAGCCATTCAATCCCTCAAATCACTTCGTTCTTGGGAAGGATACTGGGAACATCTAGGGCTTCGAGCTTAAAGATCTGGCTGTTCCTTTCAGCCCAAACATGAGACACAGATGCAGATAGGTTCAGTTTCATCGCAGTGCCCTGCAAATTCTTGCCTCTGCTATACTGTTTTACCCTGTCCACCTCATTTATAAGCAGCTGAACATTTTTAGAAATGCACATTTACTCAACATACAACCCCATACCCAACTAGAGAATTGGCATTCTAAAAGGTGATGTGATTGTTAGATTCTTGAGCACAAGGCACTAGCTGTATCGTGTGATTATGTGATTCAAATAGATGATGCTCCAGAACCATAAATCAATCATTCATAACTATCACCAATTAAGAGTTCACCGCCATGATAAGCATGGCTAAAGTTCTAACAAAACCATCAACAAACAAAGCCATTTTAAAAGTTGTACTCTGAAAATTCACATGTAAAACTATTTTATTTGAGTTAGGCAAGGCTGGGCCGGACTTCAAGGGCTATTCCAAGTCCATCCCATTGATTAAAAGGGCTCAAAAGCTCAACCCAGCCGTACCCTATGGACCTAAATGTTAATGCCAAACCCTTACTAGTGCGGGAGGCCGGTGTGCACCTATCTAAGAAGCACATGTACAGGTACGTTGATACAGCAAAACCCAAAATTGTGGGGTATGGACCCTACGGCTATGACAGATGTATTTGTATAATTTAGGACCAATGCCTTACACGTGATATATTACACTTCGAATAAAGGACGTAGCTAAATGACTTGGGCAAGTAGAAGTCCGGCATTAGATAATAGTCTAATGCCAAACTTAACGTGCAAAATAGAGTTTAATGCCATTGAAGAACCTATACACAAAAATTGCTATTTTAGAATCGTGCTAAGCATAGAAAAAGGAAGTATTGTCGACTTAGTTTCATTTCTATATGGGGTACAGTTTGATATATAGTGGGCTACTTCTGAGGTACGAGTCATATGACAAAGGTTCAAAGAGAAAAGTTTCGATATGTGTTTCATGTACCCTACGGATTTTGAATTACGGTACAAGTACGTTGGGTTTAGAATTACCAGTGCTTCATAGGCACTCATATTATCACTTCTATTGTCTTCCATTCCAGGCAGATAGGATAAGAGCACTTTGGATCTGTAATAGTATCAAGTTGCTAATGGCTTAACTACTGCGGCACTGCCCATATCAAGCAATCCGAAGTGCTTGAGTCTCAACTTGGTGGCCTGTTTCCACAGTTGACTGAGCAATAGACAATTGTTTTTTGCTATCTTGAGCTAAAGCCTTAGATCCTGCAGTGAGTGGTTTCCTGCTAAAAAGGGAAGAGAGAAAAGGGGCCGAAACAATGATTTTAGTGGTCATTATTTCAGTGTTTGTTGCAGTTTTCTGAACCTTTCAACTGGAGCTCTGTAATAGTGAAAAATAAGATTTACAAGGAAATAATTAACATTAGCCACTGCTGAACCCGGTTGGTAGTCTGTAGAGTTTTCACCCCTAAGTCTTGCTCATTGATCCACATCTGCTTTGGGCGATGGAGACTAGCCAATGGCTGGGTTTCACTGGTTTTTCAGGCAGAGAAACTAATTCCAATCTTTACTTCTAGTCATATTGAAGAAGAAGATTATGCTCCTCTGCTCAAATTTTGTCATTCTTATGGTGGAATGTTTGAGAAAATAGCAAAGTAAGTTGAGTAACAGCTTCACTTGAGCTGTGAATGATTAAATTCATATTCAGTTGGTCATTCTTACATGAAAGTTGAAAGTGGGAATTAAATCGTGGAATTTTATGTATGTGAACATCTTCTAAAGTGGGTGCAATAACATGTTTTATATGGACCTAACTGTTGCATGCTTTTTCGGGCAGCCCAAGACTGAAGAGGTTAAGAAGGAACCCTCAACTAGAGATGTCCACGAGGGTTTTGACATCACTCTTACAAAGCACAGGGGCCAGGTAGATTTTTTCCCAAGAAACTTGAATTCATGCGATGAATTTTCTGTGGGGACCTCTCTAAGCTTGATCATTTTGTTCCCCGCAGTATGCTCTACGAAAATTGTACCATGAAAGTCCAAGGCTTATATGTGTACTCTATACGGCACCCACATGTGGTCCATGTAGGACATTGAAGCCAATCCTTAGCAAGGTACAACCGGGCTGGACACTGTCTCTCTCGAAATGACTTACTAGTTATGTAGTGAACTTATTCCCGAATCTCTCGAATGGCAGGTGATAGATGAATACGATCAGAACGTACATTTTGTAGAAATTGATATTGAGGAAGATCCAGAGATTGCGGAGGCAGCTGGAATTATGGGCACACCATGTGTGCAGTTTTTCAAGAATAAGGAAATGATCAGGTTGGAATTTACTAAACTATTATACTCTCCTTTTCTGTATGAACGAAACCAGTGTTGCTTCATGTTTTTCCCCCCTTGTTTCTGTTTGTTTGTATTTTTCTGTCGTTCATTTTGCAATTTTGGTTTCCTTATTCTTTTGTTTTTTGTTATTTTCATTTTGATGGGTTGAGAAGGGAATTTATTTTCCTTGAATATTTTCATTCACCCATCAGATTTGAGGATGATTCATATACTTGGTTTATAGAATGAATGATTTAGATCATCAAAATTGGCTTGTGGTGGGTCCTTTTTGAACCTCCTGCGTGGGGATCATGTTCCTTCTTTCCTGCAACTTGCCTTGTGTCTTTTTTGCCTAATAACCTAGTGTGATGTGATGTCTTGTGAACGTGCCCAAGAAATATTTTAGACATTAGAAAATGTTTTGACCTACTATTTTAGATAGTATTTGGATTTTTAATTAGTTTATGTTTAGCTTATCCAAACCTGCTAATTTTAATTTTTCAATGGTGGATATGCAGGACTGTGTCTGGGGTCAAAATGAAGAAAGAGTACATAGAATTCATTGAAGCAAATAAGTGAGCTCTTTCTCGTTTAGATTTTTTTCATCCTTTTTTTACTTATTATTTATGGTTCGTTGCCCTCAAAAGGCTTGTCTGGTGCCCCAACTAGTTGTTTCAGTTTTGTTTCTTACAAAGTGGCTTAGTTGTATAAAACCCTGCAATTCCACCGTACTGATTGCCGGGTTTTTCGATGAGCAGCACCTTAAATTGCACATTTGAGTTCTCAATGTATCGTTGCAATTTTTGAGGCCCCAATTCCTCTTTCTTTTTTTCCTCTTCAGATGTGAATCTGGAGAGCAATTTCATTTTCTTGCATATTCCTCAATTAACCTACGAGAAAAGCATAAACTTTGCAAGAGGCTTTTAGATCAACGGCAGTAGGAGCGTACTTAGTTGCCTAGAGAAGGGAGTTTAACTATTTTTTCCAAGTGCTAATCTAACTATTATAATAATACTAATGTTTGCATATCAATCACCCATGAATCAATCATCCACAACTATCACCAATTAGGGTTCACTGCCATGATAACTACTGCGTACACAAATAATTATTTGCATGACATCGCCATTCATTTTCTTTTCATAGACACTTTCACGGAATCCTTTCATGGATCTTAACATTTTCGTAGTGAGAATGAAGGATGAGATTTCATGCTAACTGTTCCTAAAGTTATATTCCCTGCAAAGAATGCCACTTTGGAGAGAAAGCACGTCAAAGTATTGGCTTTAATTTTGGCACCATCCAATCCCTCTGCCTTGCTCTTCTTTGAGGATGCAACTCAAAAGATTCTGTGTGTTACTTTCATGTTTAGTCCTTTCAACTACTTTGGCCTGTGCATGATCATTTGGTCAAGCTTATTACTTTTGACTTTTGGGTGTGTTTTCCGAATTCTGGTGTGGGAGAAGTCTATGAACGCCACTTTAGACACAATTGTATTCGAAACTATTGAATTTATATGGAGCCACATGCATCAAACGGCTCTAAATATTGTCGTGTTCGTAGTTGTATTTTGAAGTTATTTTCCTACCATTGCTCTTTCATGTGTTATTCATTTTTAATTTCATGAGTACGAGTACGTAAAAAAACATATACCGGTGATTGTACATGCATATAATGACGTACAAATGATTGTAAAAACATAAAACTTATGCGGAAGATAGTATTTTCTCTTTTCTCAAACCTACTTCAACCCAGCTTAGATGGTTTTGGTTTGACTCAATGTCTACATTAACATTCAGCGACGGATACAAGATTTGTACGTGATGGGGGCCGAACAAGTCTATTTCAACGGTGATAGCAAAAATTATATTTTATGTTCATCTATTTTTACTTAGCTTAAAACAAATTCAACCAATCAATTACTCCAACGATTATTTTGACCTATTAACCAACCACAACTTGGATACAATCATACAAATTGGATTGTGAGATTGAGTGTTGTGGTAGAAGGAACGGCGAAACAAAATGGTGGGTGCCTTCTTATGTGACTGCACAATTGTATGTGTAAATTTTTGGGACAGGCACAGAAACTCTCAGGAGAAAACAGATCGGACCCCTTTTATCAGATTAGAATAGATAGAGCCTATAGAGTGGTACAAAAAAGCTTATCTAATGGGCGTACACTGCAAAATCATACTGGTATTAATGGCAATAAAGAATGGGTAGATATATATTGCACGTGTATACTTCTACAACTAAAAGCTAAACAAGGGGTTCCGATCTCGTCTATTCCGAAAATCTTTGTGCGTCTATGGTGAAATGATTTTTCGGCCGTTAAATTGTATGATTTTTTTTTATGTTTTAAATCTAACGGCTGAAAACCCAATTGGAGCAGAGGCGTAGAGGATCGGCACAGGAGTTTTCGACACCGATGATTCTACCTCTAATAAACAAGTGGCGTTGGTGATTGGTGGGGTCAGGACCCTGCAGCTGTCAATGTCTGTTGTTGTGTTTGCGATGCCGACGGGTGAGAGGAAGAGGAGTGAGAAGATTGTGAAACCCAAGCCAACCACCTCGACACCACCCCCGCCTCTCTCTCTCCTCCACCTCCTCCCCTTTCTCTCCCTTCCCACCTCCGCCTCCCCCGGTGGCCGCCGTAGTTATTACTCAACCTACTCAACCCCGTGATTTCCGACACGCTCCTCCCATTTATTACGCTCCTGCCACCCTGATTAATGTCTTGTTGCACCGACGGCCGAGATCCCGAGGCCCGTGATCCACGGCTGTCGCTCATTATCATCTCCGACCGTAGATACAACAGATCCGACGGCTGTACGTCGCTCCACCTTTGCTGAAACCCCAATCCACCTCCTCCTCCTCCTCCACCACCGCCACCACCTTCTCCTCCTCCGCCGCCTACGATAATCCTGTGCTCCAACCGCCGCCGGTCGGAGCTCCTCCTTTCCTCATCCAACGTCAACAGCATCCCGTCTTTCCTTCGATCGAAACATCCAACGCCAAGTGCTTCCTTCGTCTTCTTCTTAGGAGTAGTTTGGCCTGAAGAATTAATTTGTGTCAAAGAGGAATAAAAACAAAAAAAATTGTTCGGTTCTTGGAAGAAAATGTATTCTAGCAATAAAAACTCAAACTTTTTTAATCAATTAAAATAGGACCCCTACAATAACTCATTGGTATTTAGTGATTCTCGGTGACAAGTTCGAATTTTTTCAACAAGACTGCATTATAAATATTGTAAAATTTTTTTTCCGATATTTATAATGCATTATATTTAAGTTATTGCTGTGGCCCAAAAACTCAAATGAAATGACATTATATAGAAAAAAAAATACCGTTGTTTCAGATTTCATTTTTCTTGGGAACTTTTTACAGTAAATTCTATAATTTAGACCTAGGTCGCATAATACGGGAGGGTCCATGTGAGGGAGCACAAGTGCGACCATAAAAGTGTTTCAAAAACATTCTAAAAAATTAAAATTCGTAAGTGCGAAGATTGCGAGCGCGAGCATAGAACAAAAGCAAAGCCCATTTTGAAAAATTATGTAATGGATTAGACTCCTCCCGTTAGGCCAATCGAAAAGCAAAGCTCTTACGGGAATTTAACAAAAATTCAAATACTAACAGGAAAGAAAATTATGAAAACAATAATTTTTAGTAGTAAGAAGTAACATGGCTTACCCTTTAAATTCCAACCGTCCAACGATCTTCTCGTCGTCACATTCTCAACACCATTGTTCTTCTCCCCTGCTTTTTCCACCACAATTTGTAAAATTCCACCGTTACTACTCCCTCTCTCCCCGGCCGACGAGTGCCTCCCAGACACTCGCCGTAAGCTCTCTGTCTCCACCGTCGTTGACGGCAACGGCGGAGGAGGTGGAGGTAGAGGCTCGTTTTGGCCTATTATCTTGACGGCGTCGTTTAAGAGCAAAATATCTTCCGGGTCGACCCGGTAGCGACAGAGGGGGCACGTGGAGTGGGCGTCGAGCCAGGTATCGACACACTCCACGTGGAAAGCGTGCTTGCATTTGGGCAGCAATTTCAGGACCTCTGTCGGCTCGAACCGGTTCAAGCAGACCGCGCACTCCAGCCCATCCTTCGCTCCCCGCAGCGAACCGAACCGGAAGATCGGCAGCGACTCGATCACCGTCCGGTCCACCCCGGAGTTCTTCCTGTCCGTGAACGGCGGGACCCCCCGCCCTCTAGAATTGTATCTGTATCCGGGTATGTGCCCATTTTCCCTCTTGCAGTGCTTGGCGTAGAGGAGCAAGAGGAAAGTTATGGAAAATAACGTTGTTAGGACGCCGACGACGATGGCTATGCTGGGTTTGAATGGGGCCATGTTGGATCTGTCTTGAGGCGGTGGCGGCGGCGGCGGTGGAGGAGACGGAGGATTTGCGGTGGTGGTGGTGAGGTGTAATTTTGTGGTGGCGTTTTTGTCTGCAAAAAATACCATGATGGAATTAGCACCTAGGAAATAGGATAGGATGAGGGTTTTGAATGATAGCATCATGAGTAGTCTGGAAAGGCCCATTTCTTGGTCCCCTGGTTTATCTTCTGGAAGTTGTTTCTTGCAGCTTGGAGAGAGAGGGAGAGAGAGAGAGAGAGAGAATGTATGGAAGATTAGATGGGTGTGTGAGGAATAGTTTTGGAAATTTGGAGAGGGAGGGAGCTGGCCCGCACACACTTAACCGGTGGAGTAGAGAGAGAGAGAGAGATTGGTGTGGGGGAAAAATACAAGGGGAGTAACAAACTTGGTTGATCTTATTGCAATAATGAGTGGTGGTCACTACAAGGGTACATGAAAATGGGAGAAAGGGATGAAATCAAAAAGGAAAACAGCCAAAAAAATAAACAGAAAGTGCAAGGGGAGAGAGATTCATTCATTCATTCATGTGTGACCAAGAAAAAGAACTGCATAAAGGCTGCTGAGATACATTGACATCACAGAATGATGAGAGAGAGAGACAGAGAGACCTGAATGGCCCGTGTGTGAAGCAGTGGTGAGAGAAACCAAGGGAAGTATATTTGACAAATGTTGGGGGCTTCAATGCTCAAAGGGGTCCAACTGAACCGGTGGAAATTACAAGGTGATGGCTCTTGAGTTCCGGATTTTGACATTTTCCCGTTCTTTTTGGCAATTCATCGAACATGTGGTGGGAGACTTGCCCTTTTCAAATGGTTGGCAAGGTTTTTGTCCCCCTTCAATTCGAGTTTGTAATTACCGATAAAAAAGTGCTAAAGTGGTAAAGTTCCATCATCTTGACCGCCTTTTTAGAGTAATGATTCTAATTCTTTATGAGAATATTGTTGTGACAAAAATGGATCATTTACAAAATTCATGATTGATTAAAATTGTGTCCGAAATCGTATATGTGTATGTCTGCATTGATGGTTTCAAACACAAAACGTATATCAATTTGTGTTTTAAATATTCGTTACTAGTAGTGCTCTTGGCAAAATTCAGACCTAATTGATCCAATCAATCACAAAATATAAATGCAGGCATTTTTGGTTTGGGGCATCCAAACACCTAGAAGTAAAAAAATAAGGAACGCAAAATGGGAAACACCCCAAAATACTATAAGAATTCATTATTGTCTTTTGATTTCATCATTTTTCTTATTAGAAATGAACCTCGATTCGTGGAGAAAAGAATCTGAAAGAAGTTTTGATGAACAATTTTCAAAAACTTGTATGGTTCAGAAAGGAAAGCGATTTTTGCACACTCTCTTCTTATAAAATGCACTTCAAAATTTGTCTTTTACTACTTCAATTGGCATACAACAAAATACTATAGTAGAAGATAAAATTTGAAGTGCGCTTATAAAAAATAGAGTGCAAAAATCATTTCTCAATCTCAACTTCTCAATAACTATTTCTTAGGAAAAAGAATAAGATATACAGTACGTTTTTAGTTTTTCTCAAATAATTCGTGATAAGAATTGTTTGCAAATGATTTCCAAACTAGAATCAATTCGTAGATGACACTAACATCTAATATAAGTTATACAACCGATCTTCGTTGAATTTGTAAAACTTTTGGTCAAAATAATTTACTATTTACTTACCTCCTTCAAAGACGAATTGGAAATATAAGATAGAAATAAGCACAAAAATAAATTTAAACGTAACAAAAAAATTAATCTTATTGGTTTTCATTTTTCAGGCATATGGGATAAGCTCCAAAAGACAAGAATAACATTGAAGTATTGAACCAAAAATGAAATCATCAAAAACCTTTTATTTCCAAGTTGGCTGGCTTGGCTTGGCTTTTTCTATACTATAAAACGAGTATTCCTGACAATTTGATGACAGATAAACAGTGTGTTAAGACCCTTAAGAAGTACTACATCTGTTCCATATTGAGAGTCTACCATGAAAAGTCGTGTTATTTTTCAAATTAAAAAATCAATTACTTCCGTGTATAATTTTTTAAATTTTATGCGCGAAAGTAATTAAATTTTTTATTTGAAAAGAGGTAAGAGAGAGAAAACGAAACTATCATTATAGAACGGAGAGAGTAGATAGTACCCATCTTTCAAATTCAAATAATGGCCATGCATGAAATAAATGGTGGCAGAGTTGCATCTACAGCTAGATGGTACTGTAACCCTCATTATTGGGTTCAGTCACTTAAAGGCCCCGTTTGATAATCGAACTATGCCTTTTTAATTCCAAATGCTTCTCAAACCCTTGTTTGATAACTGGATTATTACTCTGTTGGGATGAATAGTGAGCACCATGGGGGTATGAGTAATACACTGTGGGATTTGGTATTCATAGTTCAATCTCAATCTCTTCTTATTACCAATCCCTTCTTATTACCAATTTCTTCTATCAATCCAATCCCATCATCTAATCTTACCCCAAACAAATGTACTCATTATCAATTCTTTCTCATTAACAATCCCTTCTTATTACCAATTCCAATTCTAATCTCATCTCCTTACGAATCTCATCCATCTATCACTATTATCAAACAGGGCCAATGTTTTGAATTTAATGCTATGTTTGGATACAAGATTTTACTTGGAGAGAAGAATTTTTTTAGGAAAATCAAATCACTTGTTCGGGTCAGTTTACACGCACCTTGGCTAAAATCATGATCTTGAAGCTAACAATCGACAAATCTTGGCCTTGATAAATTATTATATATGTGTTTATTTTCTTCTCTTGCAAACCAACTAAAATCTTGGCCTTGATAAACCCAAAAACCGAATTTAACATTGGATTTTTGAGTTGATACAAAATGAATACGTAAGAGCAAATTCTTTGAATCACTCTTTCTGCAAGAGAAATTTTCTGCAAAACTTCTGTGGTAGGGGCTCAATTTTCTCTGCGTCCATGCGACCTAAAATTGTAATTCGTTTGATCTTTCCACGCGACCTAAAGTTGTAATTCGTTTGATCTTTTCGGTATGAAGCAAAAACAAATAATACAAGGGTTTTTTTTTTTTTTTTGGGTAACTCATACTACAAGGTTTAAGGTGTCATGACAGATAAAAATAAGAAACCATTTTTAAATCTGATCCACTTTGCGTATGTGGGAAAAGAGTACTTTAATTAATTAAAAAAAACACAACCATGATTCCCAGCTTGATTCAATCTATAAAGTGAAGCTGTCTCAGTCCAAGGAGACCTCAGGTAGTGATTCGAAGGCTTTAAATTATACTTTTTAATTCATCCTTTTAACAAATTTTTAAGTACATGTGGGATTTCTGATAATCCTTTTCGCGACATTGGCACAATTATATATTGGCAACTAGTCAAGATTAGGTGTAGAATATTAATTCAACGGATTAATTATATTTCACTTTATGTTAAGTTTTTTTTTTTTCCTCTTTTGATAACCAAATGTCTGGGCCAGTTCATGTACACCTCGACTAATTCCAGGCGCGACCGCACAGACCCTCAAATAGCCTTAAGGTTTGGAATGCTCAGAGTTTATGGAATTCAAACTTGCAAAATCTCTTGGAAGAAAAATCCTTTAGTTGCTTTCTCGTACCCATTTGACCAAATCCGAACGGGTCTGAATTGATTACTATATTTCAGTTTAGGTTAAGTTCTTCTGACAGTTTCTCCAATCCTTTCCCAGTGTTTTTGTCTGGATTTTAATAAGGTTTACAATATGGGGATGTAGTTAGTACTTTAGCTTTGGTAGAACCAGGGAACAAAAAGAAATTCAAAAAATCCCTCTATATATTCTTCCAAAAGGAACATAAAAAGAACAAGAAACAGATTCTCCAGTCCATAAAAAGGGGTAGGGACTGGACGGTGCTGTTATTCATTTGTGTGTTTTCTCAGGCTGAAATGTTTTATTTTTTTGACCTCCTTAACACTTGAAGAGGAATAGTGACATTTTTAATCAGATGATTAATTGGACGATAATAATAAATATCAACCACAGTGGCGGCTCCAGAAAAACTAAGAAGGGTGTTCAGAATATTTATTACCTTTAAAAATCACAACTGTATATAAATGAAATTTATCTATAATGCGACTCAAAAATAAGAAAGTACTCTCTTTGTTACAAAAAGTAGTCCATTACGAGAAGACATGTGGATCAAAATATAAAGTAATTGCGTTTACAAGTTTTTGAATTTTTCGTGCCAAATTAAATTCGTTTTGGTGCATAAAAATTTGAAAAATTATGCATGGAAGTATTTAGTTTTTTATCCGAAAATTGCACGTATAATTGCTCATATATTGCACGTATGTAGTGGATTACCTTTGGGCTTGTCCATATGAACTCTAGACATACCAAATTTGCGACGAATCTCGAAAGCGATCTGTCAGCGATAGGTATCTACCGCCTCCAAGGCGCGAGCAGAACGAAGCTCTCTCACTCAACATATGGGTTTACAGAACTATTACCGCAAACAAGCCTGGCCATGAGACATGGTGAAAAAGGACAGATACTTAAGTTTAGTTTCAACTCATTTACCACCAAGTTGGTCCCACAAAATGTTCATGTTTCACTATCTTACAAATACGTTAGGCTGTGTGCGTAATGGCTTTAAACCATCTTGTTTTTATACATGTTCTTGTTTTATGCTTCTTGTTTATGTTTCTTTTTATCTTAGATTTTCAAAAAATATTCAAGTAAAAGTCGTAGTAATTTTTTACTTTTTCGATTCGTCTTGACAAAACGAATCAATAATCCACAAAAGTTTGAGCGAAATTAACAAATGCAAAAAAATTTGAATAAGAACAAAATAAGAAAAAGCCCGAAAAATCTTAATTAGCGAAACTCTTTAGCCTAAGTTCAAGGACGAATATCACTATCTCACAAACTTTCTTGCCATCCAAACGACCATCCACCGGGAAAGGTTGGTGGAGTGTTTGGAGAACTTAAAAAGTGGGCATAATTCATTGCATATTATACGCCCAGCTAATAACGATTAGTCGCTAAAATCTAATTATGTCAACGTCATGAACCTTTGTTATCCCCACATGTCCTACAAAAAAAAAAAAAAATCTATAAAAATAGGTTACCCTTTCAATCCCTAGTTGAGGTGATAAGGTCTCCTTGCACCTTTGGTACGGTGCTGTGCTCCAGAGGCCCTCTCCACCACGTAGTGTGTGATTTGCACACTAATATGCGATGAAAAAGGCCCGTAGAGCAAGCTCTCTAAGAGTTGTGAATAGTCACTCTCTCTTTTATAAACGTCTTGCGATCAAGTGGGTAAGTATATCCGATCAATGAGTTTTTTTCTTTGGATGATTTATTCAGCACGCTCTGTAAATTGAACAGTTCAATTGTGAGACGAAATCTCGTAGAGCTCACCGATGTGCGCTACACCTGATAGTGCATTGGCACAATCCCATTTGTTAAACCAACAGACAAGACAGCGTAAAGCACATGTAATTGCGCAAGGTCCACCTATACCTAGTCATGGATAAATGTTTGGGGACCGGTAGTGTACCCCACACGTGGTACACCAGAGCGTCCAAATGTGTTTTAGATGGTCCAAATTTTAAAAATGGAAAAAGAGGAGAGAATGGTGAGGTGAGGGAATAGAGGGAATGGATTTGAACTGTTCAAAACATGTTTAAATGGTCCAAATTGCCACGTGGTATCTGCTCAGCACCCAAAAACTTCTCCTAGTCATGAAAAGGAGAATGGCACTAAGTGATGCTAATGTTAATTTAAATTATTTAATGAGTGGCTTGGATACATCATGTGGTTGAAGATGATGACCCGATTTTGAGGAAAAGATAACTGAAAATAGAAGCAATAACCAAATAGGGTTCCATTTGGCATCAAAATCATAGAGGACGCTGACCATGAAATGGAAATTTGAAGTAGGTTGGTCCCCTGACTAATTTGGCTACTGTCCCACACCATAATAGCACAGTTTAAGGCTAGGGTTCAAGCCCCCCAAATACAAGTAAATGTAGGGTAAAACAGTGATTTCACATGACAATGTTACCCCTCAACGGAAGGCCTCGCTTTTAAGGTAAGACCCATTTTGATCAAGAGTGGGCAATGAGTTGACTCGAGTCGGTGATCGAATAAATAGCTCTTTGGACGGACAGATCATCGCTGCCGCCATTGGTGGTGGTGAAACTGAAACCCTCTTGCTCGTTGAACCAAACGCCCGCAAGTTAAATCTGTCCGTTGAACCAAACGCCTGAGTTAAACCAATTGTCTCCCATTTCGGATAGAAAACCAAACGCCCTAACAATAGTTGCTGCCATCGCCCCTCTCACCAATGCCTATGCCGTCATAACCTTTCCGCCACCACCACGGATTGACAGAGGAACATCCAAATGGCAATAGTGAGATTAAAATTTGTCCCATATCTTGTTTGGGACAAATTTTATGGAATCAATCATCACAAGGAAACAACAAATTTTTTCCTTTGAAACATACACAAGTGTTTTTTATTTTTATTTTTTGCCAAGCGGTACCCATCAGTGGGGGTTAGGGATAGTTAGTAAGTTAATCCATGTCCAAAGATTGTCCATAGCCCTGAACCACAATGGAGGAAATACCTATACTGCATTTGCTAAGTATTGATGTGAAGAAAGTTGTCCTCGCATTGTGATACAAATGAGAGTAGCTCCAGAAGCAACATATTACACGGACAGAAGTCGGTCAAAAAACCAAGGAGACAAGCCACACAGATCCAGTAAGCCAGCATGTAAACAAATACTTATTTACAGCAACAACATGCATACTTTCAACTGCAAAAGCTGATATGTGTGTGCACTGTTCACCAAAGGTAATTTTTCCTTGGCTTTTCAAGATACAGAATCAGACACATCAGGGACATCATCAAGGATGAAAGGACCAAGTCTACCAGTCCGAAATAAGGTGAGGAACTTCTTTGACACCATAGTCCGAGCCTCCGATGCCTTGTGAGGTATCTTTAGTGCCTTCTGAAGAGCTTCAAACTGCTCTTCTATGAGAATCTCCAAGTCGGTTTCGTTTTCAAGACTACCATTGAAATCTGTGAGAGGTACAAAAAGTGCTCGTTGTACTTCAGTTACAAGATCCTGTGGAAAAATTTTGTACTTCTGTTACAAAAAGTGCTCGTTGTATAGAGGGAGACAAGAAGATTTCAGCAAGCCAAAAAGGGAACACTTCCAAACACATGCTAGTAATGTCAAACATCAAAGAATTGTGGTACTATGAATAAGTTCACCATAACCAGCCATTGTGTTAGCACTGTGAGGGGAAAGTATCTTAACATTTTCCTTTCTGACATGGCCATACTAACAGTCCATCAGGAAAAGAGATGATTTGTCTTTCTCAACAAATTTCACCACTTTTGGTGAGAAAAGGAATGGGACTTTTACGAATCATATTTCTCTTCATGCCTTGCTGTTTCTATTCACTTCTTACAGTTTGTCACAGTTAAAACAAGTGAGGGGTTCCCTTTTCCCTCCAATTCTTATCTTTTCTCAAGAGTTTTTTTTCTTTTTATCGCCCAAATTATGCACATTTTCTCTACTTAGTCCCTAAACTATCAATTTGACGATTTCATCCCCTCAACTATCATACTATTACCTACTTAATCCAATAGATAACGGAAGTGAGGAATTTGGACGGAAAATGCCATGTAAGCCCTGTTTGGGACCCTATAGAGTAGATCCTTGATTATGAGAGCTCTAGAAAGAAAAATTAATCATAACCTTTTAGCATAAAATGATCACAAGAATAATATCTTCACACCGGTTCACATGGATTGAAAATTAGAGCGCTTAATTTTTAACCATATTTTTAATATATAAACGGTCTAAATTCTTTATAAAGAACTGTCTTTTAAAAAAAAAAAAAATGCATGTGTTAGTCTCTATAAAATGCCACGTAAGATTCTAATATATAAACCTTGTAAATAAATTAAGTGCTCCAATTTTTAATCTGTTTGAACCGATGCGAAGGTCTTATTTTTCTGATCATTTTATTCTAAAGGGTCATAATTAATTTTTATCTGTAAAGCTATCATAATCAAGTATCTGCTTTACAAGATCCCAAATAGGACTTTACGTGACATTTTCCATCCAAATTTCTAATTTTCGTTATCTATTGGACTAAGTAGGTAACGGTATGATAGTTGAGGGGATGAAATCATCAAATTGATAGTTTAAGGACTAAGTAGAGAAAAGGTACATAGTTCAGGGGATAAAAAGAAAAGAAAAACTCCTTTTCTCATTGAATCTAATAAACCAAATGGGGTGTAAGTGAGATCAATGTAACATGGAATCTTATACTTTGTCCAGAAATGCAAATGCAACAGCCATATTTCTCCTGTGAAGAATTTCATTTTTGTTTGTCTTGCTTGGCTTGACTCAACCCTCTCCTGCAGGCACTGCGACAACTCTTTTAGCACACCTTATATTCCAGTAAAGGATTATGTTTCTGTTTATATTGTCTAGTCCTGACTAATTAAATGGATGACAGGTATCCCAAAGCACCCACAACTCTTTTGGTGTAACAACCCTCAGCAACACAAGACAGATCAAACCAATTTGGAAGGCTTTTGTTCTATAATTAGCTGAGTTTCAGAGTCCCAAAGTGGTCCAAAAAAGCATCCATAGATGTGCAAAACTACGAAAGCTCTTCTGAACATATCAGTCCCCAGAGAAAGTGGCAACAGTTAAACAAAGGGGTAATATCTTTCCTTCGCAAAAGGTTAAGAGGCTGATGTAAAATGATGTGCCCATTATTCACCAATACACAAGTGATCAATGTACCAGGTAGCAATAAAAAGAGATCTCACGCTATCATACTGTGGCGTGAAACAATTTTTGCATAAAAGTTCTTTATGGCACATAGAACTAATCAATACCACAAAACCTATAAAGAAAGGATTGCCGGTTATAACTTCTACTCAGATGGTAATATAACCATTTACGGCCCTCAGCTTCATACAAATTATACAATGCCGTAAAAGCTTCATGCTCATTAGGTAAAATAGCCATGTAGGATAGTTGAAATATTCATGAAATTTGGTTTCTGGCAATCTTTAATACTAAGGAGAAAAAGATACTGTTGCTTTTGACAAGCATGTATTTACCTCAATGTAGCGCACACCAGACCTATCCGAGGGCTTCCTCTTTGGGAGAAGATCTTTAAGATTATACTCATGTTTTTCATCTGATTCAACCAGAAGGCCCTCCATTCTTCTATCATCCAAGTGCTTCCAGTGGAAAGGGGTGCCCCGAGTGTTCAAAACCGCCAGTAAATATTGAGCGATACGTTCTTCACCTACTACTGAATCTTTTACAGATCCTGAATGTTATTAACGTAAGTTAATTATCCTGATGGACTGAGAGTTTGAGAAGCATTAGACCATATACACAAGTATAATTCTAGTGGGAAAGTTTCAGATGGCAAAAGTGACAAATTCAAGACATCTGCACATTGTTCTTCTCCCTCTAGGCATGCTGCGTGCTATTCTAGAGGCAAAGAGCAGCAGTACATGGCATGGTCAACTCCAATTTAGGACAATTTAAGACATCTGAATATTAGATGCTCCCCCTCTCTAGGTAAGGTCTTTAGGTAACTTTGACACAACTTCCATCTTAAGTATATTTCCGCATGAATTACTGACCTTTATGGAAATAAATGAACATGAAGCTTTTCCAGCATTGTAACCTAGTAAATACTTCCAGTAATCATTGATTCTTTCCATAATATACCTTAGATCGTACAGTTAGTGTAAAATACCATTCTAGGGTTTAGAATGGAGAGTGAGGAAAAGATATGAAGGAGAAATTGGGAAAATAGGTTCCAGATCTTAATCAGCCCCACCCCCCACATATCTATGATACCATGCCATACAATTTCAAGAAAACCCTGGCTAATACTAAGACAGAGTTAAGGAAGAAATAACTCAAACGCACGACTCTAATAAGTACTTAGGAGAGAATGATTCAACATAAGCTGCTCAGCAATCCATATTCAAACATACTGCAAATCAAGCATACTGGAAAAGCTGTATTGAGAGTATTTGACAGATATGAAAGTAAAGGAGATACCTGCCAAAGCAAGCTTCAATCCTGTTTCAATGTCTGGGATACTTGGCACTAATACTCCTGGAGTGTCCAAAACATATATGCTAGGCTTGTGGGCTATCTGTGAGCAATATAATGAATTTTAGCACCCAAAATATTGCACAGCAAGTAATGTAACAAGTGATTTAGAACAACGGTACACCGGGATGAAGGCAGGTCACATGTGGAGGAATTGGATTGAATGCACAAATGCAAGTACAAAAGAAGAAAAAATTACCACCCGATCAAATGGCCTCCAATAATAACATAACTGTAAGAATTTGTATATGTTCAGATATAATCGAGGGAAGAAGGCTCTAAAACAAACGGCCTATTCTGAATTCTAATGTCAATGTGGTAGATCAGATCCCACACTCGTTTAGTCTCTCAGAGAGAGAGAGAGAGAGCAAATTAGAAGGAAAAAAAGATGAGAAGATGCCGTGGTTAACTGGTCGTAGATATTTACTGAACAACTTGGTCTCTCCCTGGCAACACTCTTTCCTGGATTCAGTCTGAAACAATGGATTCAACAATGAAATAGGAAATACAAATGATAATCTGATTGTAGGGAAGCATATATGCTACAGAACCCGTGAACAATCAGAAAAATTAGATGTCATACAAGATTAACTTTGCATGCATTCTAAAAATTAGTCTCCAATCATTATTCACAACACAGTAAGAACAAGATGTAAACAAAGAACAACAAAAATAAAAATTCTTCCACAAAATTGACCTTAAATCCTGCAATATCTCGAGTTACGCCAGGCAATGGTCCCACTGTAGCACGCTTCATCTTCTGCTGCACTACGAAAATCTAGAAACTTTAAACACTACCTTAAGGCCATCAACACTGGGAGTTGAATTTGTCAACAATTCAATTAGAAATAATAATCACAAATACGTATATTTCCTTTGATTGTGAGAGAAACTATGTAAAAAAATTTACCAGGAAAGCGGGATGAAGCAATTTGATGAATGGAGTTAATTAAAGCTGACTTGCCAACGTTGGGAACACCAACCACCATAACAAGGAGAGTAGGTTCCCTTGAGATTAGCTCCTTCAGCTTGAACTCCACAAGGGCAAGAAGCTTTGGACGAAAACCGAGAATCAGAACATTTACATTTTGTAAGTAACTGAAAATAAGAAGTGTATAGATCAAACATCAAAAGAAGACCATTCTTATCCTGAAATAATAAATTGAGTTCGTATAGGCATTTTGGTTCCCGCAATCGAAATAGCTTCTCTGGCTATATTTTCTGCGACTCTGCCCAAAACTTAAAGCTCAAAGCACTCAAAGACTATCAATATCCAACTATAGGAAAGTAGAGGCTTATATCAGTTGTAGCTAACTGTGAGCTGGCATATTTCCTTACTATTAAAAGGGACTGCTACTTGTAGCGCGCAATGTACCAGTGAAGGGGAAAAGAAAATTGAGATTAGATTCTGAAAAAGCAACAGATTGAGAAAATAATAGATCCATCTTCAGGTCTTCCTGTACTTGTGTTGGACGAAACACTTGAATAAGGTACTAGGGGTACAGAATGTGTATCATACGCACCCAACAAGTAAGTATAATACTACAGTTAACCACATAATAACCATCCTCAAGACTTGCATTTCATGAATATCAGATGAATCTACCAAGTTTTGGGATCAATGTATGTCGAAATTAAAGAGAATAATTAGGCTTGTTTGTGTTTTGATAGGGTAGGGTTTTCAGCTAGATTGTCCATGTGAGGGTTGTGAACAGTACTGCAGAATCATCTTGTGAGGAGTAAAAAAGTGGAAGAACGCTGCCCTCACAATTTCGAGGAAAATAGATAAAAGAAACAATCTGAAACTGAAAATGCTCGGAAAGAACATCTTAATCTTAATTAACCAAAAAGTAAAACTGATCTTCTTTGGAAAATACTCGCTAACCTTGTTAACAGAACCTTTGCTGTGCGCATTTATTGAAAGACAATCTTGCTTGCACGAGTCGAAATAACGAATCCATTTCTGCAAAATTTAAACCGCAAAGAACCATAACCATCACAACAGTCTACATTACCTTTATATCAATAATATCCCTACAACACCAATTACCAAGAACCAACAACTAAAGGTTTGAGGGCATCTCCAATATTTACATCAAGTACAAATTTGTTCAAAGAAAGGCCAAAAGCGAGTTCCAATCCCTTTCATGAAACATGCATCAAATAAAGGAACTTAAGGAAGTACCAAATCCTTCATCAAATCATCAATGATAAAACAACCTAAACGTTTGGCTGGAGATGCCCTTTGTATGGCCCATCACTAAATATTGGTTTTTTATTGTCTTTTAGTTGCTTACAGACTAGACTAAGAGGTGCCAGTTATCATGGGTATACTCAGCGTGATACCATACAAAAGAGTTGTTAACTTCTTGTCATCGTCACTTTTTGCTACTACACTCACCCACTGGTGTTAATCCTCTCTCCCTTTCCGATGTTGGTTGGTGTTCAGAGAGATCATAGTGGCTCAACCGACGAGAAACCAGAAGAGGAAGAAGTAAACAAAAGAGGTCAAAGCCAGACGTTAGAGGGGGTTCACTAAAATCATGTGTTCAATGGTCTTTTCGTTATCATTTGAGAGCCAATCCAAAAGATTTTTATTCCTCCTTCAAATTCACAATGGTCATATGTTTTATTCACACTTGTTCCAGAGTTGCTAGGAGAAAGGAACTGCTACCCTCTCAATCAAGCATGAGGGGAACTTGCCTTAAGCCTTGTAACTTTCTAACAAATCGCAGATGATGGGTTCCTTTGCTCTTTCCTTTTGGTTTATCTCCACGTGATTTTTGGCACAGCCTCTCCAATTCTGAGAGGTTCCTTTTGTCTAAAGCCTCATTGTATATCCTCAATTTTTATTTAATATAAGCTTCATTATTGAAAATGAAACGGTCAGATTTCGGCTAAGTTGGGTATTTGGGAAAAATTTTAAGGGCAATTTAAACAGAGCAACAAGTAGAATGCATCATATCAGATTAAGCTGCTTGTAGTTGAAATTTTACTCAAATAAAAAATTAGGGAGAAACAGCAGCACCTGCATTATGTTGGGATTGGCCAAATCTTTCTTGTTGAGAGCGATGACGCGCCTTTTCCCAGCGAGCATTGGCTGGAGATCTTCGTTTGCAGAGGACAGTGGTATCTGTAGGCGTAAAAGGATATGTAATTTAATAACCAAAGGCATTGTTACATATACATTCTTCTGTATCGAGAGAGAGAGAGAGAGAGAGGGGAATACGCGGGCATCGCGGACTTCGATGACGAGGTCGGAGACCTTGAGGCGGTCGCGGATGGCGCGAGTGGCGGCGGCCATGTGGCCAGGGAACCAGTTGATGGTCCCACCTCCCTTGGTGAACCCCATCTCCGCCAATAATCCCTTCTTCACTATTTTCTTCATTTCTCTCTCTCTCTCTCTCTCTCTCTCTCTGACTCTCTCTCTCCCTTCCTCCCAAACCCTAAACCCTGAAATACGAGTGTCTGTATCCCCAACACCAGTGAAAGGCGTGGTTAGGGAAGACGCGTTTTCTTGTTGCTTACCCTTGGTAAAAGCGTGATTAGTGTAACGTCTGATTTCGAACATCTTACACTTGGCCGTGTCTTATTACTTGTGAACGCATAAATTGAGGTAGACCAGTTGGCCGAACCCCATTGACATAGATAAAAAATAAAAACAACTTTTAAAAATCTCTCAGTCGTCCCAAAATATATTTCAAGCTCTCTTTTGGGGATTTATATTTTTACAATGTTAATGTTTCTTTAAATATTTTGTTTGTCTTTATTCAATTTTCTTTCGCGTTGGTTATTTTGCGTCAAAGCTTTTTTTTTTTTTTAAATGAATTATTGGGTCGTTTCGACGAGAGAAATTGAAGAATTATAAAATTATGATCCAAACTCAAATATTATGTGAAAAAGTCAGAAAAGTTTGTATTTTTGTCCTTTTTTGTGTGTGCAGTTTTTCAAAAATAATTGAGTTTGAGTAATGATTTTCTACTTTTTTAACTCATCTTGTCGAGACGAATCAATAATTTGCAAAAATTTGATGCAAACTAACAAATATGAAAAAAAAAAACTGAATAAAAATATTTAAAAAAAAAAATTCTGTTTGGCAGGAAAATAAAAATGTCTGCGCAGTTTTGTTTAACATTTAATAGAGCGACCTGTCCAAGCAAAACACCACCATCTTTGAGCCCTTCCAATTTCTTGCCTGAATGGAGTCAATGGATGACAAACAGAACCAAAGGATAGTAGTGTATTCAGTTTACGAGAATAAGAACACCAACCAACTCGCCTAAATCAAGAACCACAGGTTACTTGCATACTTCAACCATTTCTAAACTTTTGAATCATGTATGCCTGAAAATCAAAACATATTTCAATGAAATCTTTATGGATGAAGCTCACGGAATAACTTCATAGTCTCATGTCAATTCGGACTACATAAACTTGGTAAAAAACATCCAAAACTAGACTTGCATAAGCAAAACCTGTTACCCAATCAACTCTTCACTATCCTCAGATACGATCGCATTAAACAGCATAACAACAAAAAATTCCAAGAGAGTACAAGTGAAATTGATATAAAAATGAAAATTCGGGAGGTAAAGAGTGGAGAATAATGAACCACTGAAGCTAGTATAAGCTAGTATTATCCAGTTGCCGCTTCGAGTTCGGCTCATACTGATATCTCTTCCCCCAAAACTTCTGCTATGAAATTCCACTTTTCCATAATACGAGCTCTGAAAAACTTCCTAGTAGTCCACCCAATTTTCTATCTGTTTTTGAATACACATAACAATGTCAGTTCAAGTTCGAAATATGTACATAAATTTGTATTTCTTCAAAAACCCATGTCTTTTTCTTTTCTTTTTTTCTTATATCAGCAAAAAAAAAAAAAAAACCCATTGTCTTGTTGGAATTTCTCCTCAGTTTGAAATCATGAAACCATAAAAAGAAGGCTTGAAAAATGGGAAATCTACGAAAGTTATCATCAAATGGACAGTTCTTGAAACTGGAGAGCAAGAAATGCTTACCTTGTGAAGGGAGAAATCGAGGGGATGATAAGAGAGCGCTCTCCATTGTACTTTGCAGTAAAGCCTCGTGCACAGCAGGCTGTGCACATAGCACAGCTCTTGTACTGTGTGTGTTTTTCTGTTTGGAAAACAGAAGGATGTGTTCTTGTTGTGGAATGGGTGAGGGGTTGTGCTTTGCCGGAATTCGTTTCAAGATTAAGGAATGGATTTACGCTAATACCTTTCTCTGTCCATTTGATGATAACTTAAGACACCTGGACGCAATTTTTTGCATCTGGCCGCAAGTTTTAGACACCTGGACGCAAACTTTGAACCCAGTTGTTGTTTTGCTACCCGAGTCAGAATTCGGCTCGTTTGAATTTAACGAGTTTTGACGAGCCAGGCCAGAGCTTCGAAAATTTTAAATGACCCTAACTCAAGGCTGAGCTCAGGTCGATTCAATTTGTTAAACTTCAACAAGCCGAATTCACTTGAGCCCAACCTCTGAAAGTCTTAGACAGCCACACTCGAGCTAGACCAATATTTTATCGTGCTTAAGCCGAGTCTCCAAGGGTTCGGATCGATTCGACGTGTTTGCACCCCTATATCTAACACATCAAGAAAAATATTTAATTTTGCCTTCTTCATTACTTTTTTTTTTTTTTTGGACAGCCTTCTTCATTACTTTGATGAAACCTTTTTACAAGTTTTCACACACATTATGCATCTTACAACTCTTCCCATTTGCTACCTACTTGAACTTTGAGCACATCTTCCGAATTTCCCCCTGTGCCCCAATCTTCACCTCAATGCCACTCATTTTGATCATAGCCTTTGGAAACTCCAAATCAAATCTCAATCCCATCAACCCTCTTATGCTGCCTGCATAGTTCTGAACGATTTTACCAGTTGCAGCTTCTCCCAAGAGCCTCTGGCCCGACTCTAGAATTCCGTTGCCATCGCGCACATTCATGAAGAAACTTGAGTCGAATTTGAACTGGCTATCTTTGTCCAAGGCCACACGTTATGAGCCATCACCATCTTTGGGGCAAATTGCTTGTAATTGTGGTAAGAATGCTTGATTAATGGTTGGATCTGCATTGCCTGTGGTTGTGAAGTTGTATAAACGATAACTGAAGAACAAACAATCTGTTTGGCCGATGGAATGTGCTCCTGCAAAAAAAAAAAGGGGGGGGTACCACGAAATAATACTACATGTTACATCGATTCCCCATTACAAGTGAAAACATTCTAAAGAATCTGGATTGGGTACAAAGTGGACCTTGAATGAGCCAAAAATAAGTTGAGAGCTACTAACTCCGTTTGTTTTACAGTTATGAATAGGCTTCACTGAGAGAAACTGAAAGCATTACCAACTAGTGTAACAAGGTCATGGTGGAGCTGCGTTGAAGCTGAAGAATTGATCCATGGTTTTGATTCTAGAGATCGATCGCACCCTCAAATGCTAGAAATCTATGAGCCTGGCCAGGGATGTCATATTTAGGAATGAAATTGTTCTGTTTCCTTTTGAAAGTGCCCTGAGGCCCAAATTTGTTGTTCAAGATGTGTCTCATATACAAATAAATATGGGCTAACACAACAATCAATGACATCTAGAGTTATTTTATTTTATTTTATTTATCCAGAATTATGGAGTTCACAGATACCAACATTTTGCACTTTTGAGCAATGTTGGCATGGAATTCAATGGTCCATTACATCAAAAGTGATAAAAGTGAATGCTCCCTAAGAGCAATTCGAATGTGCTTGAGGCGCATTACAAAATGAGAGAAAATAGGATGCGCCTGGGGCACGTAAAATTGCGCCTGAGGCACATTACAAGAAGAGAGAAAACGTGGATGCGCCTGGGGCGCACTTGAGGCGCATGTGATACAACAAATATTTTTAATTTGTTTCTTATTGAGTTTTTCTAATCCGAAATGGCAGAAGACTAAAAAAAGACAATCCTTTGAACATTATAAGGATTGTTAAAGCATAAGAGGGGCACAAGAAGCCTGTACGAAGTGATTCAATGAGTTCCGTCCATGAATATTTCATTGACATATGTTTTGATTCTCAGGTTACATGATTCATAATTTGTTCTTCAATGCTCTGCAAGTTGTGTAGGAGATCATGGACCCCATAGTTTCTGAACCTTGGATTTGAGCTCACCCCAAAAATCAGTTTCAGTTTACTGATAAATGCCAAATCCCATGGGCTAGGTTTCGAAGCCCTGCGATTTTTTGGTCAAATGGTGGAAGAAGGAATGGAGCTGAATAGTATGACCTTCTTGAGCTTATTATTTGCTTGTGGCCACTCTGGCCTACATAAATTTTTTTTTTGTTTTTTAATCCGAAGGGGAAGCACAACAAGGATTTGTTGGACATTTGGTATGATTCTGAATTAAACTAGTGACTTTTCCATGTGGTAGGATTTTGGGAGAGCTATTGGCAGCCTGTAGAGTTCATGGGAACGACAAATGAGGGGAATGTGTAGCAAAATGGCTCTTAGATTTGGAACCTAAAAATGCTGGCTACTATACTTAGTAAGTTCAAGCTGTCGTTGAAACTTGGAAGGTGGTTTAGAGTTGAAGATCGAAGTACGGAGAGTATGAACTACAACAATTTGATGACGAAGCTAAGGTGGACCCGCAGTGACGCATAATGATCGATCCATGGGTTTGTTTCTTGAAATCAATTGCACCTTCAAATTCTTGAAATCTATGAGCCACCGAATGGAATATGTAGGAATGAAATTTCATCAATAGAGAAAAACTGAATGCTCCCAAGGTGCAATTCAAATGCGCCTAAGGCGCCCGACAAAATGAGAGAAAATAGAATCCGCCTGGGGCGCAATTCAATTGCCCCTGAGGCGCACCTTCTGGGGAGCAATTCAAACACGCCTAAGGCGCATGGGATGCATCAAATATTTTCAATTCCTTTTTCAGTGATTTTTTAAAGTCCTAATTCGCTGGAGACTATAAAAAGGCCAGCATCGAAACATTATAAAGGTTGTTCAGGCTGTTGTTGAGAGGTGGGAAGGAGTTGAAGAACTACAGAGATGTATGAAAGACAATGATTTGATGAAGAAGCCGAGGTGGAGTTGCGTTGAAGCCAAAGGATTGATCCATGGTTTTGCTTCTGGAGATCGATCACTCCCTCAAATGCGCCTGAGGTGAAATTATGAAATGAGAGAAAAAAGGATGCGCCTGGCACATTACAAAAAGAGAGAAATGAGGATGCGCCCAGGTGCAACTTAAATGCGCCTAGGGTGCACTCGAATTGCACCTGAGGTGCATGTGATGCAGCAAAGATTTTTAATTTTTTTTTACCAAGTTTTTCTAGTTCGAATTGGCAGGAGCCTCAGGCAATCCCTTAAACATTATAAGGATTGTTAAAGCATAAGAGAGGCTCAAGAAGCCCGTACGCTGTGATTCCATGAGTTCCATCCATGAAGATTTCATTGACATGTTTTAATTTTCAGGTATACATGATTCAAAAGTTTAGAAATGGTTGAAATATGCAAGTAATCTGTGGTTCTTGGTTTGGGCCGGTTGGTTATTGTTCTTATTCTCGTAAATTGAGTTAGAAACACGAGAGTTCACTTTGATAAAACATAATTTCTTGATGTGCTTTCACTGTTATTGGCTTTTGTTGCTATTCAAATGGTAAATTCTTAGAAATCTGCAAGCAACCAGGAACTGGTATATTTGTATGTATTACATCTAGGAGTACTATAACGCATTTAGATTCCTAATCCTTGTGGTGGATGGGGGTGGCGTTGGATCGAAAAGATCCGGTTGATTGGATTTTATAGAGGGGAAGGAGTTGCCAATCTTGTTCTTGCTTACTTCAGATCCTCTCCTGCATTTGTGTGTTCATTTATGGTTCACTCTTTTGATCATTTCGTTGTGCCTCTTCTTTTCATTTTTGATTATACAATAATTTAACTGAGCATTTTTCCAAACTCCAAAAGCAAAGCAAACAAGTTCTTCCTTTTGAGAATTGGGATTTTCCTTTTGAAGAGTTGTTTGGATTTGCAAATGCATCCTTGTACTCGGTAAAATGAACTTAAATTCTAGAATAAAAATGGAGATAAAATGAGTTAGTTAACAGTGGGTCAATAGGGGAGCATGTTGACTTATTGTTGGTTAACAATACACTACTATCCTTGGGATTTGGAGATGCCTGTGCTTGGCAGCGGTGCCGAGCGGCCGATCCGACTATTCATCTCAGCGATTGACGGCTCGGATATTGATCCAGAATTCAACAGTTTAGATTTATATGCGCTCAAATTCAATCCGAGCGATCCGTGCCGAAATGAACAGTCGAATGCCGCTCGGTACTCGCTTGACACCGGGTTGCTTGGCAGCATCCTTTGGCCCCTATTTGTGATCCATTGACTCCATTCAAGCAAGAAACTGGAAGGGCTCAAAGATTGTGGTGTATGCTTGGACCGTCACTTGGACAGGTCTCTCTATTAAAATGTTAAATGAATTGCGCAAACATTTTTGAGTTGTGCTATATGTACCGACCAAGGGGGAGAGAAAACGTACCGCCGGCCGCCGGCCGGCCGTCTCCGGCCACCGGACGGCCGATCCGAGCCGTCCAAAAATTCTAAAAAAAAAAATCGATGGGGCTTACGCGAGAATAAATGTCATCCGAGGTGTGTAGGGTGCTTGATCTGAGCACTCTTTTTTTGTATATATACACGTATATACATATATACACAAAAAAGGGTGCTCAGATCAAGCACCTTACACACCTCGGATGACGTTTATTCTCGCGTGGGCCCCATCGGTTTTTTTTTTTAGAATTTTTGGACGGCTCGGATCGGCCATCCGGTGGCCGGAGACGGCCGGCCGGCGGCCGTCGGTACATTTTCTCTCCCCCTTGGTCGGTACTCATATCATTTTCGAACATTTTTATTTTCTTGTGAAACGAAATATTTGTCTTTATTCAAAAAAAAATTTCGCATTTGTTAGTTTGCGTCAAATTTTTGTAAAATATTGATTCATCTCAACAAGATGAGTCGGAGAAGTGGAAAATTATGACCCAAACTCAATTATTTTTTGAAAAATCCATAAAAAGGCCAAACAATATTCAAACTTTTTGGACTTTTTCTGGGCTTTTTTTAAAAATAATATTTGAGTTTGGGTTATAATTTTATAGTTCTTTAATTTCTCTCGTCGAAATGAACCAATTATTCATAAAAAAAACTTTGACTCAAAACTAACTAATGCGAAAGAAAATTGAATAAAGACAAAAAAAAAAGAGGAAAACATTAATCTTGTAAAAGAATAAATCCCCAAACGAGAGCCAGGAAAATATTCTAGGCCAATTAAAAGATTTTTAAAAGCTTTTTTTAGTTGATCTATTTCAATGGGTTTTGGCTTAAAATGAGGTGGGCCAGTTGGTCAAGCTCAATTAAGTCTACTAAGTCCAAGAGGCCCACTTCAGAACTCAATTCCTCACTGGAAGCCCAACCCTTTGTCCACGATGATGGGTATACTAGTCACGCTTTCAGAAAATTGCGGCCAAGTGTCAAAACCTTCGGCCAAGAGTAATAAGACGCGGCCAAGAGTAATTAGACGTGGTCAATTTAAAAGCGTCATTAATTAGTGAATGGTCTGTTTTCAGACATCTTGGCCGCGTCTTATTACTATTGGCCGCATTATATTACTCTTGGACGCACTTTTTGACACTTGGCCGCGTGTTTTTAAAAGTGTGTTTTGTAACCACGCTTTTAAAAAAGCGCGGCCAAGTGTCCAACAGTGCGGCCAATAGTAATAAGAAGCGGCCAAAAGTAATAAGAAGCGGTCACGATGTCCGAAAACAGATCATACACTAATCACGCTTTTACAAGTAGTAAGCAAGAAGAAAACGCGATTTACCATGAAGAAGTCTTTGGTCTTCTCTCACAGTTAGATTAATACATGATGTGTCTTTTTTGTTTTGTTTCAATTTCTTGTTTCCATCATAATTTCCTGCAGCAAATTTGGACTTGGCCTTAAATCTTAGAAAATGATTTGTTGGTCAACATGAGTTTGATTCTAAACTACAAGTAATTCAGAAACTACCCATACAATCCCTACTCAAGAGTCATTTTACAACTGAAATTCAGTGAACTTGATCAATCCACTGATTCATTGGATGGAGACCCAGTTCCCTTCAGATTCGTCTTGAACAAATCAGTTGCAAAAACTAAGTAGCGATATTTCAGAGAAAGGCCAGTTTAGAGAGAGGTGAGAGCCGAGTTTTGTTCACCCTTCTTAAAAGAGGGTGAACATTACCTTTCTTCCTATTGGTTGAAATGATGTGGATCTCACTACAACGTGATGTTATGCTTACCAAAAAATGTATTGCAGAGGTAAGCACGACATCACTTGTGGTAGGATCTACACAATTTCAACCAATAAAAGTGAGGATAATGTTCACTCTCTTTTAACGAGGGTAAACAAAATTGCACTCGGTTAGAGCTTCTCTCTCTAGAGGAGTGGCTCCGCCTCCTTTTTCCGGCTCTCTCTAGCATGGTTGTGTGGTGGTTGAGACTCTATTCCTCGGGGGACAAGTTATCTCACTTAAACCATTGTTGTTGTGGTTTTAGATCTGGGTTGTTTGGTCCTCGAATCCGATCAGCCCAGGTGATGCATTTGTTGATTCTCTATCACGTTGGTGGCACCAGACAACAGTGACTGCGGTTGGACAAAGCGACGGTGAGCTCCAGCAACGATATGATTCCTTCAACTTCCTCCCGCCAAATTAACGATTGAATCTATGGTCTCCAACATCACAACGTACTGCTATTTTTTTTAAGCCTTTTTATTTTGTTATTTTTTCTTTTGGTTTTCTTGTTTTCTTTCAAATCTTCTGATTCCTTTGTATTATTTGTTGTCTTAGGCCTGTGGGCTGTACAATTTGTATATGATTTTATCAATAGAAGTTACGTTCCTAAAACTCCATGTTCAGAGAACCAAAACTTGGTGAAGGTTGTCATTTAGACCAACCATAAAAGTTGGTTAGGAGTTCCTACGGCATGTCCTCCCTCTTCTACGTTTTCTTAACGTTTCTCGTGTTCTTCCTCTCATGTGTGATGAAATGACTAAGTTCTTGATGGAAAACCAGAGGAAAAAAGGAAAAAGAAAAAGAAAGTAATGGATAACTCTATGGAAACTTGAACAGATTCTGATTAGTCGGCATTCTTATTAGAGAACTCGTGACATGGAATCGATGATTGAGGGCCATAGAGTCCATGGGCTAGGTTTTGAAGCCTTGAATTTTTTTCGTCAAATGGTGGAAGAAGGTACGGAGCCGAATAGTATGACCTTCTTGAGCTTATGACCAGCTTGTAGCCACTTTGGCATTCTTAAGTGAAGGCTATAGAGTCTTTTGTGCCATGAAATGGAGATTCAGAATGGGAAGCTCAACGCGCGAGTATTTGTTAGGCCGATCTGGGAATGGGCATTCGGTATGATGTGAAACTTGTGACTTTTCCATGTGGAAGGATTTTGGGAGCGTTATTGGCAGCCTGTAAAGTTCATGGGAACAAAAATGAGGGGATCAAATATGTAGCAAAATGCCTAAAAATGTTGGCCACAATACATAGTGAAGTTCAAAGCTATTGTTGAACGGTGGGATGGAGTTGAAGAAGTATGGAGAGTATGAATGACAAGTCGACAACGATTTGACGAAGAAGCCGTGGTGAAGCTGCGTTGATGCCAAATGATCGATCCATGGGTTTGTTTCAGGAAATCAATCGCACCTTCAA
>BPLS01000457.1:0-11468 GCA_019656275.1 Rhododendron kiyosumense
CCGCAAACGTGTTGATCCGGATAGTCCAGAATGGGGTGTCTACACTTCTTTTTTTATAAAAAACGAAAAAGACCAGTAACGATGGTAGATTATAGATATGAAAAGCCATGCGAGGTGGATTGATAATTACAAAAATCACCTTGGAGCGGGTGCCTATCTATC
Organism: Rhododendron kiyosumense; assembly: GCA_019656275.1. Classification (NCBI taxonomy): domain Eukaryota; kingdom Viridiplantae; phylum Streptophyta; class Magnoliopsida; order Ericales; family Ericaceae; genus Rhododendron; species Rhododendron kiyosumense. The sequence goes on from BPLS01000457.1 coordinate 163, forward strand.
CTCATCCCCCGACCTGTCTTTAACTTTGAATGACAGTTCCCAAAGGGTCTTTGCCCCTAGGATAATAGTAGTAGGCGGACTAAGAGCTATTCGAGGAAGGAAGCTAGGGAGATTTAGCATCCTATTATCGCCATATACTATTTCTAGGAGGTGTGCATGATTCCATGTAGGCAGCTTATAGCCTTCCTTCTAGGCCCATACAGTCGCCTTCTAATAGAAAGAATCGAGGGCAGGCAGTAGGGTGGTTCGGGTTACGAGCATTCGTGAGGTTGATCAGATCAGAAGCATTCCTTATTACTAATCCTTTCTCCTGGAGTTGGACTTATTCCACCAATTTAACATAAGGTATAAACCTAGGAGCGACATTGATTCCCAAGTCTTCAGTGAGCTTAATCATAGACTCGTGGAGACAACACACAAAGAATCTCTGCCCATCCAATCATCCAGGGTCCTGGGCATTCTTGAGTAGTTTAGCCATATTGCTAAATCAGTTCCTTCCCCCCACCCTCTACTCTAGTATAATGACTTCCTTCTGTGATCTGCAATACATAGTTCCAAGGTAATGAAGATAGGACGTTGTGCAATAACTAGTTATGTGAAGCTTGAGAAATGTTCATTTGCCCAAAAAAGGATCAACTTTTGGGGCATGTTATCAAGCCGGGGTGCATCCATGTGGATCAAGGCAAGGTGAAGGTTATTGAGGAGTGGCAGCAACCCAGCAACGTTTCTGAGCTACGTTCGTTTCTTATGTTGGCAATTTATTATTGACGGAACCAAACTCAAAAAATTTCAGAACACCGTCCAAACAAGGCATAAATTTTCACTTGTGCTTCTAATACTACCCACGAACCAATGTTTTAGAGGAAAAAAGGTATGAGCACAAATTAGTTTTTTACCAATTCTAAAACAAGAATGAATTAGAATTTCCCATGGTTACTACTTGAACCCATCAAATCTACATTCTTGCCATTTTACCTTCCAAAACTGCCACTAAAAAAACCAAAAAACCAATAACCAAGACAATACCGTGTTCGCTTTGAGTCTCTAGAACCAATCTCTCTCAGTGCATGATTTTTAATAAGTTTCTCTCCAATTATTGCTCTCATTTGCTATTTATCTCTTTCCACTTGTTAACCCAATTAAAGATTTTTCTTAAAATTCAAATCAAACAACGAATGGGACGAACTGGGGATGGTGTTGTGCTCATCTAAGCCGTCTGTTCAGTAATTCAACGGTCCAAATCTCACCTTCACCATCCGAGTATCTGAGACGTTCATGTGTATCGTTGAATTAACGAACGGACAGCTGAGATGTGCACAACACCGTACAGTGCAGCACCTCCCCAGGTTCGAAAGGGACCGATTGTGAATCAAAACAATGGGGGTGTATAGGTAATTTTGAGGACAACGAGACGCTTACCGACTAAAAGATATGGGGAGTCCCTCTCAAATTCCCAATCTCTCTCTACCTCTCTCCCCTGAACCGACAAACTCCCACGCCCTCTCTCAATCTCGAATTAGAAAAACGATTGTGTAACACAAATACACATTTATTTCCCCTTATTTATTTTATTTATAATTTATTTATATATAAAAGTACGTAAAAGTCCCAACGCGCCGGTCGTCAACAACAAACACCAGAAACCCTAATTTCAGCCACCAAAACGAAAAGCTAACGTTGCCTCCCTCCTTTTCTCTTGGTTGTGTTATTTGACTTCTGACACGAAATAATCTTACGTACATAAAACATCTGTATGTATATATCTTTGTTCTTCTTTCTATCTTCGATATTATCGTGAATACAGAGTTTCAGATCTGATCTGTTTATTCTAAGATCTGAAACAAAGAAAAAAACTGCAGATCTGACGAGAGGAGGACTAATCATGGTCGTAAATGGACGTCCTTTGAAGCGGATCAAGAGGAGAAGAGTCACGGCCGACCTTAACGACTTTCTCACGTTCCCCTCCGCAGCCGTCGTAGACGACGTCGGATCCATCCCTTTCAGGACCAGCGTCAGGGCGTTCCTCTCGAAGCACGCCGCCCTTCCGCCGCCGTCCTCCCTCTTCCCTCACCTGCTAACGTGGCAGATCCTTTTTCGCGTCGGCGATTTGACGGCGGAAGGCCCCGATGCTTCACCAGCGGTGGTGTGCCTCGATGTTGTCGAGGAGGACGTGGCCAGATCTAGATCTGTTTACTGCGACCAGTGCCGAGTCGTCGGTGAGTTTCTCCACCGAGTCGTCACCGGATCTTTTCCTTTAGTCAATATTACTACTTTATGTACATGTTCTCTTTTCTTTTCTTTTATTTAAAATTTTTTGGGGCCAAAGAAAATGGGTTTAAATATTATTAAATTAAAATTTAGGAGAAGCGACGATCGCTCACATCAGAGAATCTCTAGCAGTTCCTAGCCAAAATGGCTAGGAAATATGCCAGATATTAGTTTAGCTGGCCACCAATTGTGTAATGCTCCCACGACGCCTTCCTTCACTACCAACAAGCTCCATCACCACCACCACCTCCATTGGCCTCTCTCCACTTCCAGCGAGCTCCATCACCCCCTCTCGTCACTCCCCCTCCCTCCTCGCCACCACCCATTCCCATCACTCACCGTCAGCAACACCACCCGCACTAGCATTAACATTCAATTAGTTTGTCCCGACATTGTCGGATTTTAAAATATGAAAGTTGCACATATTTTTCGGATTTTAATATCCAAAAGTTGGACATATTTTCAGATTTTAATATCCGAATCCGAAAGTTAAACGTACTTCCCGCACATAATTCAAAATTCCTTCGGATATTAAAATCCGAAAATATGTCCCAACTTTTGGATATTAAAATCTGCAACTTCCATATTTTAAAATCCAACAATGTCGGGACAGAGCTCGGTGGTGGTGGTCGAGCTTGCTGGTGGTGGCGGCGATGGAGCTCAGTGGAGGGAGAAAGTTGGTGGTGGTGATGGAGCTTGGTGGTGGTGGTGATGGAGCTTGGTGGTGGTGGTGGTGGAGGGAAAAAGTTGGTGGTGGTTGTGGAGAGGTCACTACGGTTTGTAGTGTAGGAGTGGGCAGTGGTTGTATTGTGGTGGTTGTATGTAGTAATTTTATTGGTATAATGGTAAATCAAGATGAGGATATTTCTGTCCGAAAATTTATGAGTTATAAAAGGGTTGTATTTAGGAAATTTGTGGTTGCAAATAGCAGCGGCCTTTTTTTCCTGGGTATGGTCCTCTAGTCTGTTGTGTTTATCTCTTCCCTAAAGTTGCAACTTTTTTGGAAGAATTCATTCTTACTTGAAAATTGGTTGGTTAAAAGGTTGGAGTGGTAATCCTGTTTGTGCAAAACGTTACCATTTCATAATAAAGGCGGATGGCGGTTCTATCGGTGGGTATCACAAGTCCTGTGCAGGCTGCGGAGAGGTTCTCCATCTCTCAGAGTCTAGGTGAGTAGACATCCTCTCCTTTTCATTTTCACCCTCCCTCTTAACCAATTAACCAACCAACAAGTTCCTTTTTTTTCGTGTCTACTAATGAAATGATATCAGTATTTCTGTATGCATGTTCATTTATCTCATGCTCTCCATGTAAACTGTCTCCAGAATGCATTGAGGCTTATATGGGATGGCATTGTTTCTTGTATTATTATGCTCTGCTTGGTCTGCATGTAATTGCTGGTGTGCGTGGTTAGTGATTTAGTGGAAATGTCCATAAATTCCCTTTTGGCTGGGAGTAGAGTAATTCTGTTATGGAGTTTAACGTTATTTTTTTGAACGGCGAAGTTTTTTTATTTATCTTGGAAGATGATTGCAAGACCAATAGGAGCAAAGAGAAAAGCAACAAGTGCCCATGCAAGACCCAATCCCTAGATTGGCAAGTTGCCAACCAAGGAGACGCCTCAAGGGACAAAAGCCCAGCACTTAAGAGGCCTTAGAGCCCAGATAATACAATTAAAACAAGTGGGACGCAGCCCAAACACCAAATCGGCCTAGAAGCCCAAATACAAGGGACAAGCCCAACAATTGAAGCCCAAAACACACTTAAGCCCTTGCTTATTTGAGAATTTTTCCCCATTTTATCTATTTATTGCCAGCTATCCCCCCTTTGAATTTCAGTTTGCAACTTCGGTTGCACATAATGTCATTGATTGATATAGAAGATGCTGCTCAGAGAATCAACCAAGTGAACCAACAACTTCAAACTTAGAGATCTACCTTGTGTTATAAACAAAAATAATTTAGTTCTGCATGTTGTGTGAGTGTAATTACTAGTAAAAATTTAGGGAATTCATATACAATACAAGCAGGCTTTTAAATAAAGGCTGCTACTTATTTGATCGCCTGTAACGTAGCATGATTTTGGACCTCTGATACTGTCATTTACCTATGTATTGGCCACTACTGTACGACATTGGCCAATATCTGCCGATACAAGGCTGTATCATCAATACCGTTAACATTTCTCGATACTGCAATTTAAAACCCTGGAAACTGTCATTTACCAGTACCATTATGATGAAGTTTGTTTGCTTCAATCCTTGGTTGCCATCAAGATTTACCTCTCTGTATTAATTACCTATATCACACCAGTTAGAGGACAATTTGTAATGGGCGATATAAGCCGGTGGGAACTTGTAGTTGTTTTCTATATCACCCTGTAGCGGACTAGATTTACTCGTTTATAATTGTTGCTTTCATTGGAGGAAGGGCTTATGCGGTGATGGGATCCTGTATAACAACTTGTTGAAATACAGGTTTGAAACTGCTTGATATTAAAGTGTTCTGCTGTCTTTTCCCACTTCTAGAAGTCTTGCTTGCCTTCGGATAAGAAAGACTAGTTGCTTTAACCTGCTCATTTTTTTGTCCTTATTGATGGGTTGTTGGTGGTTGATTTCCAGGTGCAAGTCATGCAACCGTGTTATGACTACTGAAGATGTTGAAGACTCGATATATCACCAGCTTGAAGACACTACTCATCTTTTGCATGGTGTAGTACACACAAATGGTTTTGGACACCTTCTTAGAGTCAATGGCAGAGAAGGGGGCTCGGGGGTTCTTTCTGGCTCTCATATCATGGACTTTTGGGATCGGTTGTGTAAACTACTGGGTGTCAGGTTAGAGTTGTTATTCCATAGAGCACTGCTTGCATTTTGTAATTCAAGTGATTCTGGTATTTTTTGAGGGCTTAATTGCATGTTGTTTTATGTGTTCATGTTGTTGAGCTTCTCTTTCAATGTTGATTCTTCTTGAGAGAGTTGTTGCTTTAGGCATTTTCCTTTTCTCACGTCCTACTGGCTACTACTTTTTTGATTGACACTTCAACATGAGTAATACACACATAATAGTTGAATTAAGTCTACAGGATTTGAGGTAGTACAGACTGTGATATCGAAGAAGAAAAGATGTAAATATCTTGCCCAAGCTCAAGTTTCAAATACATGATATCAAAGGAACTCTTTTATTTGATGGAAAGGTTAATTTACGAGCTCAAGTTTTGCTATCTATTCCTATTTGACATGTCACACAAGTGCTATTATTTTGACTCTGGGATGAAGTGAGTTCTTTTGGGCTCAAGCAGTTGTGTACTACTCCCTTTGTCCCAATTTGTTTGTCCAATCTTGAAAATCTAACTTTTTTAGGGAACATAATGGTCAGATGGCCTCTTTTGGATGTATGAAATATCTGGGTGGATCGATCACTTTTGAGTTGTCCATCGAACACGTATTTTTGGTTTGGCCCAACAGTTGTAAGTGCAGTGAGGTTGAACGTTTAAATCTATGGAGAGGAAGTTGATACTTTTGTTGATAAGTTTGGTGGGGTCAGGGTAGTGTTGATTCTTTTGACATGTGACCGAAAAAACAACCCGTAAACCATATGGGAATGCATTATTTCCACATTATGTGGGTATTCTCTACTGCACCTTAGGAAATAAGCGAAGTGTACTAAGATTGTATTTGTCGTTGTGCATGTAGAAGGATCTCGCACTATACACATTCCTGCACTTGACAATACTATAGCCGATTAGTTTCTGCTTTTACGGTGGGATTTAGGATTTCCTTGTTCCGAGTTTGTCCTGTGGTTTCATAACTTTTTCCAAAATGAATGAATGAACGTCTTTTCATTTTGAATGTCTATTCCTTCAGAAGCCCTCCTTATTTTGGACTATTTATTGTAAACTTTGTATTTTTAATTTAACCTTCTTTCATCCGGCAGGAAGGTCAGCTTATTGGATGTATCAAAAAAGTATGGCCTGGAGTACCGGCTACTTTATGCTGTCACCAAGGGCCATCCCTGGTATGGTGACTGGGGTTATGAATTTGGTGCTGGTAGTTTCGGTCTCACTCTTGATGCCTATAAAAGGGCTGTAGAAACCCTCTCCAAACAACCATTGTCTGACTATCTCGCTCAAGGACGGAAACCCCGCACTCGGCTACAGGATTTGATCTCTTTTTATCAGTCCTTGTCTGAGCGTGAGCTTGTAAATATTAGAGATCTCTTCTGTTTCTTGATGAGTTTGATCCATGATGCTCACAAGAGTTCATCAAGGGTTGAGGATGCCACGGTAGGCAAGAAGCTTCGGATATGCACCTCAAGTACATTGTGTGCTTGGACTAGCAGAGATGTTGAACGCGTAGAAGAAGCAATGTTTAGAGTATTAAGGGCTGTAACAGGCCCCAACTGGGTTACTTGGCGTGCTCTTAGGGGTGCTGTTTGCAAAGTGGCTCCACCAGAGCTCCTGGATTACTGCCTCAAGGAACTCAAAGGGAAACATACTGTTGATGGGATGGTTGTAAATGCACGTCGCCATCCTGACTCGGGTGCGATTGAGTACAGGTCAGCAATTTCATTCCTGTCTGCAATTTGTGCCTCGTTAGTACCATTTGTATTGATATTCCACTTTTTCCTTTGGCTTTTCCCCTTTGGTAGAGGCTACAATTCCGTAGAATTGAATGTGAGAGATGCTAGTAGTGTTGTGAATAATACTATTTCTACATGGGAATCTCCCTTTGATCTTGCAAAGAGTTTTAGCGTGAAAACTTTGAACCATTTTACTATATGCTCGCTTGGAGGTTTTTGCCATATGCATTATACTCTTTAATTTGCACTACTTCAACTTTGTCACAGACTCGAGCAACTAAGAATTCCTGCTAATGGAGATACCATTAGCACCGCTGGTATCCCAGTCACAAAGTATCCTTCTGAAGAACATTTGGTGCGGGACTTGAGATACTTGTATGGATCCATGCTTCACCCGCAAACCTTGCTGAACAATGCACCTCAGCCGATGAGGCATGTTGCAATCATCTCAGCTAACAAAATCCTTGATTGCAAGCAATTTGTGAAAAACTACCACCCTGGAAACAAGTTTCAAGCAGACGAGCCACCTGCGGTACACCTCACATGTGAGGTGGAACTTATGGAAGAATCGGAAGAAGATTATGCCGCAGATCCTCTGCCTCCCGAGTTACTTGTCCTATCTCCAAATGCTACTGTTAGTGACCTCAAGCTTGAAGCGTCGAAGGCTTTTCAGGAAGTTTATTTGATTTTGAGAAAATTTGAAGCTGTAGAGCTAGTTGGCTATGGCGGTGTTGAAGAATCCACCCAGGTCAAGCTCTTGTTAGGGGGAGGGGGGTCTACTGAAACTGTTAGGATGAGGGGAAGGTGCTTGGGAAAAAACGGGCTGCTGCTGCTGAGTAATAGTAGGAGGAAGTTTAGGATGGAGAGGGGAGTTGAGCGGTGGACTGTGGATTGCAGTTGTGGGGCCAAGGACGATGATGGAGAGAGAATGTTAGCTTGTGATGTATGTGGAATTTGGCAGCACACTAGGTGTGCTGGCATTCCAGACATGGATGCTGTTCCTGCAAGGTTCCTTTGCTACCGTTGCTGCAGCAGCAGGGCATCCTCAGAGGCTCAGATTAGTGGGCTTTGCGATGAAGATACCACCACTGTGGGCTCTGTTGCCATTGCCAGTGGTGGAAGGGCTACGAATGCAGTTTGAGAGGAATTCTGGTTTCTGTAAATTTTTTTGGTTTTGTTGTGTTCTTTCCTCTCTTTCTTGTTATTTATCTTTATCTTTATCTTTGTCGTAGAAGAGGTTCATCTGGCCTAAAAAGATGTGTACATATGGTCCGTGGCCTCAAGAAAATACACCAGTGCAGTTGTAGATGCTTTTCCTTGATTCTGCCGAGATTCATGTCTTTTTCTGTATCATATATATTACTGCTCCCATCAACTATGTTACAGCTACCTCAAAATGACAAGAGAAAGAACACCACCAATTGCCCACTTACATCAATCATCAGCTCGATCAGTCCTCTCTTCTCTATCTACATAATGGTAACTGCTAATGTTAGAGCAGTTGATTGTTGACTATTTGTTTGTTTAAGTTTTTACAATAAGATCCTGTTTAAGAATATACTAAGGCTATTTTTGGAGGATGACGATGATTTTGCAATGTTAGCGGAGAATCTTTTCGCTGATTTAGATACTGTCATACCTTTCTGATTTAGATTAATAAGATCTTATTAAGAGTGGTTGCTCTACCAATTTTTGGTGGGATAATTGGCTTAGTTGTGGGCCTCTTAGGAATATTGTTGAGGGCCCTCTTTCTAGTCAGGAAGCAAACCTCATGGTTCGTGATTATTGGGTTAATAATTCTTGGGACCTCTGTTTTTTAGATCACACTCCCTGAGGATATTGTCCATGAAATCCTGGCTACCCCCCATCCAATGGTATAGGTCTGACGCAGATACTTGGGCCTGGACTAGTAACTAGGGGGTTTTCTCAAACAAGTCAGCTTATGCCCTTCTCCATAGCCACACTAGCACACCCCCTTTGACATTGAACTTGGGTTTGGAAGATTTTTTTTTTTTTTGGTTAACAACTTGGGTTTGGGAGATTAAAGCGCACCCGCGTGTCATTTTCTTCATTTGGCTTGTGATTCAAAATTGCATTTCCACCAAACTTTTTCTTGCGAATCGAAATTTTTTTATTAATGATCTTTGTCCAGCAAGCTGTCCTAACCAAAGAGTTGGTTACCCATGTTCTTCGCGATTGCAGCTTTGCGCAACAGTTGTGGAATGGTGTTGGGATTCCCTCTATTGTTAGTAGCACTTCACACTTTCATTTGAGTTCTGGGTCCATGTTAATTGTAAGTCTAAGGTCTTGCACTCGTGTGGTACCCCTTGGTGCATCTTATTTCCGATTGTGTTGAGGTCTATTTGGTTTGCTCAAAATCGTCGTATTTTTTATGGTCCTAACACTCCTCCACCTTATATCTTGGTCACAACCCAAAATTCTACTCCCTCCGTCCCAAATTGATTGTCCGATCCGCAAAACGGAGTGTTAAAAATAATACAATTTTTGCAAGAAAAAATCAAAAGTTTTTTAACAACTTACTAGATATCAATGAGAATTTTTAATTTGTGAAAAAAGTTTGAATTTTTTCTTGAAAAAATTGCATTATTTTTAATACTCCGTTTTGCGGACGGGACAATCAATTTGGGACGGAGGGAGTATCAATTTAGCCCTTGAATGGTATATTGCTTGTGATAGTGGTCCTGGAAACCGTGGCAAACAGTCTCTCTTAGTTGGATGGTCTCCTCCTCCGGTCGGGCAGTTTAAACTAAACAGACTCTCCTTCACCTTTGTGATTTTCCTGGGGGTAGCGGTCTCTGCCGCGGTAGGGTCTCTTACGCGTGTGCCTTCTTTCTCCTCTTTGATATCGTCCCATTTTGGAATTTTTACCCCACGTGGCCTTGCGGTGATTGCTTAGGCTGCCTCGCCCATCTCAAAAAAATATACCGCATCAGACAGGTGAGCCTCATGGGTGTCGAACGGGTTTTCTAACGCGTGAACAGTGACCCTCTTCCCAGCCCAAACTCCTTTCAAACATTGATGGTAACTCGATGGTACCACCACGTATTTATGCATCCAACTACGGCCTAGAATGATTTGATAATTCGTATACGCGTTGATGAGGTGAACTTTGTGGCCGAGCAGATTGCCCCCACTTCGAGATCTACCACAACATATCCTAGGGACTACCTCTTATCACCCCCGAAGCCGGTGATCGTGATTGGGATTTCAACTATCCGGTTCTCCGAAATTTCAAGCTTCTTGAAGGTTCATGGAAGGCCCGCCATCAAGGAATGCACGCTTCAGCTCCATCCCATTGACGCGAGAGGTGACATACAGCAATTTGTTATGGGGGTATGGCACCATGCGGTCCTCATCTGAAAAGGTTACTGAATTGGACTTGTCCCTGATTGTCTGCGGGACGGACCCTTCCGCGGACATGCATGACTCATGGTGGACTTCTGCGATACTAATGATGGCCTTTGTGATCTCCAGCCTCGCGGCTGGGGTAAAACCAAAACCGTCAAAGAAAGCTTGGAACTTCGTACTGTTCTATAAAGCTCTGGCTGAAGCATTAGGATCCGGCGTAACCACGAGAGTCACGTGATCTCCAAAATCCTCAATGATTTCATAGCAAGAAACCATATAGGCCCATGCTTCCTCATCTTCCTCTTCCATGTAGGAATAGCCATCCGAATCTTCCGAATCTTCGTACATGAATGGATGACATTCTGCCATGTTGACCTCTCCTTCGCGGTTCCCATGGACTGGGTAGGGCTCCACGTGGATATCGCGTCGCCCTATCCACGATTCGTTAGCATTTTGCTTCCTTCTGAACAACCTCTTAAGCTACCAATAATCACTAGTTGGATGTTTCATGTGGCGATGGTAAATGCAGTATCTTGGGTTTTCGCAATCCTCTCGCGTATGCTCATACTCAACACGTGGGAGCTCTAGCTCGTCATCCACTACCCATGCGTTTATCAAGGCCCGTACTTCATCCATGCTACACGGGTAATCTTGCACAGGTTCAAAATCGAGATCTCTCCCCTTCCTTCCTCTGCCTGCCTGCTGGTTTCACGTAATGTCCTCAATAGCGACAAAGGCGTCCGCGGCTTTTGCCTTCCAGCCATCCTTTTTAGTAGGTTTGACAACATAGCGGAGGTTGTATGCAGACTCCAGTAGAGCGGAAAAAGTTCATAGCTTCAAATTGATAAGCAACATCTTGAAATCATCTATCATTCCTCGGATGCAAATCTCAACTAGCTGGCTCTCCTTTACTGACTCGCTTTACTGACTCAATGCAATCGACCGCGCAATCTTGGAACCTTTTAATGTAATCCACCACATCTTCACTGATCGTCTGAATCTCTTTCGTTAGGCTAATTACTGTCACTTTCTTGCGGACTTGGAAGAATTTAACATAAAAGTTGTTCACCATTTCTTCTCAAGTGGCGA
>BPLS01000457.1:26468-46172 GCA_019656275.1 Rhododendron kiyosumense
TTTGATCATATTATTCTAAAGAGGCATAATCAAATTTTGTCTTTAAAGCCCTCAAAATCACGTTTCTGCTCCATAGGATTACAAATGGGTGGTTTGAATTTTTTTTTTCCACCCAAAACGGTGGAAAAAACTCTTCCTGGGTAGGGGCTGCTGCCCATTGGGGCGCAGTAGAGCCCCCGGATCCAATTTTTTTGGAACTTTTCCTGCAAGTATAATAAAACTCTGATTTATTTTCCTGATAATGATTTTCCTAACATGTTCAACAATATTGAAAGAAAGTGTTCGAAAGCATACTGGAACATTGTTCATTAGTCCGAAGGTAAGAATCTGAACAAACATATGTTGTTCAGAACTACTGTTTGGACGAATGCAGTTAACTGTCGAATGGCCACATATTTTTCAATCTTGGTTCAAGTTGCTTCAATCTTTCTTGACAAGATGGAATATGTGAAGGTGCTGCACCCTTGCAGTTGAGTTCTATAATTTACTCTAGTCAGGAATCGGCAGAAGAGATCGACATCTGACTTAGTAATTGAAGATGGAGTGAAGGTTTCTAATCACACTAATAAAAACATGCATTTCCAGATCCATATTTATAAAAGAGATGCAAAGTTGCAGACCATACATTTTACAAAGAAGCAAGAGAAACCAAGACAAGACCCCAAACTAACTGGCAAGAATATCGAACGTACAAGGATCTTCAACCAACAACGACGATGCAGTTATAAAATAAAAGAACGTACTTTCATACTTTGATCTGATATGATCTACCCCGCCTTACCCCGTACGTGTGTTGTGCAGGTATGGTAGAGAATTTATTTATTCATACCAAACTACTACAGTACTACAATCTTATTAGAGACTCCACGACATACTCATAATTCTCAGCGACTTAACACTAGGTAGCAGTAATACTAGTAGAACAAACAATTAAGCTATAGATGTCAATCGATGGAGATGATTGAGGAGGTGGAGGAGGAGTACTGGTGGTGGTGGTGGTGGTGGTGGGCATGGATGTGTCCCCTTGCACTCAAACAATCACATTCAATTAGTGGTAGTAGTACAGAGCTTAGTGCAAAAGCAACGACGGCGGAAACCATGGCATCTGCCACCGGAGAAACCCTCATTCCTACAGACCAGAGCACAATTGTGATTACGGCTGCATGGACCCTTGAACCCATGGCTCTGTGACTCGCATACTCTTCCCTCTACTTTCATCACCACTTTATCCTCTGGCCGGCCCCACACACAGAAAGAGGAAAGAGAAAAAGGAAAAAAGTAGTTGTTAGTTAACTCTCAAAAGAAGCTAGTTAAAACAATTCATGATGAGAGAGAGAGAAGAGAGAGGGCGGGAGGGAGCTTTTACGAGAAGCCAAGACAATGAGCAGCAACATGAGAAGTGCAAATGTCTTCCTGTCCATCTCTCTATTAATTAATCTCTAAGCTTTCTTTCACACCCACTATTTTCTCCCACTCTCTCTAACCCCGCACTTATGTATAATGTAATCACACACAGCTGCTGAATGACAGGAGTCCCATTTATACACATATATATAGGTGGTACTGGTACAGAAACCCCCTTCCCCAAATTTACTTATACTCCCTCCGTTCCAAATTGAGAGTCCCTCTTGGGGATTCCAACTTTTTAAAAGGACATGCAATCATTATACCTACAATACCTAACATTTCCACCATTACCCCTATATTCTATCTACTTTGCAACACTTATATTCACCTATGAGGGACATTTTTGGAAAATCACCAAATTTTTCCTTCCATTTTTGGAAAATGACTATCATTTTGGAACAACTCAAAAAGGAAAGATGGACCTTCATTTAGGAACGGAGGGAGTATATCTGGCGGGGCGGTTCTAGAAACAACTAATTAGACAACTAAAAAAATACCTCATAATTTCCGATCAAATTTTGATGATCCGAGCCGTTCAATGTGATCAAAACGTGATTTCAAGGGACCCTCAAGAAATTAGCAAGAAAAATGACCGGAAAATGCTTGATCTGAGCAGTGTTTAGCTTAGATTTGATGAACAATTGAATTAAAAACTGCTCAAAATAAGCACTTTCCAGTCATATTTTTTGCTAATTTTTCATGAGCACCCTTAAAATCATATTCTGCACATATTGGACGGTTCGGATAATAAAAATTTGATCAAAAATTATGAAATTAATATTTAGGGTATTTTTTTTTGTCTCTTAAACCGCCACGTATATCCGGACATAGGTTTTTGGGTACTATAGTGAAAAACAAGTCACGTTAAAACTGCCATGCATCGATCAGCATGCCCCATGTTTTCTTCTTTTTTTGTTGTCCGTTACCAAAATCGCACACACTACAAAAATCCAAATGCAAAGGGAAACAAATCCCACTACTGCATTATATGGCATCCAGTGACAAAGTCTGAATCCTTTAGCTGTAAAATGCGTGTAAGAACACGAGGCAAGACAAAGCTATGGCCGAGATTGGGTTTCACATGTAAATTTCAGAGCTGTAGTAGTTTCAGAACCTCTTCACGTGATTATGCAGTACTTCCCTTATCCAGTCCTTGCTCGGGAGTAGTTAAGCCATGCCCCTAGGAATTCAACCACGTGTTGGGCTTTTCCCTCAAAACACGTTCTTGACCATCATTTTCCCTATGTATTTTTTGTGAATTTTGTTAGCCCAATAACATTTTGTTTGGCCCAAAAAATTTATTCTGTGGGCTAATTTATTTGGTAGTAATTTCTACTCTTTTCGGCACATGTCTTGCACATGTTTGCCCCAGAACATTGAAAAGGAAAAACGTGAGTGTGCATCAGTACGTGTGTCTGTGTTTTTGGTGAGAAAGAACAAGTTCAAGTGCATCCACTTTGGCTTCTAATCTTCAGCAGTTAGTCGTGGACTTTTGAAGTTGATTTGTTCTCCGTTTCGGGCTCTAATTTCAAGTGGTTTGGAGAGCTTTGTTCATCTACATTTGGTGAGGTCTATCTTTCCTCTTTGTATTGGATTTATTTGGATACACCTTAGGGTGTTTGTTAATTAGATCTTTGAATCTCTTGTAAATTTATTTGTAAAACATTTGTTGATGGTAGAATTGGACTCCGGTCCCGTGAATGTACCTCTATTTTGGGGGAACCATATAAAATTGCTCATGTCTCATTTCGATTGTCATTTGCGCCTTTCAGATTATATTCGCTGCAGTTTTTATTCCTTTCGTAACTTTTACTTGTGAGAATTCTGCATATTTTTTCCAACAAGGCAACAACTAGTATCATAGCCGACGGTTGGCTAGGGTTTATAATTTTGGTGTAATTCATGGAAGAAAATGTGGGTAGAATAATTAGTTTCAATGGAACAACTTGGAAGACTTGAAAAATTAAAATAGAAGGTCTCTTGTGTTGTTAAGATTTACATGGGCCTACAGAAGGTGATAAGGGCAAATTAGCCGATATGAAAAATGAGGATTGGACCACATTGAATCGAAAAGGTGTTGGGCTTATTTGTCAATAGATTGGTGATAGTTATTTTTGTCATGTCTCCATTGAAACTTCGGCTTAGGATTTGTGGGAGAAATTAAAAAGTCTTTAGGATAGAAATTGGCCACTAATAAAGCATTCTTGTTCAAAAATTGGTGTATTTGAAATATAAAGAGAGCAAGTCTATTGCAAAATATTTGAATAAAATTAATGAATAGTATCGTTAATCAACTTGCTTCTTCAAAATTTTATCACTTTTTTTTTTGACTTATGTGGCATTTTGAGGATTGGACCACATGGTATCGAAAAGGTGTTGAGCTTATTTGTCAATAGATTGGCGATAGTGTTTTTCATCATGTCTCCACCCCAAAACTTCGGCTTACGATTTGTAGGAGAAATTGAAAAGTCTTTAGAATAGAAAAAGGCCAGGGCCACTAATAAAGCATTCTTGTTCAAAAAATTAGTGTATTTAAAATATAAAGAGAGCAAGTTTATTGCGAAACATTTGAATAAAATTAATGAATGGTATCATTAATCAACCTGTTTCTTCAAAATTTAATCACTTTTTTTTTTTTTACTTATGTGGCATTTTGAATATTCATTTTTGTAATTTCATGTTCAGCACTACATTCCACTATTCAAATTCTACTAATTTACCTTATTAATTATTTTGCTTGTTAAAATATACAATGGTTAACGGAGGTGGGCCCCTCAATCTTTAATTTTGAAGAGTGAGATGAACTCTTCAATTTTGATAGAGTTGACTTAAGGTAAATTATGTACTTGTACCTTAAACTATTCAAATTTTGTTTACTTTTTCTTTTAACTATTGCACACATTTGTGTGGGCACACGCCCCGAAAACCGCCCGATTTTGGTTTGCGGCCCTCTTTAGGAAGCAGCGCGGCGAAACGCTTCGATTCAGAATCGCCACTCGGGTTTTAGCGGTGAGGCACCCAAGGAACCGAACTCGAGAACGCTTGCTACGTTTTTTATTTGATTTGAAAAAGGGTTTGAGTTGATTTAAAAAGGCATAGACTGGTCCGTCGTCACCTTCGATATCTGAGGTTCGGGAGCCAGGTTAAGAGAGGGGAAGGGTTTTATGGCACCCCATCTCGCCCAATCCGGAGATCGGTCTCTACTCGGGCATTTTGTAAAACATTTGCATTTTTCTCTCATTTGATCATTTTTAGCCAGTTAGGGCGGGGAAACAGTTAACGGGGATTAATACTGTAACAGCTTGCAGTTTATATGACAAAATGCTTATGGATGATGGTTTGCTTGCTTGAATTGAAATAAACGTAAGAATATAGATTGAGAACAAGCGCTATAGAGAGTTCGACGGGATGATGTGCGCTACTCGTCGGGTGCGTGAGCAGGTGACACGTTGGCACGCAATGGCGGAACCACTGCACGCCAACAGACCCTGCGCACGCCACCTAGGAGCTGGCGTACACTACCTCTCCAATTTCTTACGGCTCTTGCTCTCAACCCTCTGGGCTCTGGAATGGACCAGTGCGCACCCAGGACAAACCACGCAGTTCAGGATATGAGTCAAGTACATATTACAGGTAGACAGACGAAGGAAATGGCTAGGAGCCAAGAAGATAACACAGCAAACCCCATAAACAGTGTGGAGAAGGATAAGAGGCCAAAATGGAACTGTAATGTAAAGGCCAAGCACTGGCTTGTATCAAACATGCCGTACGCCAGGTTTGCTCGTTAGCCAGGGTCTGGCTTTACATCATCTGAGCTCTGGAACATGACCAGAAGTACCCCAGAGGCCTTAAAAGCAGGAAAAGACATAGGTATTGAAGAGCTACATCTACACAGTTCTAAAGTACAGAAGGCAATAAACTGATTATTAGCATGCTAGAAGGTGATGACATAAAGGAAATGATCAATAAATGGGCTTCCCATGATCCCCACGCCAACTGTGCACGTACAGCCCAAAGGTGGCGTACGGCTTAATAGAGTTGGCGTGCGCCATGAACTGGCCACTGCGACTGATTTATTTTACCAGAGAGGGATCTGGACTAGTATCAGTTACTAGCCAGAACCCTTCTGGTTCCCCTCAGGGGCTGAAAACAGAAAGCAGTATAAAGGTGGTATACCTTTGGTACCAAGAGATGGAAGGATGATTGAGCTTTGGAGGTTGAAGATGGAGGGTGTGTGGTGATTGATCAGTGGAGAGGAGTGTGTAGACCTATCTCTTTCTCTTGCAATGGGAGAATAAGAGGAAGGAGGGAAGGGGAGGAATGGACTTGGAGTTAATGTGGTTAACCCTTGCAAATGAATGCAAGGGTTGGCATTTATAGAGGAGAGAGGCTGTGTCACGCCCTGGATTTTCAACATAATAATAATAGGCTTTCATGACTCGGTTCGATAAAGAGGATTGAATGATCAAATTGCATAAGGTTACCCCATCTCGGACTTCCTCAAAGTGCAACGCGTAAAATCCCAAATCATTCATCATTTTCCACTCGTGAATTGCTAGACTCGCAAGGTGTGTTGGTTTTCTGCTCAATGCATCGGCTACTACATTCGCCTTCCCCGGGTGATATTGCAAATCGAAGTCGTAGTCCTCCAAATGTTCCATCCAACGTCGTTGTCGCAAGTTAAGCTCTTTTTGGGAGAATAGGTACTTAAGGCTCTTATGATCAGAGAAGACCTCAAATCTCTCACCGTACAAGTAATGACGCCAACTTTTCAATGCAAAAACGACAGCAGCAAGTTCTAAGTCATGCGTAGGATAATTTCGCTCGTGAGTTTTTAATTGCCGCGACCCATACGCCACTACTCGCCCTAATTGCATCAAAACGCACCCAAGCCCCTCTTTCGAAGCATCACAATAAACAGAGTAGCCAACTCCCCGTTCAGGCATAATCAAAATCGGCGCGGTAGTCAATCGTTTCTTCAATTCCTCAAAAGCTGTCTCACATGCGTCACTCCAAACAAAACGTGTCCCTTTCCGTGTCAACCTAGTCATAGGTGCCGCTAGACGCGAAAAGTCTTGGACGAAACGACGATAATACCCTGCCAAACCCAAGAAACTACGAATCTCGAACACATTTTTCGGTCGCTGCCAATTCATAACGGACTCTATCTTCCCTGGATCCACAGACACCCCACCATCCGAAACCACGTGACCCAAGAATTTAACCTCCGATAACCAAAACTCGCACTTACTAAGTTTAGCATACAAACGGTGCTCCCTCAGAAGTTCAAGAACGATAGTGAGATGAGTTTGGTGTTCTCCCTCCGAAGGTGAGTATATGAGAATATCGTCTACAAAAACGACCACGAAACGGTCAAGATAGGCACGAAAGATACGATTCATTAAGTCCATGAAAGTAGCCGGCGCATTCGTCAACCCAAAAGGCATAACTACGAACTCGTAATGACCATAACGCGTACGAAAGGCGGTTTTCGGAATATCCTCTCTCCGGACCCTTAATTGATGATAACCGGACCTCAAATCAATTTTTGAGAAACAAGTCGCACCTCGAAGTTGATCAAACAAGTCGTCGATTCTAGGCATTGGATACTTATTCTTAACGGTGACACGGTTGAGCTTACGGTAATTGTAGACACCCTATTTTGGACTTTCCAGATTAGTTTACGTACGGTCTTTAATTCCCCGATGATGAAACGGATCAAGAACACCCCAGAAATGTTAGTGTGTTTGAGCTTTGAGCATTTCAAAAACCCTTTTCAAATCCCTTTCAAACTCTCTAAGCTAGAGCCAAAAGGCCTCAACAAAACCCTACTTGCTTACGCCAATACTTTCTCGGCGTGCGCTGGTCCTCTGCCACGTGTCAGTCATCGGTCAACTTTGACAGTTGACCAGATTTGACTTGGCGTACGCCAGGTATTTAGTGGCGTACGCCAGGTCAACTTTCGGTCAAACTTGTGTTTTTTAGCATGCAGAAGCCATGGGTAGGGGCCTACAATACATGGGAACCTTCCAATCAATCGAAAAAGCAATCTCGGCCGGGGGACATCTCTTACACCCATCCCATCACCTTTCTCCTCTCATCCAATGAGAGGAGAGACTTAAGGGCTAAGGCTTCAGTCATTTTAACTGACCTCAGCCCCTCTTTCTCCCTCTTCCCCTATATATACCCCCTCCATTAGTCTAACAAAGGGTTGGCTCCCCAAGCTTCAAGCCTCTTTCTTTCTCTTTTCTTAGTTTTTCTTGTTTGCTCTTCTTTCATTCATTGAAAGAGTAAACAAGAGACCCCTCCATACACCTCTCACAGTCAAACATCTACCACCGTCCATCATCCAACCCTCAAGTTCAAAGTTCAAAGCTCAAACATCTTTCAAATCCAAAAGCCAAAGGTATATATCCTTGTACTGCTCTGTGTTCTGATCCCTGAGGGGAGCTAACAGGGTCAAGGCTGGTAATCAATACCAGTCCTGGCCCTAAAGCTATCAATGTTTTAAAAACAAAAAATTCGTTTCTAACTAGAATCGGCGTGCGCCGGTCATAGGCCCGCGTACGCCGGTCCGAGACAGTACGTACAGTTTTAAAATTTGATCTGTCTGGGATCTGTCTGGACCCTGTGTACGCCACCTTTTAGGTGGCGTACCGAAGGTCCGAGCCCTCCAAAACTGGCGTACTCCAGTTGTGAAATGGGGTCCAGATCTTTGTTTTGTGCTTTATTTCTTGTCTATTCATCACCTTGTTGCATGCTAAAAAAACTAGTTTACTGTTTTCTGTATTTAGAACCGTTTAGTTGTATCATTCAATATTTGTTCATATCAGCTTTAGAAGGCCTCTGGGATCTTTCTGGTCATGTTCCAGAACCCAGATGATGTAAAGCCAGACACTGGCCAACATGCAAGCATGGCGTACGGGCTCTCAAGAGTGGCGTACGGCATGTCTGCTAGGGTCCAGTGCCTGGCCCTTGCATCACAGTTCAATTCTGGCCTCTTGTTGTTCCCCCACACTGTTTATGGGATTGCTTGTCTGTTTTCCTGGCTCTTAGCCATTTCTTACATCTGCCTGTCTGTAATATGTACATAAACTGTCTTATAAACTGCGTGATTTGTCCTGGGTGTGCGCTGGTCCATTCCAGAGCCCAGAGGGTTGAGAGTAAGAGTTGTAAGAAATCAATAGGGTAGTGTACGCCAGCCTTAAGGTGGCGTGCGCAGGGTCTGTTGGCGTGCAGTGGCTTGGCCATTGCGTGCCAGCATGTCGCCTGCTCACGCACCCGACGAGCAGCGTCCATCATCCCGTTGAACTCTTTGCAGTGCTTGTTCTCAATCTATGCTCTTACGTTTATTTAAATTCAAGCAAGCAAACCATTATCCATAAACATTTTGTCATATAAACTGCAACTTGTTATAGTATTAATCCCCATTAACTGTTTCCCCGCCCTAACTGGCTGAAAATGATCAAATGAGAGAAAAATGCAAACGTTTTACAAAATGCCCGAGTAAAGACCGATCTCCGGATTGGGCGAGAGGGGGTGCCATAAAACCCTTCCCCTCTCGTAACTTGGCTCCCGAACCTCAGATATCGAAGGTGACGACGGACCAGTCTACGCCTTTTTCAAAATCAAATCAAACCCCTTTTTCGAATCAAAGCAAAAACGTAGCAAGCATTCTCGAGTTCGGTTCCTTGGGTGCCTCACCGCTAAAACCCGAGTGGTGACTCTGAATCGAAGCGTTTCGCCGCGCTGTTTTCTAAGGAGGCCGCAAACCAAAAGCGGGTGATTTTTTTTGGGCCGCGTGCCCACAGTAATCGATACACAAACGAAGTGAGCCATCCTTCTTTTGCGCAAAAAGTGCTGGCGCTCCCCATGGAGATGTACTCGGACGAATAAACCCCAAATTTTCCAATTCTTGCAACTGGACCTTTAATTCCCTAAGTTCAGCAAGAGCAAAACGATAAGGAAGTACAGAGATCGGTGCGGTACCGGGAAACAACTCGATAGTAAACTCGACTTCCCTCTCGGGAGGTAAACCGGGTAACTCCTCCGGAAACACATCCGGGAAATCGCAAACAACAAGGGGTAACTCCCCACGCGCGGCCACATCCTCATCCAGAGTCAAACTTTCCAACAAAGAGTAAACGGACTCTCGCTCTCGAGATCCACACAGATACGGCTCCAACGGTTCTCGACGTTCCCCAAAGAACTCAAAACAAGTACCCTCAGGCAGACAAATACGAACTCGACGCTTGAAACAATCAATGGTGGCATGAAACATAGATAACCAATCCATTCCCAGGATAAGGTCAAAGCCCGACATTCCCAATACAATGAAATCAAAGGTGAAGCGATGATCATGAATAAGAAGTTCACAGTCTCGACAAATACGATCCAAAGGCGTTCTATTCCCTAAGGGTGTCTCAACAAATAACGGTGGACTTAGAATTTCAGTTTCCAACTCTAAAGCACACACAAAGGATGCAGCAATAAATGAATGAGATGCTCCAGAATCAAAGAGTACTTTAGTAAGGGAATTGAACAATAGAAATGTACCCCTCACAACCGAAGCCTCTGGAGCCTGAGAAGTGACTAGAGGCGGTGGAATAGCAGAAGTGATAGCAAATGCCCTACCCTGAGTAGTCTGGTTCTGCACAAATCCTCCCCGCTGTCCTGAAGCCTGAGAAGGAGAAGAAGAACTCATACCCTTTCATTCTGAGAGCCCTGAACGGTAGTAGTCTGACGGAAATGTGGTTGTTGCTGTCTCTGCGTACCCCTGAATGATTGCTGGCCAAACCCATGCCCCGAACCCGGCTGCTGCACAGAACTCGACTCACTACGAGCGCCTCTCACTCTACGAGGACAATCCTTGGCTAGATGGCTAAACTCCCCACACACATAACACTCCTTTGATCGACAATCGGCTCGAAAATGGCCCAGCTGACCACAACGGTGACACGTAATCGCTGGCCTAGAATGAGCTCCTCGAACCCCAGAAGAAACGGTCGATGCCCTAACACTCGGTTGGCTTCGAGTTGCAGAAGACGACTCTCTTGGCCTTTTCCTCCCTTGGTTCCCAAAAGTCCCCGAAGAACTAACTGCCACGGTCGGTTGCCTCGGTTCCCAAACTCCCCTATTTCTCTGAGACTCCTTCGGTATTTCGACACTCCTCACGCACTCCACAACCTCAAAATATCTCATCTTATGCTGAGCCACTACCAACCTCTTTACGGAAGAATGCAAACCCCTCTCAAAGCGTCGACATTTCCTATCTTCAGTAGCTACTAGCTCGGGAGCAAATCGTGACAAGGATTGAAACCTCAACGCATATTCAGAAACGGTCATATTACCTTGCTCAAGCCTCTCAAATTGATCCCTCAATTGGTCACGAGATGAGTCCGGAAAATATTGACTCGCAAATAGATCTTCGAATTTGGCCCACGTCAAATTTTCAACGTCGGGCTCATTCGCCTGAGCCACGGTCCTAGTTGCCCTCCTCGCATCTTTCCTACCTTCTAAAATAGATTCCCACCACTCACCGGCCTCTCCGACAAGTTGAACGGCCACTATACTCACTCGTAGGTCATCTTCGGTAATTTTAAGAGCGGTGAAGTTCTTACGGATTTGCGCCAACCAATGGTCGGCCATGAGAGGGTCACTACTTGCCCCATCAAACAGAGGTGGATTTAGACGACTGAATTCTCGCATAGCTACTAAGGCCCGACTGTTCGCATTTTCTCTAGGAGGAGGTTGCAAAAGGTTAGCGGCTGCAAGTGCCGCGACAATATCCCTAGCAAGAGGGTTCTGAATGTTTCGCGCCCTCGGATCCGGTCCAGCCCCCAATTCCGCATCCCCACGCAAAGCTTCCCCACGTTGGCTAACCTCGTCTTCCAACGGTTCAGCACGGCCACGAACACCCCTATTTCCGGCTCCACCCCGCCTATTACTGCGTTTTGGAGGCATCTTGCTACAAGGATTAAGAGAGAAAACGATCAACCGCAATATATTTACTAAGGGGTCAAACCCACAACTTCCCAACACAGGTTAACAACTCTACACCACTCTATGATAAAGTAAACACAATGCCACATAATTTTATGAATGTCAATCACGCAAGCACACACACGTCATGTAAAAGATGCAATGCTTTTTGAACCCATGAGACGAAGTCTCCCCACGGTCTCGAGGTATTCTAAACCTATGCTCTGATACCAAGTTGTCACGCCCTGGATTTTCAACATAATAATAATAGGCTTTCATAAGGAAAATTATTGCTAAAGTTCGTCATAATGTCCCAAAGGTTTTCCCATAATCCGTCCAAAAGCATAGATATCATAAAAGTTTACAATAATGGCACTCCGGCCCCAAGTTTCATAGTTTAGCAAAAGACAGCAGGTTTAGAGGTTACATGATTCAACAAATCATAAGAGTAGCTCAAAATTACAATTACATCTCTCAAAAGGATTTTTACAAAGATGTCAAAGTAATTCCTCGGTGTTAGCTTTCAAAAGAATGGAGTCGTATGCACGTCAAGCACTCCAAATCAATGCCCTTGAGGTGTACCTGAAAATAATAATAGGTTGAGCTATACTAGCCCAGTAGAGAAATCTTTGCTCAAACTATATGCATATGAGATGGACAATGCATCGAGATGAATACTGACAACAATGAAGCTTCTCACATGAGCAAGAGTAAGAGAATAAGGCATGGTAACCAACATCGTTCATTTTCATATCGCATGATAACCTCTAAGTTCACCATTTCCACTATGTTAAGTATTCTCAGTTTCATGTCCGAGCATTTGGGACCTCGTGCATCCCGTAGTCATTCCGGCATCGCACCATTCGGTGGATCAGTGGCTTTCTTGTGCACTTCCGAGCTTTTGGGACCTCGTGCATCCCATTTCCGGCATCCCACGTTATAGTGGTTCCGTGGCTTTCTTCGTTTCGTTCTATCGTTCTAAGTTGTGATTTTCCATTCTACAAGCCTCAATACCATAGAGCATGATGTATGTCAATCCAAAACATTCATAAAGTATGCCACAATACTCACGTAATAACCCAAATGCATAGACAAGCGCGCAAATGCCATATTCACTTAGTTTGACACCTTTCTTTATCATAACGAGAGCCAAAGGAGTGGGGACGAGCAACGAATCATTGGAACGCGAGCAATCGAGTTTAAACATGTTAGAATGTGATTGGAGAGTGTTAGAAGTGATCGGGGAACAACACAATCGACGGATAAGCAACGAAGTCAAAAACAGTTTTCTAAGTCATTGGTACCAATACCTCAAAAATGAGGTATCGGTACCATGACACTCCAGTGAGCAATAAGTCTCAGGGTATTGGTACCTCAAAAACAAGGTATCGGTACCAAAGGTACCGGTACCTCAAAAATGTGGTATCAGTACCACGACAATCCAGAGAGCAATTTGAAACAAGGTATCGGTACTTCAAAAACTAGGTATCGGTACCAAAGGTACCGGTACCTCAAAAAGGTGGTATCGGTACCACAGAGTTACAGCGGACGATTTTCAAAAAAAATCAACAACGAACATAACTTCGAATTCAACCATTTAGAACCGGATTTTTTGGCACACAAACCACTCATAAACATGTAGAAAGAGTAAGAATTCCCTACCTCAACTTCGAGAGCGAAACCCAACGAGATTGACCGAGCCCTAGCTTTGAAATTCGAAATCCTTCGAGAATACTCCTCTCCGAGCTTACTCCAACGAAACCCGAGGTCGAGAGCCCGAGAGGATGATGATTTAGTGAAGATCTTAGTAGGTTTTGAACTTGGAGTGGGATTTTTGGGTGAGGGTGTGAGAGAGAGAGGGGAGAGCCGAGAGAGAGGGAGACGTCGGGAGAGGGAGAAAGAAAAATGGGGATTTTTTTCTCCTACACACACACCCACACACATATATACTCACATATTCACATATTGCACATGCACCCCTCCACAAACAATCTTCCCACATTCACCCCAACTCATTTAAACTCAATAAATCCCATATTTTCCTCCATTATGATCATTAATAAACCTTTTTACTAATTTTCGAAAAATACGGGTCTTTACAGGCTGGGATCAGTGGTGATTCAGCTGGGGTTAGGGGGGTTGGGTTAGGTTAGGAGGAGTCTCCATGCATTAAATGCATGGGACTTGCCTTGATGGGGTGTGTAGGAGAGAGAGGGGGATGGCCCTGCAGAATATGATGATTAGGGGACTTTGCACTGTACTCTGGTAGTTGCAAAGTTTCGAGCACGTGACAGAAAAGCGGTGATTTGACCGGCCTTGACCCTCCGTACGCCACCTATGAGCCGCCGTGCGCCAGGTCAAACTCAGTCAACGGTCGATGTCCGACACGTGGCGAATTCCTGGCGCACGCCAAGGGAGAGGTGGCGTAAGCCAGGTATGGCTTTGCTGAGGCTTATTTGGCTCTGGATTTGAAAGGGTTGAAGGGGTTTGAAATAGCTTGAAAGAGGAGGGTCCAACACTCAAAGCTCGCGACCTTCCATCGACCTCGGGGGAGTTTTCAACCGTTCAATCATCATTGGGGTAATAAAAAGACCACAAACGTGCTGATCCGGATAGTCCAGAATAGGGTGTCTACAGTACCATACTACCAATGCCCAATGCTTTCCTTATTCCTCTACCGCACACACCTTTGCAGCCACAATACCCAATTCAATCCTCCATTTATAGACCATATTGAAGGTACTAAACTACTTTAACAGGCACAAATTCATTCCAAATTAAACTGGCTTATGGACGGCAAGAACACAAAAAGTGGAAGGATTGGACTATCAACAACAATCTTATCAACAAAGGATTTAGCATTGACTCTCAACACATTTCCTTTCAAGAAAGTTGTAAACCAGGGATGAGACATCAAAATGAAGAGGCATCTACATGTCAAGAACATACATCAATAATAATGCATCAACAGTTGGGCAAACTGTCAACTTTCACTTATAACATCCAAATTTTCATCTACTAACTTCAACACCCCATCATTTTATGCATTGTTAAAGACACAAGCAAGTGAAACCACAATTTTCATGCTAGTTAACGGATGGTTTTACCACATTTTGCTAAACCTCGCTAAACATGAGCAAAGAAAAACCAGATTGGAACAAATTCGGAGAGAGAGATAGACCTTCAAATCGAGCAGTAATCGATCCCTAATCTTCTGTGATCAAGCCCTAAGAATGCAGATTACCAAACATATAAGTTGCTGGAAGGGTTCAAAAACCGAACTCGAAAAATAAAGATTCGAAGCCAGAAGAGAGGGAGTGAGAGAAATACCTTCAATCGTTCTCTTCGTCGTCGTCGTCCTCTTCTTCTTCGTCATTCTTATTCGTCGATCTTATGGAAAAAAAAACCCTAACTTCTGAGATAGAGAACGAGCCAGAGCGAGAGAGAGAGAAACCTTGTTCGTGTTTATTTTTCTTCTTCTCCAATCGGTCGATCGTCGTCTTCGTCGATTCCTCTGTGTGTTCAATTTTTGAGAAATGGGGAGGAGTCATACCGTGGAGCAGTAGGAGGGATCCGCCTTTGTAAAATGGTAAGACCCGAAAACCATTTTACCCGACCCATGGGCTATTTTTACCCGTGAGTTCTCCTTTAAAATTCCAGCCGTTGGATGAGATCCAACGGCTCAAAAAAGAAGTCCACATCTCATTTTTTTGCGGACGTCCGCAGTAGAAGCCTACTATGTGTATATGTGTGTGTGTATATATATATATATAATATGTGTATATATAGGCCGAGATTTTTGGGACCAAAAAATAATCTTGAAGGTCCTCTAGCCTAATTTTAGGATAATCACCCCTAATTTAAATCCCAAAATTTAGGCCCATCTTGCTCTTAATTCAACAACGGTGACTTCCATTCTTCCATTTTTCAATTAAACAATGGGGTGACTTCTGTGATGGCTTTACTCTGTAAATCCTTGGATTTATTTCCACTTTGCTTGATGATTACTATGCTCAGCCAAGATCTGCTTGTACCATGGACCATGGAGCTTCTACTTCAAGATGGGCTTTCAAGGGATCTAGAGTATTCAATGGAACACTCAAGAGGATTGTCCAAACTCTGCTTCGTTTATATTTCTGAAATGTTTTCCTTTTTTGTTTCTCTCTCTGAACGCCTATTAATTAGTTTTCTCTTTTTCGGGCCTTGTTTGGCACATGATTGTCAAGGGTTTGGATGCCAACACTATTGGAATGCATTCATCTTGTTATACCTCTTATTCAGGGTCCTTTTAATCTTTGTAACAACTTCAAAAATTAATAAAATTTCCTTTTGCCTTTCAAAACAAAGGGCATGGCAAAATCTTTCATTCCATTTTGCAGGTTTTGGACGTGGCGAGCAGTAGTACAATAAAATGGCGAGCGGCGTCAAGCAGCAAATCACGCAAGGCTGTGAGTCATGACAAAACATTGTGTATTTATGTGTTTTCATTATTTTCATGTTTATTTTTGTTTTTCATGAATAAAACATGGTGTGTTCATGAAAAACATGACCGGTTAATTTATTCATGTTTTTCATGGTCGATTAAAAACATGGTGTATTCATATTTTTTCATGTAGTGTGATTAATTAATTCATGTCTTCATGTTTTTTTATTAATTTATTCATGTATTTTCATGAATAAAAATAGTGTATTCATATTTTTTTAAATAAATCATGAATTTTCGTGAAATTGGTCGAACCATATTCATGTAAGTTTATAATATAATAATATGACCAATTTATGAAAATTCACAAATTAAAGATTTGAAAATCACGAAATTAAGGAGAGAGAATGGTTTAGAATATATCCATTAAGGATTTTAAAAATCAAAAATTTCCCCCATTTCCATCCATTAATCTACCCATGATTTTAGATAACTATAATTACTAGAATCCCACTAATTTAGGAAGAAAATATACACCTACATATGAATATCTTATTAAAAGGGTAATATAGGCAATTCATCACCTAAAATGATGAAAACATAACTGTTTAAAAAGTACCGAATGAAAACTTATAAAGAGTTGAACCCGAGGATATTTCATGGTTAATTATTTTGACCGTTTACCATAAAAATAAGTCCGGCGAAATCTGTTAGACCACTGCATCCCAAAATTCTTGTCTACATAAGTCAAGAATTTTATAATGTAAATATTAATAATTTACATCTCAAAATTCTTGTCTATATAAGCCAAGAATTTTATGATGTAACATAAGTAATTTACATCCCAAAATTCTTGTCTATATAGGTCAAGAATTTAAGGATGTAAACATAAGTATTTAACCATGTAATGTCATGGTAATTTAACCATGTAACGGTTTGAGAATGTCATATTATATACTCCCTCCGTCCCTTTTTAAATGTTCTGCTTCGTAACTCCAACTTATTAAAAAGATATCATCATTATACTTATCACATCAACTTTTTCCTCTATTTTTCCTACTTATCCATCATCATTAAACTTTTACTCACTAACTTTTCAAAATGGAATTTACTTTTAGGGACAAAAGAGACAATGCACCAACTTTTACTCACTAACTTTACAAATTAGACATTTATTAAGGGACAGCCCAAAATGGAATACTGGATTCTAAATAAGGGACGGAGGGAGTATATTTTTTATGGTAATTTAGCCATGTTCCGTTGGCCACCTCGAAGAACGAAGAAAAAATGCAAAGATATGGTCAACTTATCATGTTATATTCCTAAAAATAGTGAAAATAGTAAGAAAGGTAGTTCACATGCTAAAATGATGAAAACACAAGTATGAAAACATGATGGGATGAATTCTTACATGGCATGAATAAAATGATGGATTTGATAGTAACTCTGAAATTTATTGCGATAAGTTGTGGAAGGATTGTCACGCCCTCAAATTTCAACATAAATATAAAGAGATTTTCATAAATAAAGTCTCACATTAATCTGTACAGAACCCCAAAATAGTTTGACATTTTCATTTTCCCAATTACACTTTGTCTTCCATAAATTTTCAAAAGTTTGCATCTTTGGCTCTGAGGCCCAAATCATCATACGTACTGAGCATCAAAGAGAGTTAAGAACTTACAATATTCCCAAATCAAAAGATTTATAAATAAAGTTACAAATACATCTTTCAAAAATAATCTGCAAAGATGACTTGCTAACTCCTCTATGTTAACTTTTAAAACAATGTCCACATCTAAGCATTTCAAACATGAAGCTATTGCTCTGGGTTAGTACCTGAAAAATAATGAAAGGTTTGAGTTTCACTAGTCCAGCAAAAAGTTCTAATCTAACAATATATGCATATGAAATATAGAGATGATCACATGCTAAACACTGATATAGAAATTCAAAGAATGGACGGTAACAATGACCAATAACTCGACACTCAAATTTCATAACCAACCGATTACTTGATGAGAAGCCTTTAAGAGTACCATGTGTCCAAACGTGTCTTGTAGAAGTGTCTTGAGCCGAAGCTCCTGCTGGGCCAATTAAAGGACTTCGATGTCCTCTGCCAAACACATTACCCATTACGAGCATATAGCTCCTGCTGGGCCAATTAAAAACCCCGATGTCCTATGCTAGGCACTTACTCGTCGATGAGCCCTGAATGTTTGCATTGTGTCGATAATTGTTCAAGCATCACGTATCCTTGTGTTACATCATTTCAATTCAATCACGATTCATACGATAATCAATGTAAAATTTCCACCAAACAAGGGCAATAGATGTAACAATACTTTACAAACTCAACGATTACAATTAACCAAGTAACGGGGTGTTTTAGAAGTGTTTAGAATAAGTTAGAAGTAATTGAGAGTCAAAAAAATGAAATTTAGAACAAAGCTAAAAAACTGTCCATTAGCCAAAGGTATCGATACCTAGCCAAATGGTATTGATACCATTTGACCAAGAAGCTTTCCAGACACAAGGGCATCAATACCTAAGACAAATGGTATCGATAACCAGTGATTTTCTGGGTTTTGAAATACAAAGGTATCGATACTGGGAAAAATGGTATCGATACTAGATCAGTTCGAGTAGATTTTAATGGGGTTCAACACAACAACAACAACAACCACAACAACATCAACAACAACCAAAGGAACGAATCAAGGCAAGGAAAACAAGTCATAAACATACGTTGAAAGTTAGAACTCCCTACCTCAAAGATTGAAGAACAAATCAAAGAGTTTTCCAAACCCTAGCTCCAAAGCTTGAAACCGAATGGAATACGCCTCCACTGAGCTCCAACCAGCGAAATACGGACTGAAATACGTGAAGGGATGAAGGATTTGAGGTTGGGTGATGTGGGTTTGAAGTGATTTGGTGGAAAAATGGGTGAGAGGGTGAGGGAGAGAGGGAGAGCCGAGGGAGGGAGGAAGAACGGAAGAATGGGAGGAGGAAAATGGAAAAGTTATTCCCTACACACTCACACACATTCTTTACACACAGTATACACACATCACACACTTACCTCTCAAGTATAACACTTTAACACAATAAACCCAAATCTTAATATTCCAAGCCAATTTCCCTCTTTCTATTTTTTATAAAAATATTTAAATCAATTATACAAATTTATGGGTCTCTACAAGAATTGTTTACTTATTTTCAATACTTGCGGCTTGCCACTTCTTCTTAATCTAGTAAAAGCTTCTACCTCAATTTAGTAGGAGTATTAGTTTGAAAACTGATTTTCACGCTCTATTTTTACTGATAGTGCTTCCCTTTTAACATGAAGTGACTGAAAAAGTAGATCGTCGTCACTAAAATGTGAAACGCGAAAATCAAAATCCATTAGTTTATCGTACTTTAAAAAGAAATTTGGAGTTTTGACAAACACAAGAGATTAACTTGTTTATAGCAAGGGTGTACCATGTGTGGGCCCATTGACAGTTTATCATAATAATTTGATTCGATCATTTTCTATGATCCGCAAAATAGTGTGTATAAGCAAAAAATTAGCTTGACCCAACATGAATAAGTGTATAAAAAATTAAATTTTATTTTATGAAATAAAAGACTTGAATTCTGTCAATAATTTTTAAGTTAAAATGAACCAAGCCGTCCATTTTGTAAACAAGTTAGCGGCGGCGAAGTGTGCAACGTGGAAACACAGGTGACCGACGAACAAATCGAGGAAATTTTCCGACGTACCAAAAAATAAATAAATAAAACAATGAAACGATGGTTCATGGTTGGATGAAATCACACGTTGAATGTTTGCTTTCAGACAACACAGGAGGAGGAGAGTCAGGAGACCCTAGAGAGAGACAAGCAGCAAT
>BPLS01000457.1:46182-91635 GCA_019656275.1 Rhododendron kiyosumense
TTTTCCCGGGAAAGGGGAAATCCAACGAACTGAGCCCAAGGAATCTTCTTATTCTTTCTCTATCAATCAGATTGAGGTAGGAAACACAGAAAAACACTCATCTCTAAATGGCCATGGCATTGCGAATTCCTCCCCAATCCTTCATCTCTGTAACTTCTCTCTCTCTCTCTCTCTCTCTCTCTCTCTCTCTCTCTCTCTCTCTACTGCTTTCCAATCAACTTTGATTTAATTTTGAATTTCTCTGTTGACAATGATTCAATGTTAGAGGAAAAAGAAGAATTTGGTACGAGTTCTCGTACGTTATTAACTTCCGTTTGATCGTTTTGTTTTGGGTAAATCATCTTTGATAGAAATCCACGGCATGAAAAGTCTTCGGCAAGTGGCATAGTGAAAATTTGTGCAATCAAGTTTTTAAGGTGGATAATTGTTAGTCTAAAAATGGGGGGAAAATGACGGCCAATGACGTGTTTTGATAATTAATTGCCGCCAAGGATATTTTGTTCATTAATAAATGTTCTTAACACCTTTTAAGAAGGTATTAATTATCAAAATATGTCTTGGGCCATCATTTTCCCAAAAATGAACCTTGAGTTGAGCAAAAGAGTGTGATATAGGGAACAAATTGGTGGCAATTGGTTAAAGTGCACGTCATAATCATATCTCCAACCTAGAAGTTACGTTTTTGTCCCCACTGAATCAGTAGGATGCCTGCAAGAGGAAGAAGCGATTTTCAGGTTATTGCTACGGCATATTTACTTGGAGACTATGAGAACTTTACGATATCTGGGTGATTTCACTATAATAGTTGTATCCCTTATCGATACTTTCCTAATCTCAAAATTTTGTACTCATTGTTCGATCTGATTATAGATCTATGACACTTCCAACTATGCAGAACCTGGATTTCGGATTACACTCCTCAACTTGCCAAAGTTGAAAAGCACAAATCAAAATACTGTAAAACGGTACCTCGGTGAATTCCTATGCGACATAGACCGTCTATGTCTGGGGTTCATCTATGCTGACGGGCACTAGAAAATGACTTCATTCCATGTTTCTTTAACCACTTCTTTCAGTTATATAGGTTCGAAAGAAGTGTTTGCAATTTGACATAGAGCATTTTATGCACAGGATGAGAGTCTTATGCATAGCAACATGGGTACTTAACGTATTTAGAACAGTCCATGTTACGTAAATGAATTCAGTGTTTATGCTCTTTCTTTTCGTAGTCCAGCATTGGAATTTTTAAAACGCTCATCTCTGATGCTTAAATCTACAGTTTGCCAGAAGCGTGAGGAGAGTGCTTGGGACTTCAATGGCAGGCAAGTCTGTTTAATTTCATTTTATATCGCAGCTCTTCAGGATCATTTGTGTCCATCCTGTTTGTACTAGAGCTTTGTTGTGTATGATTATTGTCATTTTTTCGTCTCTACAGATACTGTATTGCCAAGCTGCTCAAAAAGCGTCCTCTCATTTCAGAGATCTGCAAAATCTGTACAAACAACATGCCGAATCACTGTTCCTGGGACTGCATCAACGAGTAAAGAAAAATTGTCTATGAATGTTTTGAAGGACAAACAGTTGATTCCTGAATCAGATCCCCCAAGCATCAAAGATGTTGGGCTTTTGTATCAATTCTTTGACCAGAGGTTGAAAATGTTTTTGGTATTACTTTTTCGATGAACTTTATAAACTGCAATTGAAGTTCTATTGATGGATGACATGCAATTAATTCACAACTATCGGCATGGTTCTTACTAGGTCGTCTTGTAACGATCATGTACTATTTCTGCAGTACTAAGCTTGTGGTCTTGACTGGAGCTGGAATAAGCACAGAATGTGGAATTCCTGATTATAGAAGGTTCTATCTCCACTTTTCTGAAATCTAAGAAGCTATTTAACACTCCAAAATTTTGGTGTTATCTTGATATATTTAGTGCGTAAGTTACAAAGTATGTCTGAAACAAAAATTTGATTTATTCTCTGGATATTTCCAATTCTATATGGTAGTTTGTACTTGCAAACTTCCAATTCTATATGGTTCTTGCAATCTTGCGAAGTCGTTGAGCAGCGGTTCTGTGGGGTTAGGCTTCTTCGGATCATCTTTTTGGAATGAAATTAGTTCGTTGCAAAGACAGACCACTTCTTCGGATCGCTTTACTACTAGTAGCATCAATATATGACATTGTACTTATCGAATCAGTAATGGGATTGATTTATGAGGTCTATTTTGTTTAGGTCAACGTACTTATCATCTCTGTGCCAATTTTATCATCGGATCGCAAGAATCTCCATTCCAATTCACCATTGATCCGCGCTCAACCTGGATTGCAGTTTGCAACCCCTATACCAAACTGTGGTAACCCTGGGTTGCAGCAAAAGCAATATTTTGCAGATCACTTGCATCAATTGTTTTTTCCATTTACTATGTACTGTATTTTTTATGTTTTCAGAAGGCCACATTTTGGTTCTCTGCAAATGATAGTTTTTTCTCAGTTCTTTTATTGTTCCAATGGATCTTCAATCTTCATTGTCTTTGGACCAAGTTTACCTTCACCTTTGAGCTTCGTGTGAACCATATGTCTGGCTCTTCACTACTGAAGGTTTTCTTTTTTTTTGAACGGCAAAGAAAATTTTATTTTCTTTGTGAAAGATACAAAGACTAAAAGGAACAAGGATTTAAACGGCATCATATCTCTAAACAAAGTCTAAGTACAATCATGTGCCAGTCCAAGACCTAAAAGAGAGAAGAGCCGAGATTGGCAAGCTGCCAATCAAGGAAACACCAAAAAGGGCCAAAACCCAAACACCTGATGTGTTTGGACACCAAATTGGCCGAAGCCCAGTACAATAAAGAGGTCTAGTCCAACCCAAACACCTAAGCTCCCAAACCCATCCCAAAAACTAAAAGGGCCGAAGCCCATACACAAACCCTACCAGAGTCTGGCCGCCGCCCACCTCATCACACCGCCAGACTACACCCAGCCAGCATCCTCAAATGAAGATCTGATCGGAGAACCCCACCCAGAGCAGCACTAGATCCAGCAGACACATCCCCAAACTTGAACCACCATCATGATGCCGTTAGGCTAGAGCTGGTTTCACCCAGCAGTGAAACCAACGGAAGAAACTCCTTCACAGGACCACCGCCCACCGGAAAGGGTTGAGAACAGAACACCATCGTCCTCCACTACCATATCGTATGTGATTGGTTCCGCTTGTTGACTGCTGCCACTAGCGAAAAGTGAAAAAGTTACCTGAATCTATTTTTGTGTTCTTTGATATTTAATTGGTGGACTGGTCGTAATCTAGTTTTTGCCCAATGCCTTTGTTCTTCCTTGTTTGTGTATTTTGCGCCCTTCAGAGTTGGAATAATGACAGAAGCATGGGGGTGTTTTCAATTTTAAAGCAATCCTACATGATTTGATCCAAGTTTTCCTGATGGTGTTGTGAGTTTTCCATTGGCTATTCTAGAATGAACCAACTGATGCACCTTTGTCCTAGAATTTTGCTGGAGTGGCAAAGTTTTAAGTTTGCAATGCAGGATAATCTTTTGATTGATAGGTTTATCAATGCTACTCTTAAACTCATTCTTGCATGACAATATACCTCCGTCAACTTAATCTTCACCTTAAAAATATTGTTGTTTGTATTTGTAATATACTAATATTACTAGGGGTGAGCATGGTCCGGATTGGTTCGGTTTTATAACCAAACCAACCCACAAAACATAGAGAACCAAACCATTAAAATATGGTTCGGTTTCGGTTTTAAACCACGGTTTGCTTTGAACTAAGCTATCATCTTCGAAAAATATTTAAAGTACTCAAAATTACGAAGATACATTAAAAAAAAAACTTATATTAAAATCAATTCCATTCAAATTTCCAAAACACACTAACATCAACCAAATAATTAATTATTGTGGTGGATTTATAGAAACAATCTAAATTTTCTTGGCATAGAAGGAAAACTAAATATTGCGGTGGATTTAATACGAACAATTAATTAGGAAAGTTGTTGACTAAGGCTCCCATATTTATTTGGTGAATCATAATTAAATTATATATATAACTCAAAATATATATATATATATATATGTATTGTACGGTTCGGATCGGTTTGGAACCATAACTGTGAATGTGAATTCATAAATCAAACCAGATAACGTGGTTTCTAATTTTTTAAACCATGACTAAACCATACTATTAAAAAACTGAACAAAGCCTTTCAGTTTGGACTAAATTCGCGGTTTGACGGATTTTTTGCTCACCCCTAAATATTCCGCTTAGGCATGCTGACAGTTTTGTTTTATTGCAGTCCAAATGGAGCTTATAGTTCTGGCTTCAAACCAATTACGCACCAGGTGATCTGAGGCATGTGCTCTGATTTTTTGATGTGTTATGCTAACATCTTTTTGTGTGGAAGGTATTAAATTGTTTGGCTTTCGGGTTTCCTAGCAAGAAAGAAATTGGAGTGAGGAGGACTAGCGGTGGAGTAATAAAATGAGTAGCAGCTCCCTGTGGAGTAAAAAACAAAGAGGAGGAGATGTGGACAGTCTGATATTTGTTCAGTGTCATGCGATAGAAGAAAACTATTGATGGGCTCGTCCATATAACCCAAAGGTTTCAACAAATATACAAGTGCCCAGAAAACATATCTCGATCCTATAACATGGATTTATCGATGTTTGAGAATTGCTAAAAAGAGCAAAAGAAGTATATGGATCGGGATTTTGGGAATGTATAATGTATATCACACATTTGTGTGACAGATATTCCAAATTCTCTGGACTCAAATGCTTCAATGTTGTTTGCAGTTAAAAAAAAAACTTGGATTTTGTTGTTGTTTTGAGATTTTGGCGTCTAGGGATATCAACTACACTAAACCAATCCTCTGAATTGTGACATATTTTCAATTGGAATATAATCAGTTAATTTTTCAGTATGTATAAATCCAAAGAACACTCCATTAGTGATCGAGTTGTTTGTGACTCAGGTTGATTATCCTCCTAGAAAAATTAAATACCAGTTCGGGAAAAGAATAGGTAGGCCATGTTTGGAACCAGCAAAATGATCCTGAAATGACTTGCTAAAATTCAAATCATTCTTTGCTTTTGTGAAAAAGATATACACATTCTGCTGATATGTTATTTAAGGAAAAAAAATTCTTAATACCTTTTTTAGTTTATGTTTCATGAAAAGCTGTTGGGAGGAGATTTGTATTTAAATTACACCAACTTTTGTACAAACACAAGCAGTCTATCATATCAATGACGTGACATTGACAGCATTAACATAGTTCTATTGATATTATGACAACGATACTGCTATGTGCAAACTGAGATACTCGAACTTCTAGCATTCCTTTTTATCCCATAAACTTCCTGAAGACTAAATGGTAGAATTTCCTTGGAGGATTTTTCAAAAGTTTTAGCACTACAGATGAGAAACTGGAAATGTGCACTATAAGATTTGTTCTTGGTTACATCTACTGTCAGAAACTCTGTTATTAACTAGTGATCTCTTGGGATGTTCCATGAATAGGAGTTTCTCCGTTCAAGTAGGGCCCGTAGGCGCTACTGGGCTAGGAGCTATGCAGGATGGAGACGCTTCACTGCATCACGACCAGGTGCTGCTCATGTTGCTTTGGCATCTCTTGAGAAAGCCAGTCAGATAGGTTTTATGATTACACAAAATGTAGACAGGTAAATGGCTCTTCGCCCCCTGTTAAATTTTAGGACTCTACGGTGCCCTGATCATGTCTGGTGGGACTAATTCAATTTATATTGTCCAGGCTGCATCATCAGGCTGGTAGCAATCCACTTGAATTGCATGGCACTGTCTATACTGTGGTCTGTTTAGATTGCAGTTTCTCTTTCTGCCGGCATTTGTTTCAAGAGCAAGTGAAAGCCCTTAACCCAAAGGTTAGTATTTTGATGTGCAACTTATTTATTCAAATAACAGATTATAAAATTTAGATGTGCAATGTCGCATACTACTTCTTACCATAGTTCATTCCTTTTGCCTTCTGGAAATTTAGATGTGCAATGTCGCATACTACATCTTACCATAGTTCATTCCCTTTGCCCATGAATCATTTGTGTAGTTTCCGTCTCTGATGTCCTTTCATACTGATTACCTTATGATGGTAGACACTTATATTCAATCTTAGCCTTGATTATATCAATCTTCTCTGCTCTTATTTGGGACAGCAATTGAGGAACATAATATTTTCCTGCAGTGGGCAGCAGCAATTGAAAGTTTGGACTATGACAGCCGATCAGACAAGAAATTTGGCATGAAGCAAAGGCCTGATGGGGATATCGAGATTGATGAAAAATTTTGGGAGGAGGATTTTCACATTCCCACTTGCCAGAAATGCAATGGAGTTGTCAAACCTGATGTAAGAGACTTGGGTTCAATCTAGTTTCTCTGTTTCAATTTGCTTTACTGGAGTATGCTGGTGCCCGGTAGTTGTCATTCCAGAATATCAGTTAGTCATACCAGTTTGTGAGGTTGAAATGACATGCATACCCTTTTGCCAATGCTTTCTGATAAATCTCTTGTTTATTTTGTGGATGGTAGTAGTAGGAGTGCTCAGGGTAAAGGTGTATGGATGGATGATAAGCACTCAGGTGACTGAATATCCCCCAAAGGTGGCGAGGGGGACAGCTGAGGCAGCCTTAGACCAACTGGGGAGAGAGAGAGAGACGCTTGGCATCAAAAGTTGTTCAAACCCATCCCCCAGCTGCTATATCAAGTATTCAAATAAACTACGAATTACAGATATAGGGAGAAGGGAAGCTATACATACATTCTTATCTGTGTATTGCAGATCAACAAACATGCACATATCTGTGTAACAGGTTAAAAGGGAAAGATGGAAAAAGAGGGAGATAGACGGTGAGAGCAAGTGTGGTGCTTGGTTCTATTGATGGCTGAGAGATATCTCACATAGTTGGTAGGGGTGATGGAGTTGGGTTCCGTATACTGTGGGAGAAACCTGTGGTGGCACTGATCAAATCGGTTAATCTCAGCTGGACCTCTGGTTCGGATGAGTGGGTTCGCCTAGCTCCTCGCCTGACCTGCACAGATGAAGCACGACCAAGAGCCGGACCAGTCAGAGTGACCGGAATGACGCTCTGACGATCAAGTGTGAAAGTGCAGGAGGAAGACGAAAGCACTAGGGTTTTGAGTGAGAAAGATTGTTTATCATTCTAGGTTTTCATCCTTGCCTTTATATAGAAGTTCCTGACTTGCTCTCCAAGTACATGCGGTGACCGCTGTGGTTGACATCACTCCCGATGTATTGGATAAGGCCGTTATCATGCATGTGCATGAGCTGTCACCCATGTGCGTTCGTGCCAATCTTGTGCCCTAACCGTTCCAGGTGACGTCACAACAGCCGTAGGGACCAAGGCGGTTAGGCTCATGTGGATGAGCTGGCTCGCATGAGTCCGTCGAACCTAAAAGTCCGAACCCCATGAGTTGAGTACTCAGTATGAGTTGGCGGTTGGATACTTCATATCCGAATGTTGCTGATGTAGAGCTTAGCTATCCAAACCTAAGAGTCAGATGCTTGACTCGACCTGATGAGACAGAATCAAGGAGCTAAGCCCAGCATTCCACCAGGCTTATTGAGTCTGACCAAACCAAAATATTTGGCCCACTACAAAATCAAAACCTGTAGGGGTGACTGCAGCTGCTGCTGCTACCGAGAGAGAGAGAGAGCCTGGGGTTAGTGGTAAGCTCCACTCTCAATAGTATACAGAAAATGTAGGGCACTAAAAGTTGTTTATATACTTAATACATTGGGGTCAGGTACGGGCTGGGAGGGCTGGCACCCGTTTCTGCCCCCACCTGCTGCAGTTTGAGATTTGTTAATCAAACCCTCCCTCGAATGTCGCTCAAGTTGCAGAAAGTGCTATGTGGACTGGATAGTTCAGGTACTTGGTGGGCTGGGTACAAATTGCCTTGCCTATCACGCTAGGAGTTGTTTTATACAAATCTAAATCCACCTCCTTAAGATGGATATTAGTCCACCTTAGATTAAATAGTTAGCGTTCACTAAACAAGATGCATAGACTTTCATCCTCTTCTAGTTTCGCATGATTCCTACATTAGAGAAAGTTCCTTGCATTTCAACAATATGTTGATTTATGGGCCCAGGTGAAAGACGTGAATTTTAACTGCCATCAGGTCTAGCGTTTTAAATGACATGTGTCGCTGTTGCTGACAAAGAGGATTCATAATTTTATTCTTTTGGTTCATGTAGTTTGATGTATTTTGAGAATTTTCTCCCTGCTCTCATTTCTTTGGGTTGGTAATTGCTTGACTTCTTCATTGTATCCTAAAGTTTTTGAAAGAAAACAGTAGCCTATGGTGATGCCTCAGATATCCTTATGTGTTTGATAATTTTGAAGGTTGTCTTCTTTGGTGATAATGTCCCCAAGGATAGAGCCGATAAAGCAATGGAAGCTGCAAAAGGATGTGATGCTTTCCTGGTGCTGGGATCATCTCTGATGACCATGTCTGCTTTCAGACTTGTTAGGTACATTTTTTTTTTTTTTTTTTTTTTTTTGTTTTCATGAAAGAGTGCTGTTTGCCAGATAATCTGTCAGCATGGAAAAATCTCAATGGCTATTTACATAGGAAACCAGACAACCATATCCTCATTGATGGTAGGTTCCCATAGTAGACCACTGTGATAAAAGATCTAGAGAATCTGGAGTCCTGGACTGTCCTCCGCACTTGCAAGTGTAACTTGACATGAATTAAGTTTACTGACACGACGTGCATCCTCTCTGGCTAGTAGAGAATGAGCAGACTGAATGCATTATCTATTTATGTAGCTAGTGCATTCATCTATATTGCTTAAATCAATGCACCTATAACTCTCTCCGCCATTGAGCTAGCCCCATCTTGATTTTTCGCTGCTCGAGTAATAGCAACTATTACGCTTTAGAATGCAAATTGCATTTCAGGGCAAATGTATCTTTTGATGCTGAACTGTTGCGACTATATACATTCCATCATAATGGAATCTGAAACCAAGAGATTTCTTTTGATTCATCTCCATCACCCTATTCAGTTCTGCACAGTGCAGTTATACAGTATCTGGATTCCTACATCCGTCATTGTGTTAAGTTCAGCAGCCCTGGAACTAGAAGCTATAGCTGTTGGATTTTTTACCTTTTGAATAAAGAGAGATGCATTTTGTTCTCCAATCCGCTGGTAATCTCCGGTTGGTTTGGCTCTTTAAATTGATTTTGCAGAGCTGCTCACGAGGCAGGTGCTGCTACTGCAATTGTGAATGTAGGCATGACGCGAGCTGATGACTTTGTTCCCTTAAAAATCACTGCTCAACTTGGAGAGGTTTGGTTGTTGGAACTACTTTACGCTTGTATAACATGGTACATGAAAGCTTTTCTGATCGTTGGATTCTGTGGTTTATTGGTTCAGATACTGCCAAGATTGCTCAATGTGGGTTCCCTCAGCATCCCTGCTCTATAGGAATGGTACCAGAAAACAGGCGATGAGATTGAACTTGAAAGGAAGTGTAAGATAATGTCGTTGAACTGATTTATTACTTAATTCTTTTTAAATGATCTGCAAGTGTTTTGTTTGTTTTTTTGTGCTCAAGCTGCCAATGAAGGTTCTATCGGTGCCTAGCCGAGTAGAGTTAGGGCTACTCGGTGGGAATTACTCAGCCAACCGATTACTCGGCATTACTCGGCGAGTACCGATTACTCGGTAAAACGAGATTACTCGGAAGTGGGGAGAAAATCGAAAAAAAAACTGAAAAAATGGGGTAAAATACATAATATGGAGGGATATGGAGAAGAAGAGGAGGAATAATTGACTACTAATTTCATACTTCGGTTCATTTGGTTTGAACGTTGAACTTTGTAATTGACTATTAATTTCGTACTTGGTTTCATTGGGTTTGAATGTTAAACTTTGCAATGGACTAGTAATTTTGTACTTAGTTTCATTTGGTTTGAACTATGAACATTGAACTTCTCATTATACATTATGAATATCATTTGGGGAACATATAAAAAAACAAATCCAAGTAATTTCTGCTCGCCAAGTAATCGCCATGTAATCGCCGAGTACTCGGCCTACAAGGTACAAGGTGGCCGGCCAAACGAGTACCGAGTTTTAGAATATTGTCTTGTGTGTTGGTTGCGCTTTGTGTTGGGAGGCATGTCACTCTTAGCAAATATGAGAGAGAGAGAGAGAGAGAGAGAG
Organism: Rhododendron kiyosumense; assembly: GCA_019656275.1. Classification (NCBI taxonomy): domain Eukaryota; kingdom Viridiplantae; phylum Streptophyta; class Magnoliopsida; order Ericales; family Ericaceae; genus Rhododendron; species Rhododendron kiyosumense. The sequence continues at coordinate 56,439 of BPLS01000457.1, forward strand.
AGAGAGAGCTGTGTACATGAGCAGGGTCGGACCTTAGTTTTTTGGACATAAATTATTTGTGTACAGTATTCTACTCATGTTCTGCAGTTTGGTTAGGCAAGGAGTAGGACTAGGTATAGTATTTCTCTACAGAAACGATTTCCATTGAAGCCAAAATTTGACGTCCATGTTATCAATATTGATTGACTGATGTTTGAATCCCTCTGTAATACGAAGAAACATGATTTGCCCGTAGTTTGTTGCGGCTTTCCTGCAAGAGGATGGACGGTGGCTATGTGACAGTGATTATGACAGGACCCATTCATTGGTTTTTCCAGGAGCTTTTAACAAAATGCTTTCAACGTTACCATTACAGACCTACTGGCCTCTGAAATGTGGCTCTATAAAGTGATTTCAAAGATCCAAGCCAAGAGATGGTTAAAAAAGTCGAGCTTTAGTATTTTAGCACCAAAAAGCTCACATGTTTTCCTAATCCATTTTAGGCACACAAAAAAACCACCTGAAATATCCCATATAGCTTAGTTATAAAAGCCAGCTTCTTACTTCTTTGCCTGAAAACCAAACAGAAAACTAACATGCTTCTATTCGTTAGTAAGACAGTTAGATGAAAAGGTTAAAAGTTTCATCTAAGTTGGCTCCTTTACTACCATACCTCTAATATCTCGAGCATGATAAGAAGTTGATAATGCATTGCATTTGTCCAACAATTAAGATAAAAATTGCAGCGACGAAATCACAACTAGCATAGTTTATCAGCTCTCATTCACACAAATTGAGAAACCATCAGTTACCTACAACTTCCACTTTTTCGCAACATTACCACACCACAATTACATCAAGTGCCAGATTTTCAACATTATTCAAATGCATCTAAGTTTCCTGATGACCAATTTAACTTACAAATCAGAATGTAGATCGTAGGTATTAGAGGGAGAGCTCTTCAAGTTTGATGAACTTGATTTCATTTTACCAGAGGATCGTGATAGGATGAGTCTTGCAATATTCTCTGCTGCAACGGCACTTGTTTCCATGGTACTGGCTGCATTCTCAAAAGCATTCACATAGTATAAATGCTGACCGTCTAACACGAATGGTGCAAACCTCTCAGGAGCATTATAATGAGGGTAGGCTCCCCAATTTATTCTGAGTGTCTCCATCCGTATGCTACAAGTGCCAAGAATTAAACATAAGCATCTACCAAATGAAGGTTTATATGGGTTAGTCTTTATAACTTCTAAATGGAATACAAAGACTAGAAACGGCAGTCAGTTATCTTAACCGCACACAAGTATTGATCAAATATCTGTAAATTAGTTGTCCCATATTCTAAGTACGTCATGCTTGAGCTTATCAAGTCCATCTGAAACTAAAGCACGTATGCCAAAGAATTTAGAAAATTCAGAAAAAATGTTGAAGTAGCCATTTAGCATAATTTCATCTAAGTTCATTCATGAAACAAGAGACGACATCATCCCAAGTTGGTGATTTGCTTCTTTACCAACTAGCACTGTGCAAATCATGTACTTGGTGGACGAGCAAAGACTAAGTACACCTTCAGTCATGGAAAATAAACTTTTCAAAATGATAAACTAAAAGAAAGGAACTACTCAGGGTGCCATGCAATAATGAATAGGCTTTCAACTTTTACCTAAATATGCGTTCCAGTAACGCATCAGCCATTGGTTTACGAGAAAATATCTTGTAAGTTGCATCTTTCTCACTATGTTGCTTGAGGACAGATATGCTTGAGAATGGAAGGTCATGACTCTCTATGGTGCCCACTAGTGTTGGAATTTCTGATCCGGTGCTCACACCAAAATATGCCTGGGCATAGTGAAGCATTAATCTTTAGGAAATAGGAAGACCATATCCGAATTAATTGGGGATGATAAAAGTGGTTCTTAGTATACTCACTGGATTCAAGAAGCCTCTAACGAAAGTTGCATGGGTGTGATGTAAGCTCCTATTTGGTATTGAAATCGAGGGCGTGAAACTAATATTTTGCTCATCCATGGGTGTAGCGATGACTGTGACCTCACATGGGTAACTATTTCCATTGGTGGAGTTGAGCTCATAGTGATCTCCAAGGTAAGAAATTGATTCTATTTCTTCGTGGAGGTGCAATTCGACATGGGAACTGTTTATTAATCCAGCAGCAATTTGCCAGTTCCCGCCTTCAATTGACCACAATCCGTCCCCAGCACCTGCCAAGGAAACTGCACCAGCAAGTCCACTGATGCTGACACTTTGACCATAATTGACTCTTGTGATTACCTGCAAAAGTAAATATATTCTTAAGTTTTCAAAAAAGTAAACTTGGAAGTTGATGCGCGTTTGTTCAGGACGTAATAAAAGAGCTACTCCTAGCTTTTTCTAAACACAGGAGTGTGCAAGAATGTATTTGACACTACTTCCACCGACTACTTATGTCCCAAAAATAGCCGAAAGCAAGGGACTTGTTCGACTTCCTCTTTTCGATCAACTGTAAGCAAGCTGCAAAGAACATCCCAGATGCCAATATCTTTTTAAGATATTTGTCTTAAAAGATTGAAAACATTCATGCATTGTGCTTTCTTTCTATATCATCCAATTAAAAGGAACATATGCTAAAAACTTAAATTAATCATGCCTTACAACAGCTAGTGTCCTACTTGTGTCCAACAAATCACATAAACTAAAGAAAACAATTAGTGCTACAAATGTGAATATCCATTTTAATTTCAAAGTACTCCAGTAGCAAGGACTTTCTCTTGCTACCAGAAAACAGTAAAAAAAAAGTTTTTCTTTGCCATGTTGATGTTTTATTGAAGTTCGGTGCTGTAAGGTGTGGGAAAGGATTAGATATACACAACCTTAATCCCGCAAGTGGAAAAGCTGTTTCAGTGGCTTGAACCCGTGACCTCCAGGTCACATTGGGGCAACCTTACCGTTGTGCCCGGGCTGCCCTTCTATCTTATTTAAGTAATAGAAGCTGTAAATTTACTAAAATAGCATCAGCCTTCACATTTGGAAGAGCACCGTTTAAGTGCCATGTTAGAGGAACCTGGTCTAAGAATGCAAGGAGCAAGTCAGGCAGAATTAGGACAAGTGGATGAGAAGCTTAACAAAATCACAAACTCCAAGAATACCAATGTCCAACTTTTACTAGGTTAATTAGATCACAACACACAAAAAACACCTCTTTCTACTTCAAAAGGTTGCACAGAAAAGATTCCCTTTACTAGTAAAGGCTGGTATGTGAACCCAATGTGGCTTCTTGTAAGCTTAAAGCTATAATCCCTGCAATGAAGTACCTGATGCGGTTTCATCTTGGAATATCTTTCATCCATGGCTCCTAACTATTACTATGTTGCGAAAAGAATATCATCTTTGAGGACCAAAATGGAAATCGTTCACTCTAAATGAGCACTGGTAGCTTAGGATAGAAAAGATGGCAACTGCAAGTATTAACACATTAAAAATAAAAGTCACCCTCTAATAACAATTTGATGGCAGAAACACACTCTTCCCTGTTAGACAGCTCAAAAATCTTTTGCTCGCTACATCCATTCCTGAAAATTATTAAACCTAATAGGGCTGTCACTTGAGAATTTCAACACCTTGAGACTTCATGATTCTGATCTTGATCATCAATACATCACCAAACGTGGATTACAATTTTATCTCCAACCATCCTGCCCGTAGGCTGTAACCCAAAGAAAAAACCTCCACAGGAGAAATGCATGTACTTCCAACAGCTATCAGCCTAAACAAACCAAAGAGCATCATAACAAATCCCTACGATATCCATTTGATGTACCAAGGGCTGCCTTACCCCTGCCATTACCAAACTGTGAAGCTAAACCAAGTTACTCTTAATTCTGCTGGTCCACACCCTAAACATTAGAAGACTGGTGTCTTTTGTCCCACATATGCCTCTCCCTGAACAAACAAGTCAAGCGCAAAGGAGCCAGATTTCAAACACTTGTCCATTCTCCAAATTATTCTATCCTCTTCAAATAAGAGTCAAATCAACCTGAAGAAGAAATGACAAGTTTCTTTACTCTCATTAAAATCAAGTTATGCAGGTTTGACTGGGATGTATCCCAAGTTATTTTTTGCTCAGCGTGGATGTATCCCAAGTTATGCAGGTTCCAATATTTCAGGAATGTCTCACCATTTCTTAGATAACCTAGGCATCTTGTGTGCTAACATAACAGAATCCAACTGTTCAATTCACACACACACAGAAGGTGGTTGAAGCTTCAGAAGCAGATGGCGCTGACATCCTCAAAATGCAGCAGAGGGAAGGTCAAGCTTGATCTCAATGGTGACGGCGAACTCCAGGCAAAACATGAGGTACTCTGGTGAGATGGTTTTCATTGTAAGGAAAGCAACAAGCATTCACTCATGAACTCGTGCAAGAATAATGAAGGCAGGCAAGAAAGGGACACCACTTTGGCTACAGTAAACTAAGTGTACTAGGCAAAAGGTTGGCCAGATAGCCAACAAAAGTTCTTTGGATGAGAAAAATGCATGTGCTGACGTGATTGGGGATAAGTACAGGGAATTCAAAAAGATTGATAAGCACATGTAACAAGATACATAAGAGTGAAATGAAAGTTTATGTCTTCGAGAACCAGTGGGAGTTGATGAAGAGAACTCAGAAATCCAAACGAGGACAAGGGAATAGAAGAGACGTTATCAGACCAGTTTGAGGTGAAGTGGCTAACTCCTAAGAACAAGGCAAGCAGAGAAAAAAATTAGAATGGATGAAGGAGTGTTTTGCTGAGGCGCTGGGTGTTGAAGGACGTTATCCTATCACAGATCCCCATGGAATTAGTAGTTTCTCTGTGCACCCATATGGTCCATACCATAATACCTGTTTGAGTCTAGATCAATGTGTTTTCCAAAAGAAGATGTATAAAGGCTGCAGCCCCATTGGATGGAACATTAGCTTAGATCAATGTGTTTTCCAAAAGAAGATGTATAAAGGGTGCAGCCCCATTGGATGGAACATTAGCTCCTATATCTTGATTTAGCTTCAAAACAAGGAAAAATAAACCGTAAACCAAAATGAATTCATATCCATACAACCCAGTCGGCGCTTAATTCATCCAAACATCTAGTTGCAAGAAAAACCTAATGATGCTTGCCCAATTAGTTGAAAAACTGAGACACTACCCATAGAACCATGATGCCAAGTACACAAACGAAAACAAACCTCTATGCATAAATCGCAAAGCACAACCAGCCAAAATACGGAGAGAAAATATGTAGTTGAATACTTACGGTAACAAGCTCCTGTATCAGCAGAGGAGACAATCCAGCATCTAACAATTCCTCTTCCAACGTCCGAGTGGTGAGATTATACAAACCCGCCCATGTAAGCATCTCATCCACAGTCTCAAAGACCGGCCTCGATTCAAAGCTTTCATAATACTTCAAGAAGTTATCCACAGTAGTCTGCAACAACCACAAATATACATCAGCCTACATGCATAGTAGCATATCATGAAACCATCATTATGTAAGTAAAGTATAATTGGCATGAACCAAAATGTGAAGCTGGCTTTTGCCTAATCCAATAGATATATTGTACGGTACCTCGACAAAGTTAGTCATTCTGAAGAGAGAGAAGCCGTAACGAAAGAACATGAGGAATGAATTGGCGAGAGAAAGGATCTTCTGAAAAAAGGGAAATTTGAAATCTAAATCGAGAGTTTTGAAGAGGAAATTATGGCCGTCCCAAATGCCGAACGAGGAGTCAGAGTCCAAAGAGGGGGTCTGAATGGTGAGGTTGAATGATTTGGCGAAGTTGAGGGCATGGTAGTTCTTGGGGTGGAGAATGGAGGCGCCAGCTTCGAAGGTCTCGCCGGAGACGGAGACAGTTGCCATCCTACCACCGACCACGCCCTGGCGTTCAAATATTCGGATCCTTATTAGTTCGGATTCGGAGTATTTGCGGAGGAAATGAGCAACGGAGGATCCGCCGATGCCGCTCCCGATTATGCATACACCCTCCGATGCTGATGATGATGATGATGATGATGATGGAGCTGAGAGGATCAGGAGAGAGAAAAATAAAACACCCAACATAGTATTCTTCATCTTCTGCTCTCCTATTCTCTCTTCCCCTTCTTTCTTCTTTCTTCTTCTTCTTACTCCCTTCCCTCTCCTGCTGCTGACTTTGAACTGTATTAGTACTTGGGTGCTATTTAGACTATGACTATATTAAGAAAGAAGGGCGGCACCTTTTAAGAAAGAAAAATTTATAAGGAACTGTTTAGATGATTTTTTTGAGAAGAATAATTTGGAACGTGAATATGATGAGATAAGATGTCAAATGATTTAATTGCTCCTAATTTATTATTTTTAATGGACAAAATAGATTAATTTCATTATAATTAGACTAAATACATATTTATCATTAATTGTAGAATAAAATAGATTCATTAAATTTTTAAGAGCATGTACACCAAGGGCTAAGTGAAATAACAAGTAAACAGTGCAAAAATGTATTTTTACTATCTCCTTTTAACTTTCATACCACACCAATTATCTCTATAATCCTCTCTATCTATTAAAATATTGTAAAACAAAGAGAGAAAGAAAGAAAACCAGAGGAGTAGGAGAGGAAAGAGTGTGTCGGTTGAATGAACAAATAATAAAATAAAGAATACATTGTGAACAGAGCCTAGGTATATTTAGAGAGGTCAAGTGACAAAAGGAAAAGTACAGAACCTTAACAGAGGCTGGGGTAGAGCAACATTTTGTGTTTTCCTCTCCAAAGTACCTAAAAATGTCTATTTACCTATCCTTGTGTACATGCTCTAAAAGGTTTAAACCTTGTATGTTTAAACTTTTTTTTTTTTGGATTTTTTTTTTCATATGACTCATTTTATACCATTAACCATTGTTTTTTTTTAATTTGTGAGAAGATTCTAGAATACTCTAAAAAAAAGTTCAATTTTAATAGAGAAAAAAGATTAAAAAGAGAGAAGAAAAAGAAAACTACGATCAAAGGGGTGGAATTCCACCCATTGGATCAAAGCCCTCCCTGATCAGAAAAAGAAAGATGAGAATTGTATGGGATTAAAATTCCAGATCTAAAACCCACCACAACCTCCCACAGATTTCTCTGCCCCTCTCTCTCTCTCTCAAAAGCATCCAACTGGAAAACGAACAGCTCCGTTGACGAGGTAGTCTTCTCTGCTTTTGTCTTCTCTCATTCCTCCCCCCCCCCCCTCTCTCGTTTTCTTCCCGCGTGAAAGGGCAAGGCCAGAAGAGTCAAAATGGCATCCCGCTTCACCAACGACAGGGGGCCCTGTCGTTACCTAATCCGGGAAGAGCCAGAGAAGAAATCCGGGAGAGGCTCAAATTCCCCTTCCCATTTTCACTCTCAAACATCATATTTGAATGGGACCAAGAGATCATATCCGGGCGGCTCCAACTCCAGCATTCAAACAAACCATTAAATTCTCTCCACCCTGAGCTCCCTCGCTCCCTTTTTTTTTTTTGGTATAAACAAACGATGCATTAAAAATAGAAATTAGTATTATGTTTATTATGTGAATTTCATAAACTCACAAGTTCACCTATTAATTTTGTAAGATCAGGTCCATTTTAGAGTACCCTAGAATTTAGACATTTTTGTACGATTTTAGGGTTCATTTTTTTTCTTATAGGACAAAGTACCTTAGGGTTTAGGTACTTTTATAGGGTTTTAGGGTGCACTTTCCTATTATAGAATTTTACAGCTCGTTTGGAACGAGAGATTTCAAGAGAAAAGAAAGGGGATGGAAGGAGGCGAGAGAGGGTGAAAGAAGGAGTTGCACTGCAACTTATAGGCTTTTGTGAAGTTATTCATACTAATCTAAATTTTTTGTTGTCAAAAGTTAAGTTGTTTTCACTAAACTATAACATTCAACATATTTTCTTCGTAATGCTCAACACATTTTGTATAACTTTTAGTCTAGTGGAAACAACTTGACTACAAATAGCATTCTTTTGCTTGTTATGTATGCATGAGATGCACTTATCTAAACTCTTGCCTACACCTAGAAATTGGATTTTCAGCTAATACCATGAGATCAATTTCACCATCTATATACTAATCCGTGGCAAAAAAATTTATTGACACCTCAGTTCTGTTTCTCGCCAAAAGTGGCGAGATTTCGTGAGAAAGGGAGAGAGTGAGGCGAGTGAGACGTGGAAAAGGAGGGAGTGAGGCGAGTGAATGAGAGTAGATCTCACTCGTGCAACTTCCGGCAACATGTGTGGCACACCCACTTATCAGATCGTCGTTATACTTGCACCGTTATCTTTGTCTTATCAAGGAGAAGCTACTTCTGTAATCAAAACTGAGTTTTGAACACTTTAATTTCGGACTAGTTGCCGGAGATGAAGTTTCAATCGCCGGAGAAGAGAGAAACAGAGAGTTTCAGGTCGCCAGAGATGTGGAGAGAGTTTGATTTCTAACGGTTGTTTGGATGGGTGGGTGAGAAATCACAACCATTTCTTCTCTTTTCTCACTAATAATGGAGACCACTCCCCTCTATTTTCTTTTCTCCTCAATAGCCAAAGAGGTTGTTAGTGATTTAGGTACTTTCATAGGGTTTAGGGTTTTATGCACTTTCCTATGGTATCCTAGGGTTTAGGTTGTGTGGACTTGTAGCTTTATAAAACTATTATGTGGACTTGTGGGTTTATGAAATGTTTATAGTTGACCTATCACTAAATCTCCCAGACCTATAGATGAAGAGTTTATTGGGGTGTATAAAAGCATCTCCAATCATTACCCATGTTATTACTCATACCCAAAATTTGAGTAAAAAGCTTAAAAACTATTTTCAATGTTATACCCATTTGTCTACCCATTTTAAATTCTACCCATTTCTTCACTCAAATTTGAGGAGACTCAAACCCTTACTCATTTTTTTCAAAGCTCATTAATTACAAGTGCGTCACTCATTATTTCAAGTATGTCATTCAAGAATAAATTTGGGTACAAATATGGGTTTAGCCTTGAAAATATCTTATCCAAATGAAGCTTTTGACTCAAATTTCTACCCAAATTTGGGTGAAAAAAATGGTAAGGATTAGAAATGCTCTAATCCTTATCAAATCTGCATAATGTGATCAGTGGCAAAGCTATGTTGTGGCCCAAGGAGCCCCGGCCCCGATACCCTGAGCTTATGGGTTTTAAAATGTTATTAAATATAGCTATATAATATTATTGATAATTATTCATGTATAACTACTTATTATCTTAATAATTTTAGTTTGATTTGATAAAAAATTGGTTTTTTTACATTCTCATTTCTCAATTTTTTTTCCTAAATAAAAAATGAGCACGTAACAGTTGAAGTAGCCGAAAGAAAAATACAAAATGATTGGTATACTTTAACTGCATCATGCTAGAATCATTTCAATGTACAAATATTATGTATTGTAAATCCAAAAACTTTATGATATAATAAGTATACGTTCTGATAAAAATATACGTGTACTAAGTTGGCCTCCCGTGTTCACAATCTTGGCCCCGCCACTGATGTGATAACGAAGGCTTATTTTGTATCCTACATACGGTATAAGTCTTTTGTGTATTGAAATCTTGGCACTAACAGAAAAAAATTTCAGCATTATCACTATCTTATTTTTATGTCTATGGGAAATACAAATTCCTCACTAACCCCCTATGTGATATTGACAAAAAATGAAAGAAATGCACTAGACATAGAGACTTGAATAAAACTACGGGTACTAAATGTGCACCGGGTTATGTAGGACTCACTTTAGGGTCTTACATAAAAGATTGAAGTCAACCAATTTGTTTAAAATATATTTTTACCGATATTCAATTGAGCTGATTTTTTACATAAATATAAAAAACTATTTCAAACAAATTTAGCCGCTCTTATCATTTGTGTGAAACTCATGTCACACAACTGAGTGTACGTTTGGTGTACCAAATGTTGTTACCATAGTCAGACTTTAGAAAATTTGAGGGGCTCCATAATTTAGTTTTGTACTTTATTCCCATCAATTGAAGTTAAGTTTGTGGAGAGGGCCAAGTGACAGTTTAGCATCTGTTTTCTGAGAGATGGCATGCCTATAAAAGAAGGCAGGCTATTTTGGGTTGAATTTTGATGAAACTTGTGCAATGGTGTTCCCGATCCTATTTTGGATGAAGGAAGATACGGATGTACAATTATATTTCCATAAACTTTTTTGTGTTTGGCGAAGGGGTTAGTGCTCCTCCTGGGTTGCTTTGGGTCGGGTGGAACAGTGGACATCCCTTCACTTTTCCCGCGTTTGGTCAACCGGATAGGGAATCCTATAGGAAATGCCTCTTCTGCATCCTAAATACAGGAGTACAAGAATTGGGCAAAGAATGGCGTATATATATCCATCAGATAACCAATCTCAAATACTAACATACTCCGTGTATACGTGCCATGTTAGTTTTATGATGTTGAATCATTTCGACCTGTATTATTACATCAGCCTCTGACTTTCAATTAAAAACCAGTAGAAAACTCTCTTAATATTTTAGTTTTGGTATGGAAAAACTCTACAAATACTACCATCTACTGAATTGTCATCACACACACGTGTGTACAGAGAAGCCTATATAAATGCTTTGTAAAGGTCTTGGTTCAACACTTCAACTGCACCCAGTGGGCATTCCCCATGCAACAATCCACCCACAATAAGAGAGAAAAATACTAATTGAAGATGGTTGACCCAAACAAAACGTAAATAGTACGATTCTGAATATGAGAGAGAGAGAGAGAGAGAGAGAGAGAGAGAGAGAGAGAGAGAGAGGACATTAGTGTAATATATGAGATGTTTTAAAGGGTGTCATGCTTCCACTTCTGACACACGTATCCATTTAAGTTTCTGAGATAACCGTAACGGGGAAACAACTTCGCAGCACCAAATATACTTTTGCCGTTTCCGCAAACTAACAAATTTACATAGTACAAGTAATAACCAGATCAAAATCGCTGCCAAAAAATTCAGCTAGCTATGACTAAAATTTAGAGACCAATAAAGGTAACAGGCATTGACAGAAGGTGATCAAGACAGAAGTCCAATAGGCAAGCAGACAATGATATAAGGAGAGTGAGACGAAGTTCCACATCAACGCCGGATTCACCTTGATCGCGTTTTTCCTTTACAAAATACACTATCATGTGACTGCTTACATTTGTTTTAAAAAAAATAGACTGCTAATAAGCATCAAGCAAAGCCTGCTCCTATTGCAAAAATATGGTGAACTGAAAAGAAGAAAAGGACTGGGACTTCTCACCACTTAACCCCTTTTTCTCTCCCCGAGAGAACACTACTGGCCTCATCGGAGCCCAGAGGTTTCAAAGCAACAATAGTAGAGTGAGCAGCATATCCAAGCTCAGAACAAGTGCATGGAGAAACTTTATTCAGATTTGCCAAATACTATCTTTTTCCCCTAAGAATAAGATGACGAATCTGGCCTTGTAATTTCAGCTGTGCTAATAACATTATTTTCCTATCATTAACAAATTTAAGCATCTCATATCAAACATAGAGAAGATTACCAAAAACTTTACCACATCTGAGAGAGATAACTGTGCAACAAGCAGCAAGTGAATATCATCCATGTCAACCATTGATGGTAGTCATCCAGATTCCAGACTTTCATAAGGATCCAAAGCATGGCAGCTCAAAAGTTTGTAAATGTTTACACAGCATACTAATGACTCAGCCTGTCAAATAGAGACATGGAAGCACATTAGAATATTATTCCTGCAAACACTTCACAGATTATGCAATTTAAAATAAGAGGTTAGCACTTTGGAATCACACAAGTTCAGAGGAAAATGTGTATGCAAGCGAATAATCTTAGTCCCAACAGTGAATCAATCAATATAACAGAGCTATGCAGTTCAGAAGTTTCGGATTCCTGGAACTTTGTTCTTCTCTTAGTGGACTTTTGCCTTGAACCGGTCAGTGGATCTTGCTTTATAAACCAAATGAAGCCCAGATAAGATGAATTTTAGAGTAACCACACCATTAGACATGAAACAGATGGAGATGTTTTGAGTTATGAAGCACAAACACGCCTAAGTGAGTGTTGCATGACTCGCATCTAGGTCAGACACGCCAAGTACACGGACACGCCAAGGACACAGACATGTGACGTATCCTAAATTTCCCTAAACTTCATCGCAAAAAAACATGTTTGCTGTGCCTGTAAGGTACACGTGGGTCGTTTTTACAATTAAAAATATTTCAGCACAAAAATTACCAGAGTACAGAACAATGGGGTATAAATTCAGAAGCAAAAAAACAACCCTTAGATCAATCGAAGAACACCAAAGTAAGCATGTCAAAGCTTTACATATGAACAAAGCAAAAGGCAGCTGCTATAACACCATTGACTAGATGCCAAGGCCACGAGTTCAAATCCTATATCACAAGTGTCAACTAGAAGCCAGTGTCAGTAAACACAATACAGTTACCTTCAAAAAAACCAGTATAAAGGAAACCAAATCTTCCTAATGCTTACTCCTGACAGATCTGCAAGGTAGCAGCACAAACAGAGTTATGTAACTATTCTGCTACCGAGTTTCTCTTACAATGGATCGACAATACAAATATCCCCAAATTGTATGAAAGAATTTGAAAATGTTCTTCCTTCTTCCTACTAATTGCTTAACATTATCTCAAACTAATTCCATCTGGACTAAATAGGACAACGAAATATGAAAGGATTTTACATACCCTCTAAGTGCACATCACTGAACATTCAGGACATCCACTAGCGATCACCTTAAATTTAGCATGCAAATTTAGTAGAAGCGAACATGTCGAGCAGCATCTGTAGCATAGCAGGCTCTTTCGAGGCCACCCTCAATGCATGGAAAAAGGACCTTATTTCAAATGCCCATGTGTTACACATATAGTCTTGGTGTAGAAAAATCTCTTAGGTTCGAACCTATAACCTTAAGGTTATCAACCCGAGTAAAGGGCAAATAAGTTAATCCTACTTTGTTGTTATGGGTAGAATCATCCCCAATCTCTTCATCGTTATCCATATTAGTCATCAAACCTCCTTTTTTGTATCCCATAGCTCCAATCTTATATTATTTGTTAGGTCTACATCTAATATTAATAAATTTACCTTACACATTTAGTTCTATTCCTACTCACTCTAAACCACTTCAACTGCCATGCTCCTCTCTAGATTTCTAATTTCGCATCAACTACTCTTTTTGTTTCTTCCATAAGACCATATAATCTGCGATCGGCAGACTATGAAGCATGTGTACAAGTACAAGTACTGATACGATATAGGTCTTTGTCCGGTCCGAAAAAGGCCAGAATTACTTCCTGCCCTCTTTCTTATTATTATGCTTCGGGTTGCTATGCTAGCTCAGGAAGATTGACTGCCCCGGGCGCTCAGTTAACAAGAGGTGGAATGAACTGTACTCTTTATTCGTCATAAGTATGAAAGTAGAGTCAGGGTACAGTTGGGCTGCGGATGGATCAGATAACAAGGGAGGGAAGGCACTGTACTCTTTATTGGCAAATAAGAGTACGAGATATACTACGTCAATACGACAGAACCTACAAAGAGTATAGTCTGGGTAGGGTTGGACTGCAGATGTATAGAATATGTTTTATGATATACATGAATGTACCACATGTAGGATTTGCATCTGATATAAAGAAAATATCATAATGACTAAGGTGAATAAGAATCCAACATACAAACCATGGTGTAATGCCAAAACTAAGGTACAAATAAGAGTTTAATCTCATTACATAAAAGAACTTAAGAGGCCAGAATCTTTATTCTACAGACATGCTAAGCATGGAACTAAAATCTGATCAAGTTAGCTTCATCTCTGTATAAAAATTATAAATACAATCTGGATGGAGTTAACATAGAATGGTACAAAAAAAAATTTGAAAAATCGAGGCACGTATTTGACTTTCCCGGTACCCAATACGTTACAGGTACAAGTATGACGCGGTTTTAGAACTACCCATACTTCAAGTATGCGAATAACAAATAACATGGAAAATCATCTTGAATATATCTAGTCAACTCATCTTTAAGAAAGGAAAACAAATCAAGACTCAAGGTCAGGAATGGAACCAGAATTTCCTACCTAGGGGGCCATAATATGAACAACAAGATTTTGAAAGTTCGAGATTGAGAAGCCCGAACACAAAACTAACATCAAAATAGAACTTGATATCAAACACAAGATCTATGAGGGCTTAACAAACATAAACAATTGAAAAGATAAAGAACGATCAAGTCTGTACTATCAAAATGGAATTCGACTTTCTTTAGATCTCGAAAATCATCAATGACCAAGTCTGTTCTTTTAGTTCCACGCATGGGAATGGGTACTCTCTTGCAGGTGATCTCGTTGTAGTCCCAAACCCATCATTGATGCCCTTTATAATTTGATGTACCCACCATTTTATCAAGAACTCCATAGCAGAGGTATTCATCTTCCTGCACGTAAATGACGGAGAAAAGCTACTTTGAGGGTGGCTTTTCGGCCTGGGCAGCGTCTTGTGAAGCTATGTTGACTATGGACAATCTCAGGAAAAGGCAAAAGCTGGCAATAACTGGTGTTTCATGTGAAAACGGTTGGAGGAATCTGTGATTGCCAATTTGCCACTGAGTTGTGGACTCGTTCTTAGTACCCACTTTATGGTTGAAAGCAATGATTGGAAACCAAAAATCTGAAGAAGTGGTAGGTCCAGAGGTCTCTGAGGTTTGTTGGCGGACAGCAGCTTTATGCCTATTATAGACAGTTCGGAGAGAGCACAACAGAATATTGAGCTCACAATTAGTACCTGGAATGATTTATGCTCCTTCCCATTTTCTCCACTGAGACAGAAGTGTTCTTGTGTTGATAAGAAAGAGAAGAGTTCCCTTTTGCCATTGAATCTTCCATAGTTTCCATGACAATATACACATTCCCCTCAATGCAAAGCATCTAGTACTTCCATTTTCGTAAAGGGCTCACTGCCTAAAGGTATCTTTTATTCATGAATTATTGCCAATACGAAAAACAATTTATGCAGTAAATCCATGAGGTATATCCTATTCCGAGACAGCTTTGTGTAATAACTCAACAAAAGTAACTACATTTAACCAAATTTGTAAGTAGCACTGCACGACTTATTATCGTGAACAATAAAAGCGTGCCAGCCTTTCAAAGTCATAACTCATAAGCCTTCCAGAATATCACACTAAAGGGTCAAAAGAAAGTGTTGTGCACATTGATGGTGTATTACAATAACATTCGAGTATGCACATAAGTTTATGCACGTCTCAAATCCCTAGAGATAAAAAGAATCAAAGGAGGAGAAGCTTATGCCCTCATCATGACACTGGCACAAAAACCAGGACATAGAGAAATGAACCACAAAAAGCATCATTGAAGAAAAGCTTATGAAGCAGTAATTGGTATCCAGCATGCACACTAAGGAATTTAAGGAAGGCATCACCAAACATATTATCAGCAAAAGAATCAATCTCAACCAACTACCAACCAAAAGAGGACTAGGAAAAGAGAAGAAAAGACTGCATATTCATTAACATATGGTCTGATAATTTCGAACCTTGGTGAAGACAGACAAGTCGAAGTGTTTGAGAAGCCAATGAAAACATTTGAGTAGGACTTTGTTAAATATGAGAAGTTTGCAATGGGAGGTAGAGCAGGCACCCTTTCACCCTTCTTCAGAAGCTCTGTCAAATTAAGCCTCCGTAAAGTCAAAACAACCCTGGACTCCTTCCATATGAATGCAAGTAATCCACCTTGAATCACAAATAGTGAACCAGGCTTTGAGCCAGGGTATCGAAAACCATACCCATTCGCAATACCTTCCCCCACAAAGGCATGCTCAACATCAACGGGAAGGGAATCTCCATCACTAGCCCAAGGGAACGGCTCAAGGGAAGGTTCATCTACATTCACTATAAACACTGCAGACCCATTTGGATGCAAAACATAATGTGTTCCTTCTAATATCTTTGTAGCAATGAGAAGTTGTTGCCCTTGGGATTCTTCATAAGAGAGCAAAAAAAAGAACAAAGCTTTTCCCGGTTTGTCTGTAGTAGGCCTCCCTGGAGGCCACCCAAAAGTCCCTCCCCATAGACCCGCATATTCTTGGCCTGATTTTGGGGCCCGCAGAGGCAACTTGTAAAGTGCAAATCGACTGTCATGCATACTTGGCCAAGCTCTATAAGAAGACAACTTCAATGTTGAGGCATGTAAAGTCAATGCTGCCATATCACCTGACTGCAAAAACTCATGTAGTTGGGCATGCTTATTGTCATTGCTTGAACAACCACTTCTCCAAATTTCACTTTTACCATAGATTGAGCTTGATTTTCCAAGGATCTGTTTAAGTCCATCCCTAAAATAACCACCAAGGGTTTTTCTTTTGGTCCATTGTGCATGACCATCATTGCTATTGAGAGAACTACGAAACCCACTTGAACGATCAAGACTATTCCTGATCTCACTTAATTCCAACTGGGTGGGATCTGGATTCAGCTCAGGATCGCCCTTCTGATCAATGCAACCCCCACCAAGCTTGCATAGTTGGATAAGTAAGAGTCTCCGATCACATAACAGTGCCATGTCCTGGTCAAAACTCTCCTCATCTCTCAAACAAGGAAAGATTAGCGCATTTGCTGGATCAGGTACCTTCAAACGGATTTGGCTGGTAACAAACTCGATTAGCTTTCTTCTATCTCCAAATGCCAATCGGCTGAAGGGAACCGGCGCCGCATTCCTTCCTACGACTCTTTGTGATCTTGAAAGCTCACTATCTGGTCGAGAAATTTTTCTGGATGACTCCTCCTCAAAATAATGAGCAAAGCATTTATTATGAACTAATTTTCCCCCACTCTTCTGTTGCATTGGTTCAACCTCAAGCAACAGCACATTGCACGTCCTGTCAACAGGCTTGAGTGAACCAGGATAAAGGTAGTCATTTTCTCCCTCCCTCCCATGTAGGAAAAATGTGGCAGAACCATCGGAATCCGCAATGATTTCAAAAACTGGAGCCCACAGAATAGGACCCTCTTCAATACCCAATGGACCAAGTTCTTGTGGGATGATCCGGCAACCAACAACAGAAATGAATCCAAACATGACATAAACAACATTACCAAGCTCTGGGTTTTGGTGAACCCAAATCCCAAGTAAGGGTTGAACACTGACAAGGAACCGGCATAGAGCCTTGTAAGAGGCAACACCCTTTCGCCACTCAACAAGGTCACGAGGTGGAACAACTCCCATCAGGTCACATTGGGTGAACCAAATCTTATCAGAAGATGCGAGAGCATAAAGGCTCTGGCAGCAGGACCCTAGATTACATATGTCTGCCGGAGAGAGGGACTGGGTGACTATGGCAAACACATCCTCGGGCAGAGCTAGAAGCAAGCTCGACCCACAGTGATGACACAACATAACAGAGCAGATGAATTTTACTACTTCTAATAGGATTATCTACGCTTGTATTATATGATTAAACCACAGGTTCCACCACATACAAGAACATCTGAAACAAAAAAAATACACCCAAAACGGATGAACGGCAAAATCGACTGAAACCTTCAAAGCCTCCCAAACAGAAACCCTATAAAAAGTAACAAGAGCAAATTTTGAAACCCAGACCTGATAATGAAATGGATTTTTTTCTCCCTCAAGTCTTCCAATTATTGCCTCGCAGAGAGAGAGAGAGAGATACGGGAACTAAAGATCTGGGTTCAATTCAGATTCTTCAATCCCTGCAAGTACGAATGGAATGTGAACAGCGAATGAAAATGCCCAAATAGGACTTGAAGATTCTCAGAATTCACAATTCATCAGATAGTTTCCGGATTGATAATGAATACCGACAACTTGATGAAGTCGCAAGTCATTGCCAATTGAATCAGAAAACACCATGCATCACAAGGAACAAGGACTATAATTACAAGAACTCCAGTGGGGGTGCTCCCTATGCGAAGGCCACCCCAATAGTGGAGCTTAAAAAATACAACTACTTCTACAAGCCAACCACCATAAAGTCCAAAAGCACTCTTGACTCGCTGCCTACCAGTACCACCGGTCCACCACAGCCCACGTACACAGTGTTTGTTCGAATAACAGAGGGAACCCAAAAGCGTCAGATCATTCTATCTGTACAGAGAAGTTATGAAGATCTATATAATAATCATTCTTGCTAGTACTTGCTACTGATCTGATCTTCGTTTTTCTGGGCACAGGTGATGATCTGTGTTCGGGGTCAGACCAGGTAGGGTGTTTTTTTATTTTTTTTCCCCCTATTTTTAGCCAAAATAGTGAGTAGTACATCTAACCACTAAAGTATAACTAATTTTTAATATAAGTGGTGCAAGAGTTATTTCATATACACTGGATCAAAAAGAAAAATAAGGGAAAAAATTACTCCATCGTCCCTTTTTTTAGAGTCTAGCTAGTATTTTATTATGGAAATGTTCCTTAATAAGTGTTCATAACTTCTAGAATGTAATAATGATACTTCTATAAAAAGTTAAATTTACGAATTAAAACTCTTTAAAAAAGACGAAGAAAGTACTAAGAAAAAAAACCTCCTAAAATTTGAACATAGACATCTTGCTTTAAAATACTTGCACAAACAACTAATGCAAAATCTCTAACTATGTTGAAACAAGAAACAGTTTATATATACTTTTGAAAACTCTCGTTTTGCCGTGCAAGGCGCGAATATGTTTGCGAGCATTGATTGATTGAGTACAGACATACCAAGACTTGTAGCATCTAACTTGGATGATGATTGCCGTGAATTTTGACTTCTAAATCGTAGAACGATTGTGTGTAATCCAAATGATAAAGATCACAAGTTGGTTCGTAATTTGCCACACGGTTGTGAACTTAGAATTTCCTAGTCGTATAGGAAAGATAAGATAAAACGTAACACTTTATTATATCGGATTAATAAAGTTGTGGATACAAGTAAAGTAAAATCCAAATTACTTGAATAAGTAAGTTGAATAGGGTTGAGTACAAGGTATTCGTATATGTCTACTTTGCTGAAAGTAGGAAAGTTTTTGAAGCACTGGGATTTTATTGGCGCTGAACTCGTTTTTCTTTGTTGAAACTAGTATTTATAGACAAATACCAAGCCGGTCCAGGTCTAAATCAAGTTTTCCGCTTTCTCCATAAGCTACCAAGTGTCCATATTAAATTAACTCCCCACTACGGCGGTTATGATCAGTTTATCACCATGTTGGAGCCGAAAAGTGGTTATTGAGCCAACCATCTCCTAAAATCACGAAAACATGTGTCATTCCATTTAACTCATTCAAATGGCCTTGTATTATTCATTCAAATGGCCTTGTATTATTTTTCCCGTAAGTAAAAAATGGTTAGCGGGGTGTAACTTCTTTCATTTTTTACGGGATCCAAGCAACATGCCAGGTATACAATAACTTCTCCGAATAATTCAGATCTATGGAAAAATATTCGGCACATATTGCTTCACTTCGATTTTTGTTTATCGGGCCTGGTTCCGAATCACAAAATTAATATGACCCATTAATTTTTAACTCGAGAGAACAATAAATATCGGCCTAATTTAATTAATTCTTAATTAAATGGCCTTCCAACGTTTGGTGCCAAAAACGGGTATAAACAACTTCATTTGTTTTATAAAGTTGATCTCTTACGAAACTACATGCAATTCTTGAAGCGTCTTTCCACCAAAAATAGAATAGCCAATTTAGGGATATCCATTAATCCTATATGTGTGTTGTGTATGACTTGTGAAGAGTTTTATGCCCATTTGTTTTTTTATTGCCAATTTTCTATGATGATCTAAAGTCGTGTTTTGCGTAAAAATAACATTTTCAGAAGGCCTCTTCGTTTGAATCAAGAGCTTGTTTGGGCTTGTGCTCAATGGAAAGATAAATGTTTTTATAATGCTATTGTTTACACCCATTTTTTGCACCAAATCTTGAGCTAGCGCTGGAGGGTGAAATTCGATTAAATTGGGCCATGAATTAAGAGTTTAATAAGCTAAAAATTAATGGGCTATGTATAAAAAGCCCAATTAATTTTTATTTGACTGGGATATGAGACTTGGCCTTTTTGAGCTTAATTATTCAGATGAAATTCTAAGAGGCCCGTAGCTCATGGAAAATAATTGAGGTTCTGGAAGGATCTTTAAGGGTAAAACATATAATAAGGCTATCTAATTTAATTAGATGGGCCATTACCCATGATCACCATGAAATACGGAAGTGGGTTGGCAGTTTCTTAGAAGTGCAAGGCTATTTGACTAGGTCAAAGGATTTGTGTTTCTCTGATGGCCACGAAAAAAGGGGCATGAGGTGGTCCATTACCCTTGATATAACTTCTAATAAACCACCCATGATCTCAATTAACTGCTACAACGTGCATGGGGCATGGGGCACTTGTCCAATTCGAACGAAGCAGTTGATTTCCGAAGCTCAGCAAAACAGTGGAGACCCTTGCCTATAAATAAAGGAACTCAAGAAGAAAAAAGGGTACACACCAATCAAGCTCAACGCTTAAAAAATCAAAGCCTTCCCAGTGAAACAATTATCTACTTTTCTCACCTTCACCCGATTACTTCTCCAAGTAATTTGAGTTTCTATCTCTTTTGTACCCCCAACTTTATTATTACGATATAGTAAAGTTATTTCCTCTCTCTTGTATCCCGAACTTTGTTATTACGATATATCAAAGTTATTCAACGATATTCTCTACTTTTTCTCACACAGTTGGGAAATTTTAAGTCCACTTCGTTGTGGCAAACCACAAACCTCTTTGTGGCCTCACCCTTTGGGTCACACGCAATCGCTCTAATATACGAAGTCAAATCGAGATGCACTGACGCCTTCCATACGTTGGACAACGACAAGTCCTGGCATGCCCGCGCTCACACCGCACACGCGCCATTGGATTTTCCGCTCACGCCTACCGGGCAGAAAAGTGGGGAACAGCTATATACAATTTTCTAGTTGCAGGGATTTTTAATGCGATTAGAGTCAAGTTTTGTTCTTTTAATTCTATAAAGTTTTCTTGCTTTAATAAGAAAATTTATGATGACTCGTTACTTAATTCTTGAGTTTTTAGGATCAATAATGGGTGATGCTGTTGTATAGTCATGTTGTTCCTTGTATTGTTGTTCAGGGGATGCCTAGTTGATTTTGGTTGCCGTGTTTTTGGTGAAATGAAATTACTTATAAAAAAAACTACGTGCAATTTTTAAAATTAAAAATAATTTTAAAATAATTTTCTATTTTTTTGCACCGTTCAAAAGATCTTATCGAGATTTATCAAATAAAATCTATATTGCAAAAAAAACTATTTCGATAAGTTTATTATTGTTAAGCTTGAAAATTCCACATAATTTTGTAGGGGACTAAATTTACGAGATGGATGGAGTAATATGTACCCGTCTTCCAATAAATACAAGGAAATATGACACTCGCACGCAGGTGCGAAGATTCGAACTCCTGACCTTTTAATAAGATACAAGAGTTCTGACGAATTGAACTAGCCTCGATAGCCAGAGAATCATACATACGTATGCATTGTTATTTTATTTGGAAAATGATATTAGCACTCCAAAAATTGATGCAGACACTTCAAAATCAGTGTAATTCTAAAGCCACTTTCCTTTATTTTTTAGAGTGTCTCCATCAATTTTTGGAGTGCTAATATCATTTCCCTTTTATTTACAATCTTGCTATTGTCCGCCCCTATTTTTTAGAGTGTCCACGGGGCTGACAATAAGCATGCATACTAAAAGGCAAAGAAAATATATTAATTTTTTTTACACCATTTAATATACATTTACACACCTATTATTGTCAGCTCATTGGGCTGATTTTAGAATTTTCCTTTTATTTGTGTAGAGTTTGTTATTGTAACACTTTGATCTCATTAATGAAATCATAAAATTCTGGATTGGATAAGGGTGACAAATTGAATTCAAACCCATTAATAAATCCAAATTCACCTACTCAAAGTCAGGCCATTCGGCTAAATAAGTCACTTGGCTTATTTTTTTATTTTTATTCAAATTTTTTTCGCATTTAGTAGTTTTTTGTCAATTTTTTGGGGATTATTGTTTCTTCATGACAAGAGAAATTTAAAAAGTAAAAAACTACGATCGAAATCCAATTTTTTTTAATAAAGACAAAAAAATTGGCTTATTGACGGCCGAGGATTTACTTGGAAAGGTGCGAAACCCAACAGATTTGTTTTTCTTTTTCAGGTCTTGGTGCAAGGTTCGAACACTGGGTTCGAAATGAGCCACGTGGCACCATGTAAGACGTCTAATATGAAGTAGCGGAAAAATTTTCAGTGCCGAGCGGGTACCACGTGGTGCCCGCTCGCACATCCGAGCCAGTCATTGCGTGTTTGAACGGCTTAAATTTGGAGAGAGAAAAAGGAAAGAGAAAGTATTGGATGAGAGAAGAGAGAGGGTTTCAATCCGAACCGTCCAAAATTGAATCGGACGGCTCAGATGCGCCGTACAGGTGCCACATCGGCAATATCCGCTCGGCACTGAAAAACTCCTATGAAGTAGCAGTTGCATTTTGTTGAACAAAGATGGAGAAGGATGAAAACAAACGAACTTGGGTGTGGCCGCGCGTAGAGAAACCAAAAACATGTATTTTGTCAAGCTATGGAGGCAGAGGATCATTTAATGAATATGTAATTGGGTTAAAGGACGGATCAGATTTGATTTTAAATGAATGATTTGGGTTGAATATAGGTAATTAAGCTCATAACTAATGATTTCTAAACGAGTTAAAGACTCATTAAAGACCCAACTCACTTACAACTTATCCAATTTGACCCAAATCTATGCATTTGACACCCCCTACTTACAGGTAATTAAACACATATGCATGGTCATGTTTTTCACTCTCTCACATAAATTTTACCCTAGGGTCAGATAGGGCTTTCAAAATCATGAAGATCAGGGATTCAGGGGGTGTTTCGGTTTGGGGAAAAAATATTTTTTTGAAAAAAAAGATAATTTTAAGCTCAAAAATTATATGTTTACACAAATAATTTTTTTATCAATATGAATCTTGTTTGATAGATCTCATTAAGATCTTTTATACGGTGCAAAAAAATGAAAAATTATTTTTTATTTTCATTATATTTGAATTAAAAAATTAGAAAAAAAAAACTTTTAAAAAGGAAGGTAAACCGGAATGGGGCCTCAACCTCTCTTGCGGTATTGGAATTAGAGCATGTACAGTAGTGTCAGCCAAAAAATTGGTCCAAATGTGCACTATTAAGCAGCCACTTTTTACTTGCATAGTTGCATACTTCAACAATCCACTCTATTATTTTCTTAATACCTATTAGGCTATTGTAGTAAATAATAAGGAAATGTTGCAGATAGAACCTCTGCACAATATATATACTATTTATATACCATCTTAAATTAGTGGTTTGTTCTCAATTTGAGTGGAGGGAAAATATTGGCGTTGTAGTCCTGATCAACAAAGAATTCAAAGATTTTGGTCTCAAAGTCCAGAGTAATTTCAGGAACAATAGAGGTTTTGGTCAATTTCCCGCAGTTTGCGGCGGTTTGCTCTATAATTTAGATATGATATTGTTAGATATGACACCGTTCAGATCTTTTTTCAACGATTTGCGATGATTTTCAAATTACTCAGTGGCGTTTATTTCTCTTTCATTGGCATATAGAGACGAGGAAATATTGTTGATTATGCACTAAGATGGGTCGGATGCTAATGGTGTGTTCGCGTTATAGTGAGAGGGTCCAAATCTTTTTAATCTTTTTATCGAGATATGCACAGATAGTGTAGAAGAATTGATTAAAGGAGTACACAATATGTCGCCTAATCTAGAGATTTTTTGTGGTTCAATCCAAAATGGTTAGGTCTTGTTTAGGTCTACCTGCAGACTTGATTTTGAGGGTGAATGACTTGTAAGATGATCGGGAACACTTTCTACTGGGATGTTATGCCAAACTTTTGTAGTTCCGTAAAATGAAGCGTTTCAAATATTGATCAGTAGTAGAAGAATTCTTGAGAAAAAAATCGGATGTTGGAATAGTGGTCAATTAAGGTAATAGTTTACAAGCTAGCGGATTCGCTGTGAAAAGATCTTTTCTTTGAAACTAATATAAACTTATTATCTTTATTTCTTGCAAATAATGGTGTCTTTTTCAAGCCGATCGACTACCGAAATGAAGGGTTCTTACCCACCCAAATATATATATATATATATAAACCTTACCCCCAAAAAATAAAGGGTCCGTGGATGCTCTTCTCTTTAATTGGTTAAACTAGGAAGATGAGTTCAATTTAAACCAGTTTTAGTAAGTAACTACTCCTATATAATCAGTTGGGAAAATTTTAAAATGGCACCTGAACTTTCACTTCAATGTCACCGAAACACCTGAACTTCACTTTATTTCAATTAAACACCTAGACTTTCAAAATCTCCAAAATGAGGCACCTGCCGTTAGCCTCCATACATTTTCCTCACAAATCGGCTGATGTGGCTCATTTCTGGCGTTAAAGGGCCCCACTAGAGATGTTAGAAAGTGAACTCAATGCACACAATCACAATCCATGTCAACCCTACTTCACTTTTGGATTGTGATTGTGTGCATTGAGTTCACTTTCTAACATCTCTAGTGGGGCCCTTTAATGCCAGAAATAAGCCACATCAGCCGATTTGTGAAGAAAATGGATGGAGGCTAACGGCAGGTGCCTAAATATGTGGATTTTGAAATTAAAGTCCAGGTGTTTAATTGAAATAAAGTGAAGTTTATGTGTTTCGGTGACATTAGAATAAAAGTTCAAGTGCCATTTTGAAATTTTCCAAATCAGTTTAATTAGATTAGAGAAATACTAGTAATTAATAAGAGAAGAGAGTGGAATGTAGTCAAAAAGTTACCCTGAATAGGCTCAAACGGCTGAGCTCGGCTCTTCGGTGGGATGGAATTTGGAATGGGTGCAGAAAATGACAAAATGGAAGCCAAAATTATTAATTATGCGCGCAGAATCTTTTTTTGGTAAGCATAATTAGGGTGAATCTCCTTGGATGAATCATTCAATCTTCCGCAATCCTATCACGTGATATAGCCAACCAATAGTGAAAAGCAATATATATGCTATGTCTTTCGTTTGAATAAAATAAGCACACGATGACGGATACAGATGATAAGAGAAACTTTTAGGCATACCGGGGATATCAAGTTTCATGGTATTTTTTTCGGCCCGTTTCTCATTTTTCAGATATTTTTCAATTATATTTGAATGATCGATTTCGTTTATTTTGTAGAGTTTGGTAAGAACCTTAATCATGCCAAAAATTGTTTTCATCGGACTTTATTTGATACATGATCGGCACATGTGAAAATCGAAAAAAAAAAAATCCAAAATTGGGTTTTAATTCAGTGTGTTTTTTAACTCAATTTTGGTTTTTTTGAATATTCACATGTGCCGATCATGTATCAAATAAAGTCCGACGAACACAATTTTTGGCTTGATTAAAGTTATCGCCGAACTCTACAAAATGAACGAAATTGATCATCCAAATGTAATAGATAAATGGTCGAAAAATAAGAAACGAACCGAAGAGGATACCATGGGACTTGGTATCCCCGGGATACCTAAAAGTTTCTCCAATGATAGTGATGATATACATGATCGGAAGACTATAGTATTTCTTTGTGGATTCTTGATTCCGTTACACGAAGCATATTATATAGTAATTGACAGATCATTCAAGCCAAATTACGTACGTATTTTTATTTCTTTAATCAAGTCAACCCTCCAGGCTGAGGAATTTTTCAGTGCTAAGCGGGTATTGCCGACGTGGCATCCGCTCGGCGCACCCAAGCCGTCCGATACATTTTTGGACGGCTCGGATTAAAACACTCTCTCCTCTCATTCCAACACTTTCTCTCTCCTTTTCTCTCTCCAAATCTGAGCCGTCCATTTTTGGACGGCTCGGATTAAAACACTTTCTCCTCTCATTCCAACACTTTCTCTCTTCTTTTCTCTCTCCAAATCTGAGCCGTCCAAACATGTAATGGACGGCTTGGATTGCCGAGCGGGCACCACGTGGTACCCGCTCGGCACTGAAATTTTTTCCCTCCAGGCTATAGGACAATAGAGTACTCCACTTGGCACAAAAGGAGAGGAAGCCGGCCGGTTTTGGGAATATTAACAAATTCAAACGCTACGCTTCACCAGCACAGCAGTAGGATATTCAACTCTTTTTTGTTTGGTGCAAGGATATTCAATATCTGTATATGTTAATTAGTAGGCGTAATAATAATATTATAATGGTAGCAGAAGATTCAATCTCTGTACGTACAGTGCAAACTACTAGTAGTAGTATTTATATTGTAAGAACTCGGAGTACTCATCCCTCTCGTAGCCAATTGCCCCCTAGCCGCTGCCTCCTCCTCTTCCTCCTCATTTCGTATATGTGGTAGAAGTAGTAGGAGTACTAAATCATCAATTGATAAATCCACTACATAAAAGGAATGGCCACGTCCGTGCCAGCGTACCAGTACCAGAACGGGACGGCAGTGCCGATCTGGTTGAACAAAGGAGACAACGCATGGCAGATGATAGCCGCCACGCTGGTGGGCCTTCAGAGTATGCCGGGCCTTGTTATCCTCTATGGCAGCATCGTTAAGAAGAAATGGGCTGTCAATTCCGCATTCATGGCCCTCTACGCCTTTGCCGCCGTTATCATTTGCTGGGTCACCTGGGCTTACAAGATGTCCTTCGGCGACAAGCTCCTCCCCTTCTGGGGTAAGGCCGGTCCAGCCCTCGGCCAGAGCTACCTCATCGCACAGGTAAATTTCTTAAATATTACTCCAGTATATGTATAATTATGATCAAGCATGTCTGAGTGAACTTAATTACACGCAATCAGACGTACTGCATGCCTTTAAAACGAGATCATATATATATAATTGAACGGCTCATCAGTTTCCAACATGAATACCTCGATCTTATTAATAAATTGGATTAGTAATTGAATTTTTATTTTCGTATTGAAAAAAAAAAACAGGCGTGGCTGCCTGAGACGGCCCAGTACCACAAGAATGGGTCAATAGAGACAAGCGTGGCGATGCAGTTCTATCCAATGGCATCGATGGTATGGTTTCAGTGCGTGTTTGCAGCGATAACGCTGATACTGCTGGCGGGGTCATTACTAGGGAGGATGAACATAAGGGCTTGGATGATGTTTGTGCCATTGTGGTTGACTTTCTCGTATACGGTGGGTGCATTCAGCCTGTGGGGGGGAGGCTTCTTGTACCACTGGGGTGTAGCGGACTATTCTGGTGGATATGTCATTCATCTCTCTTCTGGTATTGCTGGCTTCACGGC
Source organism: Rhododendron kiyosumense (assembly GCA_019656275.1). Classification (NCBI taxonomy): domain Eukaryota; kingdom Viridiplantae; phylum Streptophyta; class Magnoliopsida; order Ericales; family Ericaceae; genus Rhododendron; species Rhododendron kiyosumense. The sequence goes on from BPLS01000457.1 coordinate 83,866, forward strand.
TGCTTACTGGGTAAGTAACTACTCTGCCAAGCTTCTTTAATTTTTTGCTTTGACCCGGCCCGTCCGTAATTGCTTTCCTTTCCATTTGTACCCTCCCTGCGAAAAATTATTCAATGCCCATGGACACCGCTACGTGGTGCCTCAGACCTCTTCTCAACTACACATTTCTGTGAATCCCAACACTAAGTGTGAAGACCCCACAATAATGTGTGATGGAGAAAGGCAAGGACACTGAATAATCTCTCCCTCCCTGCTTTTATTCTCAAGTCAACACTACCTAAACGTGAATTATTTTTTGTGGATCCACAAAAAAAGATTCCATTCATCACAATGATACAAATTAACATGAAACCGTTACAAAATATATAGGGAGAGAAAAGGATTGAGAGAGATTCAAAGACAAAGAGTGCACATATCCTCCTACTACTACTTGCAAAATCTCAACCCACCTTCCGCCTCTCAATTATTTTTAAACCAAACAATGGCAATAGTATTAAGGCCATGTTTTCACTAACAATTTTCGGCAACAACTTATGACATTTTACCAAGTTGTTTACACTAATCAAAAAGTTATTGGTTAGTAAAAATAACTTGACATTTGGCAATAACTTATTGATTAGTGAAAATAACTTGATATTTTTTAATAATTTTTCACTCACATGTCCATTTACAATTTATTAGTTAGTGAAAACAACCACTTAAAAAGAAACTACTGCACCTAACATAAAACCAAAAATAACTAGCCAGCTTCCAACCTAGGCACAACGAGTATTACTGGTTTGAACACATCCCATGCCTTCCTAGATCCCCCAATAGAAAACCCAATGAACCATACCCGATCAAAGCCCCAAAGCAACTCACATCACCGCCTGGTCAATCGAAGAAACCCTACACCGCGCCACCTAATGAAACACCCCAAATACAAATCTAAAACCACTCTTGATGAAATGAAACCCCTAGAATCACCTAGCACCACCTCCTCAATCCTCATGTAACCCCAAAACACCTGACACCATTCCTAAAATCACCTAAACACCTCCTCATTGAACCCCCGAAACACCTAATATTTAACTCTGCCTCCTCATGGAAACCCCAACATCTAACACCATCCCTAGAAAAACACCTTACACCACGTGGAGACCCCAAAGAACACCAAACACCATTGCCTACGCCTTCCGTGATAAAACCCTCTAATATTGACTTTGGGTGTGTGTCACTAACTAAAATAAGTGAATTAATTGGAGCGAAACAACCAAAAAGAGTTTTTTCTTTTCTTTTCTCTTTCTTATTACATTGTAGAGAAGTCGGAGTTTTAGTTTTTCTTTACTTCTTCCTCAAGGGAAGAAAACTGAAAAAAGTAAAATTTGACTTTTGCAAAACACGTGGAGCTTTTTTAGGGCCCCTATGCCCTATGTTAAGTTTTCTTAATATTAAGAAGTGGAGCTTTTTTAAGGGACCTAAGGCCATCCACAGTGATATAATCAAAAAATGATAACCAAAAGTTGACACATCAGCTTTTGATTATTCACTTAAAAGCTAGGTTGCTAAGCTTAACAATGTTGAGTTTCACAATGGCCACTTCTAGTCCATAACCAAAATAAGAGTCCACTACAATTTCACTCTCTCTCCCCCTCTGTTTCCTGTCATTCCTCCATTTACATTTTTTTTTGGCAAAAATATATCGATTCCTTCTCTTAATTTTGGAGAAAAATCGGTGACTTTCTTCCCTCCTATATATTATGAATTTTTTTGGGAAAAAAAACAGGAAAAAAGAGTGAAATATCTTAATCCGGCGATAATGGGTTAAATTGTAGATGATCGAGAGATATGAGCTTCATTCTTTGAGGGAAAGAAAGAGAAATAGTTTGTGGATGAAGTGAAAAAGATATAGAGTAGACGAAAAAGAGAAGAAAAAAATATCAATTGAAACATGCGTGTATAAAAATTTTGAACTAGTTAACTTATATGGTGTGGAGTCCACAAATTTTGATTATTGAAAGAGGTTGCTAGTTTTGGTTATCCAAAACCCAAAATTTGATTATTTCTAAGGATATTGTTAAGTTTGATTATATTATACTATTGTGAGCCATCTTTTGCACCAATATTGTTAACTTTAAAAACAATTGGCTTTTGATTATACCACTGTGGATGGCCTAAGGACCTATGTTATGTTACTATTTGAATACACGGCTGCTAATAAGAATTTTTACTAGAGTGGATATATAAACGCAAGAATGGACTTGAGATTAGAATGAAATTGGAATGGATTAGATTAGATTGGAATTAATATTAATTCTCATTCCCATAATTGATTGTTCTAAGGAATAATCAATCATTCCTATTTCATCTATCCACCTCTAACAAAGAAGAAACGTTTTCCAAAAAACCCTTGGAAGCCCAATTAAATACTAGAGCTAGTAAAACAAAGGGAAATTTTAAAATAGCATATGACCCCATAGGTGGGTTTTGGAGAGAGAAATCAATAGAGTAATGTGTTTTTTCTCAAAAATGTATATTGGTTTCCTTCCAAATGGCCAGGTGTAAGGTGCCATTTCAGCATTTCCGTCTATTTTTAGATGGAAAGTTACTGGCAAGTGAAAAATTGATGGATTTTTAAATAGTTCAGGTGTTTTGTGTTCAAACTTTTTATTGGAGAAGGAATTAAAGCTTACAGTGAAGGAATTTAATGAGAAGTGTGAATAGTGGTTTGGGACATTCATATAAAGTTGTTTGATAGTTCTCGATTAAGTATATGACATTAATGAATATAAGTGTACTACTACTGTCTAGCTAATAGTAGTGGAGTACTATAATTGATCGATCCAGTTAATTACTCCAAGTAACTACTCCAGTAAGCATATGGTGCGTATGGCTAATAACAAATACTACGTACTGTGCTAATAAATAGGTGGGGCCGCGAACACTCAGCGATAGAGAGAGGTTTCCGCCGAACAACGTGCTGCTGATGCTGGCAGGGGCGGGATTGTTGTGGCTGGGATGGGCAGGGTTCAACGGAGGAGATCCATATGCTGCAAACATAGACGCTTCCTTGGCAGTCCTAAACACCAACGTATGCGCAGCCACTAGCCTCCTTGTTTGGACATGTCTTGACGTCATCTTCTTCAAGAAACCTTCAGTTATCGGTGCCGTTCAGGGCATGATCACCGGCCTCGTTTGCATCACCCCCGCTGCTGGTACGTACCTTCATAAGTATATATATGCCTAATTATTAATTAATTAATTGATTTCCTAGCTAGTACTACTTCACTATTAGTTGAATTAATGGAATACTACGCTACACTACCAGTACTCTTAAAAGGGAATTTCTCTAAAATTTCATTAAATTATAATTGATCAATCTATTTTTATAATGTATAGTGTGCTTCAATTAATCTGTACTTGTGTGGATACGTGTATATACGTAGGTCTTATTCAAGGATGGGCAGCCATAGTCCTGGGAATTATGTCGGGAAGCGTTCCATGGTTCACCATGATGATCGTTCACAAGAGGTCGTCATTGCTACAGCAAGTAGACGACACACTGGGCGTGTTCCACACCCATGCCGTGGCTGGATTTATGGGGGGCATACTTACGGGGATCTTTGCGGAGCCGGAGCTGTGCAACTTGTTCTTGCCCGTGACAAACTCGCGGGGGGGCATCTATGGAGGCAAGGCCGGGGGAGTCCAAGTAGGAAAACAGATTGCGGGGGGTTTGTTTGTCATTGGATGGAACATTGTAGTGACGTCAATAATTTGCAATGTGATAAAGCTTGTGATTCCGCTGCGGATGTCGGAGGAGGATCTGATGATTGGGGACGATGCTGTGCATGGGGAAGAGGCATATGCGTTGTGGGGTGATGGGGAAAAGTACGACAAAACCAAGCATGGGGGCGGCTCCAATTCCGATGATACTCTTCATCATTATGCTACTGATATTAACAAGACCTCAAGTGGTGCTACTCAGGTGGTCTAGAATTATTATTATTATTATGTATCCTCCTCCTACATGGACTATATATACTTGGATCGATGTGTGATAAGTAGTTCGCTTTGTGAGAAAAAAACATGTATGGAGAGGCATTATTACCAGTTAGCTTTGCTAGCTGTGTGAATGATGATCAAACGAGGTGTGATAGTAGTTTAGTTTGGTTTGGTTTGGTTTGGTTTGGTTTATTTTGTGAAGCTGTTGCATGCATTGCTTTATTATATTTGGACACATTACTTGGATGGATCGGTTTATGTTTTTTTATTTGGATGGATCGGTTTATGTTTTTTTATTTTCTTAATGCAAAACACGGTACCATATATATAGTAGTTGTTTTCAGGTTCGAACGTCTTACGGTCTGAACTGTTTGGACCTCCCATTTTCGATCGAATTTCGATGATCTGAGCCATTCAATATAATCAGAATGTGATTTTAAGAATACCCGCGAGAAATTAGCAAAAAAATATCGGGAAAGGCTTGATCCAAATAGTTTTTTATTGAACAGTTCAGTAAAAAACTACTCGGATCAAGCCCTTCCTGTTCATTTTTTTTTTGCTGATTTTTCGCGAGTATCCTTAAAATCACGTTCTAAACACATTGAGCAGCTCAGATCATCGCAAATCGATTGGAAGATGAGAAATCCAAACCATAGAAAATCCGGGCTACTGGACCTGAAAAAAACTGTGTGTGTATATATATATATATAGATATATGTATGTATGATGTTCATTTTATGCATGCATGTAAACGTACGTATGTTCTACTATGTATGTTTTAATCCCACCAGGACGAGGCTTTCTGCAATTAATTAAATCAAAAGGTAGAGAACAGCTTCAACTTTACTTACTGGGGCCGACTATTCGCAGTCCTCTATTTTCTTCCGCAGTCCACTACATTTCGGTAAATCGTTGTTGAAAATTATACATAACATTTCGGTAAATAGCTGTTGAAAACAATATTATATTTCGGTAACTACATGTTGAAAATATGTTCAACTTTCGGTAAACAACTGCAGAATATGCATTTTCGGTAAATAGCTGTTGAAAAAAATATTATATTTCAGTAATTGGATGCTGAAAATGTATCTCAATTTCGGTAACTAACAGTCGAGTATAATTGAAAATTTTTAACGGGTTACGGGAGAAAATAGAGGGTTGCGAATAGTCGCCCCCTACTTAGAGGTTGTATAAAAAATATGGGATTTTTTTTTACCGGTAAAAAAAAATTTAAATTATTAAAATTGCAAAGCAAAGTACTCTTGTCTACGTACGATATACTCTGATTAAATAATTATGCACAAAGATATTCTCTTTTTGTAATTACTCAAAAAAATGGTGGTAAACTTTATGCTCGTAATAACTTCTTTCTTGGTAAATTTCCTTTTAACAGACAATAGAATAAGAAATTTGTTTTTGCTTTGGGGTGTAACGACTAACGAGATAAAATGTGGGTGCACATAGAATCGTTCATTGCCCTAAAACATCCGCAATAGCATAATCAATATAAAAAGTTGCTAAGGTAGACAATATTTGTTCAAAAAATATTTACATTGGAATAACAAAACTTATCAATCTCTTAAGGGGGTTTGGTAACCTTTTCAGTTTCCATTTTTTTGTTCATAAAAAACTAATAGTAGAATCATATTTATTTTTATCAAAAACAAAAACAAGAAACTTATTTGGTAACATAATTTCTATAAGCAGTAAAAATTAAAAACAACGTAAAATGCAAGTGTCTGAGGCCTCGTTCTGCTTTTGGTCCTTAAAAAATAAGTACTTATTTACAATTTTTAAGCTTAAAAATAGTAGGCTTATTGAAATAAAAAAAAAATATGCAATATGGACTTGTTTAATAGATTTCGATAAGATCTATCAAACTCTGCAAATATATATATATATATATATATATATATATATATATATGTATATATAAGTCTATTATTATTAAGTACTTATTTGAGAAAACAGAACGGGCTTAAGTGAAGCGTTTTCGTGACTATATATGTGATTGTAGAATTTGTGCCCTATAATTCACTTCAAAATTCCCCTATACTTCGATCATATACCCATGTGCATGAGGGATGCGGCCGGCTGCTAATGCTATCTCCTTGGAGACAGCAACGTGTTGCTGTCCCGATTTCGCTCTAATGATCGAAATCGTTTACTTTGTAGAACTCGTCAAGTAGAACAACTAAGCAAAATTCAGCTTAATCGTTCACTTTGTTCAAGTGACGTTGCAAGTCAATGACATGTGGAAGGAAGAAAAGCAACTCAATGTGGAGTTGTTGGACCCATGTTCAACTTGTAATGGGGAAAGGGCGGGGGTGTGGGGGAAAAAGAAAAGGAAAAAAGGAAAAGGAAAAAAAAAAACGGATCGGGTCGGGTTTGACTTGATCCATATTTAATCCGACCCGTTTCAACATGTCTATTGTTTGACCTATATTTGACCCGCCCATATTTAACCTGTGACCCGTTTCAACCCATCCAAATCCGTCAATTTGCCAACTCTAATGAGTTCTTATAATTTATGAAAAAGTTTGAATTTTTTATTGAAAGAAATACATTATTTTTTAGTCTTTGCTTTGCAGACCGGACAAATATTTTGAGAAGGAGAGAATATATAATAAGATAGGATTGGTTTTGAATTTAAAAGACAACCAATGGTCTAGAATTATACCTTGCATAAATCTACACTTTCCATTCTACAATAGCTTTTTTACCATTCCCAATCAAACCCTCCCATCTAATTTGGAAATTTGATTTCCCTATGTGTCTCTCTCTCTCTAAAATACGTTACATTTATTAAGAATGATTTCCTCATATTTCATGCATGATTTTTTTGGGGGATCAAAATTTGGTGCATTATTACCGTAACGACAAAGCAAATTTTGGTGCATGATTTCCTCATATTCTGCTAAGATTCGGTCTCTTAGAGCCCGTTTCAGAATACCTTCTTAAAAAAATAAGTACTTATTTCACATTTTCAAACTAAAAAATAATGCAAATGAAAAATAATTTTTTGATTTTTTTTGGTACCGTATAAAAAATCTCATCGAGATCTTTCAAATAAAATCCATATTGCATATTTTTAGATTTTATTAAGCCTATTATTTTTGAACTTGAAATTGTCTTTCTTAAAAAATAAATACTTAAAACTCGTTCCGAAACGGAGCCTTATTCCTTCTCACCCTTAATAATCCAACGGCCAGGATTTCTTTTAGGATTTGAAATCTCACCCAAACACTAGATATGGTTAGTTTGCTACCATTAAGCCATCAATTATGGGCACAGCCTAAAAAGAAAAAAGAAGAAGAAGCAGCGGTAGATCAGTTTTGTTCTCTCATTTCAAATTTCAAACACACTTTGTTCACGATTCTCTCTCTCTATTCAAAGAATATGCAGTGCAAAAACTCTTTTCTTCACTCCCCAACCACTCTTTGGTGACTTATTTCCTCCTACTGTTTCACATATTGCTATTATTGTGTTTGATTCTTGAGTTGAACCGTATTTTTTTATTTATATGGGGTTTGAGGATCTACTTTGTGTTTTGTTTATTACTTTCAACAATTTTCTTTTCTCTTTCCCGTTTTGATTTTGTAATGCTAAGAGGATGAATGAGTCCAATTGTTCAATTGCGCCATGACGCACAATAGGGGATCTTTTCCGGCCAGTTTGGCAATATCACAACAACGAGCATCAATAATGTAAGCAAGGTATAGTATTTCTCCAATTTTTTCAATAATCTCTCTCTCTCTCTCTCTCTCTCTCTCTCTCTCTCTCTCTCTC
>BPLS01000457.1:139154-183643 GCA_019656275.1 Rhododendron kiyosumense
AATATTTTCCTTTACTTTTTCTTTTGGAAAAAATAGAAAAGATAAAAGGGGGCAAGGCGGGGGCCACTAGGTGGATTAAGGTTTTCCAAAAAAGGCCTGGATTTTTTCCTTTTGTCTTTATTCAAAATTTTCAGTGTTAAAATTTGAATATTTACTTTTTCAATTTCTCTCGTTAAGACGAACAGATTTACAAAAACTTGTCACAAAATTAACAAATGTGATTTTTTTGAATAAAAACAAAAAAAACATGAGAACCAAGGCCTAAAAAATTTATCCACTTTTGCATATTCTAGGGTACTTATAAAAGGTTCAAATATTTTGGCTCTTCGAAATATTTAATTATTTATAGTAATTATTTTTATACGTCCGCTATTGATTTTCGAACAACCTAATTTGCATCAATGAAGTGATGATTTTTGATCTGGGAAGTCTAGATGATTAAAACGATCTTCTTTTTTTCGATGAACAAGTTCGTCCCATATGTATCAAAATATGAACAAGTACAACAAAACAAAATAAAGTACACCAAACACCAAGAACAAACAAAAAATAAAAAGAATTAAAAAACCCACTTAGCTCTGATGTTGGATCCAACACCGCACTCATGGAAATAGATGGAGGATCGCCACTAAATCACGTTCCAATCACAGTATCACCACTAGAGACCCAGAACTGGGGTGTATGAATTCATGGTTTAAGAAGACCACACAATTCGTTAAAAAAAAAAAAAAACAGACAAAACTTCAACTCACAATCAATTGACAGAGTAGTTATAAATAGGGGAAACTTTTTTTTGAGAGCAACCCGTAAATAAAGTTTACGATGTTTAATCGTTCGAGTCCAACAGTATTTTAGACGGTCCGGATTTAAAAAAAATAAAATTCGTGAGAATAGTTTAACTATTTTAGCAAATTATTATTTTTAATTCCGAACCATTAATTATCAAAATGGATGACTGAAATTATACGGAGCCTTGAATAACTTTACGGCTTTCTCTCTATTAACAGAAATTTATTAGTACAACTAATACCAGGTAATTTTCCACTCCCATAAGTAAGCCTGTCAACGGGCCAGATTCGATCCGGATTTGTCGGATCCGGATCCGATAAGACTCAGATCCGATAGTGATAATCTGGATCTGAACCCGAAAAATCTGAATCCGATCCGAAAACATTTTTACTTCAAAAATTTTAGCAAAAAAAAATTTTAAAAATAAAAAAATACAACTTCTTAAACATTTTGTTTTCAAAATAAAAAATTTATTGTTTTTTTTTAAATTAAAATAATTTAAAAAAACAAAATTCGGATTCGGATAGACGGCGAATTTAAACCGATCCGGATCCGGATCCGGATCCGATCCGTATTTGAATTACCGGATTCGAATTATCGGATTACGGATCGACCTTATCGGATTCGGATCAGATTTTTCGGACCGGATCGTTGACAGACCTACCGTTAGGATCAAAATTCACAACAAAAGCAAAATCTATCCGCAAAATCTCCTCTCCTCTCATATGGCCAATGTGGCGTTTTGCCGCTCCCTCAAACTTCCCTTATCCGATAACACACCACCGCCACAGCACCACCGGCACCAAACCAGAAGAACCCCTTCACTCTCCCTCTATAGCTGCCATATCCCTGGAAAAGCAAGTATTTTTCATTCCGATAATAATGCCACAGCTAAGGCTCGGCCTAGGCTTCGCATCACTTTCCAGGCTATTGATTTACAAGAATCAAAAGAAGGCTCTGACATCGAATTCTCTATCACTGCTGGTCAAGATCGTCTTCTCAAGGTAATTTATGCCTATCCTATCCTATCCTATCCCTCTATGTTTGTGTGTTTTTGTTTTTTCTTTATTGTGATTTTCTCTGTTATGGTTTTGATTAGTGGGTACTGCTTGTGAGTGCCCCACAAACAAAACGTCTTCGCACACTTCATATACGCGGGTCTATATATATTTTGGAATCAGGCAAGAACGGTAGTAGAGGAGAGAGGACGGCGGGAGAAAAGGGACCCATGATTTTCCTCTATGTATCGTTGTCTCAATGATGGAATGGAACTGCCGTTCATCAGTTCTAGAAGAGTTATGCCAAATGCTGCGTTTTGTCAGCGGAATATAGGTACCCACTTAGTTTTGACTCACCAAACAATGAAACAAATTAACAAGTTTGGGAAGCTGGAACGACTGTCATGACCCACAGCCCATCCTGCAGATGGCATGCCAAATGTAGCCGTAGTTCCTTCTACTTTTGCTTGGTTGAAAAGAGTTAAATCGACGATCTTTCTGAGGAAATGGTCAGGACCATTTGTGTTGGGGAACAACTATTTAGGATTTTCCTCTGTCAATAAAGGTAAGGCCCTTCCCCTCACCCCCTAGGTTAGTGCAGTTTAGGATTTTCCCAGAAAAATGAAAATATTTGCTACTGAAAGTTGTGACAAAATTTTAAAACTTTCAAAATGCCAGCTCCTTTAGTTGGTAACGTGCTTTTCTAGTCACAGACTGACATTTTAAAACCTTAATGTAGTTATCAAAAGAGGGAACCATGAGTTTGGGAAGCTTGTAGTTACTTTGATACGTCAAATATAAAAAAAACTCCACCCAAATTTGACGATTTTCTAAAATAATGCAGCAAGTGTAATGGGAAGGTGTTAGGTGGTTGAATTCATGTTGACTTTGATGTAAGGATAGATATATTGCTTCCATAACCTTGGCAGTGAGCCATCGTGTCTGCAACAGGGTCTGGTGACCTCAAACTTTAATTTCCCTCCTTTTTCTCTGAATATTTGTGGCGTAGGAAACATAGTTTCCATTCACTCTGGATGTCTTCATGGGAGGAAATCTGATGAAAATGGTATTTTTTGTTTGAGAAATATGCAGGTTCCTACGTCAAATATCAGAAATTTCAGCATTATTGCACATATTGATCATGGAAAATCAACATTGGCAGATAAGTTGCTCCAAATGACGGGTACTGTGCAAAGGCGAGAGATGAAGGAACAGTTTCTCGATAACATGGATCTAGAGAGAGAAAGGGGCATCACTATCAAACTTCAGGTTTGCATAAAAATGACTGCCTTGACTCGCTTCCATGTTTAAAGCAATGTAGCACCATTCTGGTTGTTATAATCAATGTCATCCAAAGCAACTGGGTTTACACTTCCCTTTTTTTTTTGTGCCTTGTTGCAGGCAGCTCGAATGCGCTTTATTTATGAAAATAAAGCATATTGCCTAAATCTTATTGATACACCAGGGCATGTGGACTTCTCTTATGAGGTATGTGAATTGTTCATAGATTATTTAAGAATTTGGTATCATGGTATGGCAGTGGGGTAATTGGAAACATTCTCGTTTTCTGGAATGCCATTCGATTTTGCAAGTCATTGTTGTTGACTGTCAGTATTAGCTCCTGCATGATGAAAGTTTCTCTTGCAATGAATAAAAAAATTTGATACAGTTTTGGACATGTAGATTTAAGAAAGTTCCCTGTGTTCGTTCCCTGTGTTCATAATGTACTCTCACTTTACAAGCCCCCCTACAATCGACACTGGGTTATTACAAAAGAGGATCAAGATGCTTTGTTTGACAACAATCATTACTATACCTTACAGCATCTGAAAATTTCCACATTCAAATTGCAATGCAACCCAATTGCTGAAGTTTTATGTGGTGATGGTTATTGAAAAAACTTTTTTGAAACAAGGACAGAGAGAACTAGAAGGAGAAGGATACGGGATGGCTAGAACTTTTAAAACTGTGGAACATTCAATCTAGGGTAGATCCTCCATATATGCATTTGCCCATAACACTTGTCATCTCTGAAATCTGCTTTGGTCATGACAGTTAAATTAAACGGGAAGTATAAACTATGATAGAATGGAGGTGCTCGAATGAAGATGCATAATCCTGATTTCTCTTCAAAGTTTCAGATGCCAAAACTTGAAGCTGTATGGTTTTATATTGTTAGGAAAGTGCCTTAAATTTGGCAACGTCCTTGTTTGACTAATTTTAGGGTTTGCTTATAAATAGGGACTTTGGGAAGTATCTAGATTTTGTCCTTTTTGGGTCCATTATGGAGAGACTCCTCTGGGTACCATTACAGAGAGTTACCTTTGGGTATCATTGTGGAGTTTGTGTGTCTTGGGGGCTTGATGTTAGAATTTTGGGTATCTCTTTGGGTTCCTCTAGGGTTTGTTCTCCTTTTCAGATTCCACCGGAGTTTTGTACCTAATATTGGTGGGTGTTTATCTGAAAGTGATGAATATAACCGGCTCTTTGTAATATCTCCTCGTTTGTAGTAAATCCTCTCTTGCTCTGCGTCTGTGGAGTAGGTTTAAGCTTATGCTTAGGTGGAACCACGTAAATCTTTGTGTCCTTGTTTTGATTGCAACTTTGTGGTTGTCATCCTTAGGGTTTCGTTCATTCCAATGTTCCTGTTTTTGGTGATTGTTTTCAACTACAATAATGACGGCTCGAAACAAAATTGAGAAGTTTGATGGGCAAAGCAACTAAGCGGTTGATTTGCTTTATGCCATGTGAAGATGCATGTTTTGCTAGTTCAACAAGGATTATACAAGGCTTTGTCGGGAAAGGAGAACAGTGTTTTTGGCAAAAGGTTGAAGAGGAGATTGTGTTTACTGGTATATTGTTGAAGCTTGTTGGTAAAGAGCATTCAGTTTAGTTTGGATGCTTATGTGCCTTGAGAGTCTGTTTGCTCCTTGGGGTTTTTGGAGAAGAGGTTTTTACAAGGGGATTGCTTGATGGTGTTGAATTCGAAGGAATTCAAGGCCAGGTGAAGATTTGTTAGGAAAGTGCTTTGAATTTGACAACTTTCTTGTTTGACTAATTTTAGGGTTCCCTTATAGATAGGGACTTTGGTGAGTACTAGGTTTTGCCCATATTGGGGTCTATTATGGAGAGACTCCTTTGGGAACCATTACGTCTTTGTGGAGTTTGTATGTCCTGGAGGCCTGATATTATGGTTTATGTGGGTATCTCTTGTTAGAATATAGTATTAGTAGTAGTCCCGCATTGCTTAGTTTACTTATTCAATAAGTGAGTCATATATATAAATAAGATTGTTATGTGTTAGGGTTATTTAAAAGACACCCTACACACTTTTCCTTCCTAAACAACATGGTATCAGAGCAGGTTCACCATCCACCTTAGATATACAAAACCTAGCCGCCACCCTCTACCGCCATCATCATCTCACCACGAAACCCTAAAATCACAACCCTAATCTTGGCCTCTATCTTAACCCTAATCTCTTCCACCCATCGAAATCCCAAACTGAAATCTATAGCCACTAACCATTATTCACCGATTACTGTTCACTCTCGGCATTGTTCACATATTACTGATCATCGTCGTTACTGTTCGCTGGTTAGTACTGTTCCATCACTCATGGCTGGTTAGATCTGTTCTTTGGTTTTACTTTTGGTTGCCGAAGGTATAATCGTATTGGTATTGTTGGTAGTTGTTTGATACTTATTTTTAGTTGGTGGAATATTGGTGGTTGATCCGTTGGTTGCCTCTCATTGCACGGTGACATATTTGCAATGAAATCTGATTCTGATTCTGCTTCCGCTGTCTCTGGTGGGTGTGGTTCTTCCTTCAGCCATGGTCATGGTCGCAGTCGTGTTTCTGGGTATTGTGGTCGGGTTTTTGGCCATGCTTTTGGTGAGCATGGTAACATATATTATTTTGTCGTCTATTTCGTTCACGTTGATAGATGGTTGATGGTAGTTAAAGTTGATTGCTGTTGGTTGTTGAAGTCGTTTGTTGGTCGTTATTGGCGTTGAAGTCATTCATTGGTCGTTGAAGTCGTTCGTTGGTTGTCGTTGAAGTCGTTCGTTGGTCGTTGAATTCGTTCGTTGATTCGTTGGTCACTGAATTTGTTCGTTGTTCATTGGTCGTTGAATTTGTTTATTGATTCGTTGGTCGCTGAAATTATTTCGTTGAAATCGTTGAAGTTGGTTGGTTGTTGAAGTCGTTTCGTTCGTTGAAGTCGTTCGTTGGTCGTTGCTATTGAAAGTTGTTCCATTGTTTTAACAAGTTGGTTGTTTTTCGTTATTGCTGTTAGTAGTTGAGATAATTGTTTCATTGGTTACTATGTAACAAGCTGGAGAGTCTCTAGCTTGCGGGGGAGTGTTAGAATATAGTATTAGTAGTAGTCCCGCATTGCTTAGTTTACTTATTCAATATGTGAGTCATCTATATAAATAAGATTGTTATGTGTTAGGGTTATTTAAAAAATACCCTACACACTTTTCCTTCCTAAACAATTGGGTTCCACTAGGGTGTGTTCTTCATTTTGGGTTCCACCAGAGTTTTATTCCTAATATTGTTGGGTGCTTCTTTGAGAGTGATGGATACAACTAGCTCTTTGTAATATCTCCTCCTTCATGGTGAATCATCTTTCGCTTTTTGCCAATGGAGAACGTTTAAGCTCATGCTTAGGTGGAACCACTCAAATCTTTGTGTCCTTGTTTTGATTGCTTGTTGGTTTGTTTATTCTCTACTTTGTGGTTGTCATAACATGCATCATATCTTTAGTACCATCACCAAGGGTGTCTAATCACAATACTCTTCATTATTCGATTAAAAACCACTTGTAGTTGGCATTTGTTGCTTTCGTTAGTCACCTATCTTGGCATGAAACTTCATGGAGTAGATTCTTAATCATTTCTTGGTATGTTTTGCTCTCGAGGAACTCGGTTTGCTTCTTGTGCTAGTATTGAAATTCGTTTGCCTAAGCCATCAATGATTTGGAGTCTTGGACTGCAATGTACTACTGTAGTTGAACAACCAACCAATCTTGGTTCTCTCTACTTTGTCGCACAGATTTATCACTTCGGTCAGAAAGAGTTCTATTTTGTAGAATCTCTACTGCAAAATATTAATTGACATAATTGTTCTGTTTCATTTGCATCTAGGTTTCACGATCTCTTGCTGCGTGCGAGGGTGCTCTTTTGGTTGTGGACGCTTCTCAGGTAATTCTTTCCACCTTCTGTCTGGAGATCTTCTAGATAGTGTTTTAGTTTTTCGTGTTCTTCAATGTCGCGGATGGGATTCATATATACAAATTTAGACTTAAAGGTGGTTTGGAAGGTTTCATTTTAGAAGCATCTTCTTTGTAAATGAAACATAATTCTACACTAAATCATTATTCTTGCTCTAGTTATATTCTTTGGTGATTAATTTTCTCACTTTAAATTTCAACTCTTCTTGTAGGGAGTTGAAGCTCAGACGCTAGCTAATGTTTATATGGCATTGGAAAACAACCTAGAAATAATCCCAGTAAGTGGCTGAAGGTATTGCTGTTTTGTTTATAAAATGTGATATTGTGCTACTTTCAGCATTCAATATACCCATTTGAGATGCATTTGACGATAGTGATTATTTTTTCCCCATTTTGATTTTGATTTGTGCGATTGATTCCTTGAGAAGTGTATATAGGGCATGATAATTGATCTGTCTCTGTTTCTTCTCTCCTATTCTCTCTCTAATTTTTTTCTCAACTTTCCTCCCCTTTTGTTTCTCCTTCCTGTCCATTTTGTTTTTTCCTTCCTTTTGTTGTGTTGCGCAGTTGTCTAACCTTGAATTCTTATAAATACTAGCACTATGCCATGACAAGCATGAAGTAGGGTAGATAAACAAACAAGCAATTAAACAAGAATACAAGGATTTACTTTGTTCTTGTAAACATAAGCTTAAACATACATCCATGGGCAAAGAAAAGAATAGGAAGAGCAGGTTGTATCCGTAACTCTCCAAAAGGCAACAATACAAGGTACAACCCAAGGAGCAAACCCTAGAACTCGCCAATACCCCTTTATATAGAGATGCCTTAAAAAAACGACTCAAACTGACTTAAAACGTATCTGTTCTCTGCCTGCACCATTTGGATGAATGTGACTCCAAAGAGCAGGTTGTATCTGTAACTCTCCAAGAGGGTACGATATCAGGAACAACCCAAAGGAGCAAACCCTAGAACTCCTCAATACCCCATTTATCTAGAGAAGCCCTAAAAGACGAGTCAAATTGACTTTAAACTTGTTTGTTCCGTGCCTGTACCATTTGGACGAATGTGACTCCCGGTTGGACAAAAACCCAGAGACTTCGGTTAGGCTTCACGTAATGGGTCATCGGTATCAGTCAATAACAATTCAAGGCATCTTTCAACATACTAACCCAAAATTTCAGCTAGCGTCTTATGAGAGTTGGTCAGCTAGGTTTCATGATGTGAGATCGCATGTTTGGACCGAAACAAACAAGGATATGGAGCCGCCTACACATAGCGTGATTGATTTCATTCTTTTCATTTATGACTTAAAGGCGATCTATAAGAGTCTTCTTTTGTTTCATTGATTCGATTGGATAAACTTTGGGGGTCTTTCATTTTGCTTTTGTGTACTTATGCATTACATATCTAGTACACCTGACTCCTGAATAGCACAAAATTGGTGTCTCTTAGTTTAAAGAAACATTTATATTTCATCCAAAAAACTATTAATAGAAGTATAAACTAATATGCTGCTTGATTTTTTGATTGAGGTCGTCAACAGAGATCTGCTTGGTGGTTTTGCTCATGGAAATTGTGATATATGTATGAAGAGTTGCTAGCATTGTATATTTGTTGTTTTTTTTTCCTTTTGGCCTGTTCTACTTCCATTCTAATGGTAGTTTTCTTCTCCCCTTTTGTATCTTCTCGTTTCTATTCGTTTTCATCATTCTACGATTCAAAAAATTTACTTTTGTTATTTGTTTTTCTTTTTGGTCTGTCCTACTTTTTTTTTCCCCTTCTAATGGTTGTTAAAGTATCCAACTCAAAACCAATTGGCAATGAGTGGAGAGGCCGCCCAGGCTCATATATGAGTTTTGGAGGAGATAATTAATTGATGTGGGACAAACTCCAACACTCTCTGGCACGGGCGACCCTCGACTCACACATAGAGAGGTAAACAAATGATCCATACACTTATGGCACAAACAAGGGGAACAAATTCTCCGAAACCCTAGCTCTGAGGCCATGTTAAAGCATCCAACTCAAAACCAATTGGCAATGAGTGACCTCTGTGGAGAGGCCGCGCAAGCTCATATACTAGTTTTGGAGGAGATAATTTACCGATGTCGGACAAACTCCAACCATTGTTTTCTTTCCCCCTATTGTACCTTCTCGTTCCTGTTCTTTTTTTACCGTTACATGGTTCAAAAGTTTACATTTCTTTGTTGATCTAAAGAAATAGATAAAGAAATTCTGGCTTTGTTTTTGCAGGTATTAGCTGTTTTCCAGTTATATCTTTGGCATTTCGTAATGGTTCAGAATTTGGTCTTCCCGATTATGAAGATCCAGTTAATTTTGAGTAACATATTTATCTCTCTGCCACAGGTTTTGAATAAAATAGATTTACCAGGTGCTGAACCAAGTCGTGTTTCCCAGGAGATTGAAGAGGTTGGTGAACATCGCCATTAAAGACGAAACTCAATTATATCTGCTGGATGGGTTGAACCCCTTAGGAAGATGTATTATCAATTTTGTTTTGATGGGGTGATTGTAGGAGTGGAGGGATTTGAAGAGTGCTAATAAAATCTGTTAGGCCTAGTCCCTTGCAAAACTTGGCTTTGATGTCAATCTATACTGGAAATCCCCTCAAAGAACTTGCACTTGCAAAACTGTGATGTTAATTATAGATGTTAGTTACAACATTTTTTCTTCTGTGAACTTTCTTCTTGTTTCTATCAAAGTTGGTCGCAGTGTTAATTTGGTAAGGAACGAACTTGTCAGTGGTATGAGACAGGCGATTCTCGAATTTTATGTCACTATGTAGTATGTAGTATTTTTGTGTTTCTGTTACGATGTAAATGAAAAGAAACAAGATGTACTTTGATCAGTTACCTGAAAGTAGTTCTTAATTGATACAACGTTTTGTGCAGGTTATTGGTTTAGATTGTAGTAACGCAATCCACTGCTCAGCAAAGGTTTGTTTTTCAAATATAAGTCAATATTTCCATCCTTTTCTGCATGGTGAGGAGCAAAAGCAAATTTAGGTATTGTTTTGGTTTAGTAAGTTGGGAATTTGGCGTTCTTATTTGGTCTTGTCTTTCTTTGTAGGAGGGAATAGGTATTTTTGAAATTTTGAATGCGATTGTTCAAAGGATCCCCCCACCTCTTGATACTACTAAAAGACCTTTGAGGGCTTTAATATTTGATAGGTATTACGGTTGAACTTTGTCTTGAGCACATTTCATTTTTTGTAATTTGCTTATATAGTTCATGGGTTGTGCTGACCATTCCTAGTAGCCTGTAAAGGTGTGAATAACGCCCAAAAGGTTAGAATTTTTTTACACATTCCATATACTGTACCGCTCATTAGGGGTTACTTAGCATTAGTTTATTTGGGCTCACCGATTAGTAATAATCTCTAAGATTCTAAGAAGATATGAGATGTGCTGCAGGATAGTTAACGGAAAAAGATAAGACCTTAGAAATCCGCACCTAAGGAGCCCTAGAAATCCAAAATTTAGGGATAAATAAAGACATCCATGCCAATTCTAAAGAAAAACCCATTCCATTTCATGAGCTAATTCAAACAATGTCGTAGAGTCCAAATAATAGCAATAATCTAAAGATGAGACTAACCTCATAAGTCATAATGCTTCCTTCTAGGTAAAGCCCAAAATTACTACCAAATCTATAAATCCTAGATACACATGAATTACTCGTCTCGTTCCCTATAGTGGCGCAATGGGGAAATCTACGAAGTACGACCCATGTGTATTTCAACATGTCATTCCTTTGACGCGAAGTCCCACATTGCCTGGGTACCAAAGTAATATGTAGTATATAAGCGTGAGGGCACCCTTTCTTCAATAGCTAGCTTTTTCATGTCTCTAGCGTGGTGCTATAGAGTGCGGATGGGTGTGTGTGTTTGAAGCGAAGTCTCTCGTCGCCTGGGTATCAAAGTAATATGAAGTATTTAAGCATGAGGGCATTCTTACTTCAATAGCTAGCTTCTAACTTCTTCCCAAGACCGTATAACAATACCCATACCAGCTACGTATTGTGTATCGATAATATGCATTCCTTGAATGTGGCAACTGAAGGGACCTCTCCTCTTCTAGCGTAGATGTATCTAGGTTAGAGTACCGAGAGTGAATGCAAGATATGTCCATTTTCCAAAAAAGGAAAAATAAAATGCTTGATACATCAATGTTATTACCATGGTGTATCAATTAGCTTATATTCCACTTTGGAAATAGTCTTACCATAAAAAATGTTTTGGCTCTTCTGAAGTGTCTTCTGAGAACAAAAATTTCGTGTAAACAAACTTTTACACTTGACTACTTGAAAACGGTGTCAGTTGTTTTTCTTGGAACTAACTGCAATAGGTGGTTTGTATCTTCAGATCATATGTACTATAATTGTTTTTGCCAATATAATTACGATTGTTATTATCACCATTATGGTACTTGGGTTCTGTTTTAACTTTGTTTTCTGCACAAAACTGTTATCCTTTGCATTTATTGTTTGTGTTCTTGTATTCTTTGTGCAGTTACTATGATGCTTATAGAGGCGTTATAGTGTATTTTCGAGTAGTTGATGGTACTATAAAGAAAGGTGACAGAATTGTTTTTATGGCCAGTGACAAGGTAACCACACTGTTTGAGGCTCTTTCCTTTCCTCTCATTGTGAAACAAATGGGATTGATTCTTAATTGTAAACATACTGATTCATCAAGAGGAGTTAAGATTACTACTTGGAAATTGTGCTTTAGCACAGAGCATTCTTCTGCTAACTTTGGAACTATGTAATCCTTGCAGGATTATTACGCAGATGAGATTGGAGTTCTGTCTCCAAATCAATTGCAAGTCGATGAATTACATGCTGGTGAGGTATAAATGTGGCATCCATATGATTTAGTATGAGCAAGATCTCTTTCCATGGTTTTATGTCGTTGGTGCTTCTTGGTTAGTGGTTTTCTTTGGTTGGTTTCATGTACTGTTTGCATCTATTAGTGCCTATTGAATTTAGAACATAATCTCCTTCACCCTTCAAAGGCTTTAGGTTGAGGCCTGATATGTCTAGTTGATTGTTTATCTAAGAAGCACAGACTCATTAACCTGTCAGATGCCTACAGGTTTAAACATGCTCCGAGCCCCGACAGACATGCTCCTGACATGTGTCGGACACACTCAAAAGGTGTCATATTTTTTAGCCTGAGATGTTGGGGTTATGACATGACACGCTGGGGACACTTTTCGAGGTCAGGTAGCCTCCACACTTAACACGTGCTTGCAGTGAGAATGAGGGGCAACAATGTTCATTAGAAACCGAGAGAAACTTTTAAAATGTGATAAATAAGATCAAAAAATTGTTATTTTCCAGTTGAATGCTAGTGGTGGAAGAAAATTGATGAGGTAGGCTTTTGATTTCTCGATATACACGTACATAAGCTACTGATGCCAACATACTGTTACACTTTTATGCTGGCCGATGCAACAATTAAAGACCATGCCAGATATTTAAATGATCTCTGAAGGCCTGCAGTTTAAGCATGAGATCCTTCATCGCTTGGTTTTCACTGTAATATGTAGTATACCAACGCGAGAGCACCTCACTTCAATAACTAGTTTTTGGGGTTGTGTTTTATCCAAGACAGTGTAATGTGGTATTAGAGTCAGGTAGCAGGGATGGTGTCTCTAGCCTGCACACAGCATGTGCTGCCAAGTGAGCGCGCTGTGCGTGAGGGAGGGTGAAAAGCGAAGCCCCGCATTGCCTGGGGTTCAAGTTAATATGAACTATATAAGCGCACTTCACTTCGGTAACTAGCTTTTGGCATTGTCCTACGCAAGACTGTAACAGAGATGTTTATGATCTTCGTGCTCAAAACAGTTTGGCAAGTTGTCATATAGTGTATTAATTTGATTACTTTGGTGGACTCAAAATTTTGAGTAAACCTCAAACGTGACATGAGTTCAAATCCTTTCATATAATGGTCTACTTACTTAACCGTACATAATTACCTTTACGCTGGATACACTGCTAGATATTTATTCTTTTATTTATTTAATTAGCTCAGTTAATTTAACTGTTTTAGTTTGCATCTAAACCATTTATAAATGCCGCGATTTCCTGTGGGAAAGCTCGAAAAGGCATTCTGAAATACAGTCTCTAAAGAAGCATTTTGGATTTTCTATGTACAGTACCTAGTGCCTACACATATGCAATAAGATAAGGTTAGTAATGGTAGTGGTATGGAGGTATCCAGTTATCTATCTATCTGACTAAATTTACTGCTGCAAACTACGACAAGGTTTGCCTTCTATTTGCACTAGCAATCGTAGTGTATGTCTTGGTGGTCTATATTATCTTTTACTGCAACAGGTGGGCATAGGCAGCTGCACCCTTTGGGGTGAATGGTCAAGTGAACACCCTATTTTTTTTTTAAATTTTATTGGTAGTAATTTTGTTTTGGGCTTTATTTGAACACTCAACCCAATATTTTGAACACCCATAGGTTCAAGTAATTCTAATTGAACACTTAATGCATTAGCTCAAATAGGGTACGTACTCCTAATGACAAAATTACACAAATGGAGAGAAAAAGAATGATATACTGGTAACTGTATCGTGTTCTGACTTATCTCTGAAAGATGGTTGACTTGACATCTCTAAAAAGAAGAAAATATGTTGAAAAAGATCCGTGCCAACATTTCACCACAATCTCCCTTTTTTAAATATGAGAATATTTATGCGTTAGTTTAATTTTGCTTGGTACAAAGATGTAAAATTTCATCAAGAACAATCGTAAAATCTTATGTATTTTTATGTTTTCTAATCGCACTATTTGTACTACTGTATTAAATTTTGTGTATATACTATTGGTTAATAGAGCTAGTAGAGTCAAGGTAATTTTTCAACACCCTGTTCAAAATTTCTGGAGCCACCACTGCAGGTGGGTTATCTCTCAGCTTCCATACGATCAGTGGCAGATGCTAGGGTGGGTGACACTGTAACGCTTTACAGTAGACGAGCAGAACAATCATTGCCTGGATACAAACAAGCCACTCCAACGGTGTTTTGTGGCTTATTTCCAGTTGATGCAAACCAGTATTGATCTTTTTCTTCCACTTTGAATGGAATTCTATACTGAAAGTTTTTGCACAACGATGTTATTGTCACATTATCTGGACTTCTTTTAGGTTCCTGGAGTTACGTGATGCATTGGAGAAGCTGCAACTCAATGATGCTGCATTGGAGGTAATTGTAATGCTCTTAGGTTGAGTAGAACTATCAGTTGGCAGGGTAAAATTGCAATCTTGCTTCTATTAGTTCTATAATTAGTAGTGACGAAGTATTCACAGCAAGGGTTTGGGTCTTTCTCCTTGGCTTTCTTGTATGCTTCAACCCTTCACCCCCACTTTGTCTTCTTTTTTTATCTGCAAACTTAAGGATGTTTCTTAAAGTAAAAAAAGGGAAGAAGTACAAGAGAGATGGAGCCCAAGATGTATGCAAAAGTAGAAAATTACAATTCAGTCTCCACTCTCCAATATCCACAAATAAAAAGCATGTAAATCCCCTTAAAAGTTGCTGATACTGAGCCCAAAAGGAAGACAAGTAGTATACCCTACCCATCAAAGATTTAACAACTTCAAAAACACTACTTAAAAATCCTTGCATTATGCTCACACGATACAAAACATAAATTTGGTCTAGTAGACAACCCGACAAGACCTTTTCCTTCTTGTTAACCCGAAACGCTGTTTATATATCAAGAGCACGTATGCAAGTTGGAAGCACCACCCAATACTCTCCCCCTTATGTATATCTGTTGCATATGCATACACAGTTTTGGTTCTGAGAAGTTCATCAAATGTTTCCTATTTCAATTTTTTAATGTGAACTTGTTCCTCTGTATTTGTGCACCTAGTTCAGTCAAGTTTGCATTTTATGCTTACTGGAGATAGTCCCATGTCAGTTAATGATCACCTCCAAAACTAGTAAATGAGTTTAGGCAGCCTCTCCAAGCCTTGCCATTAATTCTGTTTTGGATGGTACGACGTGATATTAATATTAATTTACACCCCCCCTCCCGTCCGTGTTTGCGTTACACAATCTTGGGTGGAACTTAACCCCAAAAGCTAGCTATTGAAGTGAGGGTGCTCTCACACTCATATACGTCATACTACTTTGGTACCCAGGACATGTGGCCAAATGTCCGCATCATGTATTTTATGATCCTGATGAAAGGGTCTGTAATTCACCTTTTGACGTGCAAGTCATGGCTTGCACTCATCCCACAGGTTAATTATCACCTTCAAAACTAGCATATGCATATGAGTCTGGGAGCCTCCATTCACTGTGAATTTGTTGTTCGTTGGATGCTTGATGTGACCTGAAAATCCAAGCCACACTAAACCACTCAAAGCCGAAGATAGCACATAAAGAGACAGTTTAAATAGAAATTGCAGCTTTTATTCTTTCAAAATACATAGAGAAAGAAAGATAGCTAGAAGTGAATGAAAGGGAGAGACCTAGAGTCAATAAGGGGCCTTGAAACCACAAGGACAAGAGGGAGAAATGGGGGAAACCCTAGGACACTAAGGGGCCTTGAATCACACAAGGAGAAGTAGAGACAAGGGAGGGGGATAGGGGAAGGGAAACATAGAGCCACAACCCTAAACAAATTTAGTTCTCACATCTTCGCCTCCTCCTAAATGAAAGACCTTAGCCCTATATATAGACTCTTAGAAACCCTAATATAGAAAATTACAAAAGTAACTACAAAAGAATGACTACCAATCAGGCCATCTTTGTACATGCAGATTGCGTAATGCTACAAGGGTATCTCAAAAGGCGCTTTGATGCAGAATTGTTTTGCTAAGCTTCACATATTTTGCATTGAATGTTTGTGGTGAATACTTGTCTTTATCTCATAGCGGTCATATTTTCAAGCAATATTGCATAATCAACAATACAAGTTAGAGTTTCTGATGTGTCCCATACCATATCCAACTTTTGAACCCATCTCCCAATATTTGGAGGGATTCAAGTGTAGGAAGGTTTGACGCTTGGGTAGGCACCCACACACAATACACGTTGTCGAAATACTCGATTGATATATTATTCTTCTCACAATGAGGTACAATATATACACTGGATACAAGGTAAAATAAGAAAAGATAATAAATAAGGAAAGAGAATAAAATCAAATCAAATCCCTAATTGATTCTGCCTAATTGAGTATTTCCTAATTACATTCAATACATTAAATACAGTCAACACTCCCCCTCAAGTTGGAGCATAAACATCGTGTACTCCCAGCTTGCTACAAATAGTATCAATGGAAGTCTTGGGAAGTGCCTTGGTGAAAATATCAGCCAGTTGAGAGAGCCTGAAGGAACAAAAGGAGTGCTAATATCTTAGATTCCACCTTTGACTGAATGAAATGACAATAAACTTCAATGTGTTTGGTCCTCTCATGGAATACTGGATTATTAGCAATGTGGATAGGAGCTTGATTATCACAATATAGAGGAGTAGGACCATGTACCGGGATCCCAAACTCTTGTAGAAGTGTGCGCAACCTAGTCAACTCACCAGCAGTATTAGCCATTGCTCTATACTCCGCCTCAGCACTAGAACGTGCTACAATTGATTGATTCTTACTTCTCCATGTCACAAGATTGCCTCCTATAAAGGTGCAATAGCCAGTAGTAGAACGACCATCAACAGGAGATCCTGCCTAGTCAGCATCTGTATATCCTTCAATACAAAGATGTCCAGATGATTTGTAGAGAAGTCCACGTCCGGGAGCATTTTTTAGATATTTCAAGATACGAACAACTGCCTCCATATGAGGAACTCGAGGACGAGTCATAAATTGATTGACAACACTAACTGCATAGGAGATATCGGGTCGAGTAATAGTTAGATAAATAAGTTTTCCCACAAGTCTCCGATACATCTTAGGGTCATCAAATAGCTCACCATCTGCAGGCATTAACTTAAGATTAGTCTCCATGGGAGTAACTATAGGTTTAGACCCAATATAACCTGTATCTTTCAAGAGATCGAGAGTACTTCCTTTGTGATAAACTGATGCCCGCTTTGGAATGAGCCACCTCAATGCCAAGGAAATATCGAAGCTTGCCTAGATCTTTGGTAAGAAAGCTAGAACCAAGATGGCGAATTAGTGTTTGAATCCTAATGCTATCACTACCAGTGATGACGATATCATCCACATAAACCACGAGAATCACAATACCACGAGTGGTCTTTTTAAAGAACACATAGTGATCTGTCTGACTCCGAATCATACCATGAGAAACAACAGTATTGCTGAACTTATCGAACCAAGCCCGGGGAGACTGTTTGAGGCCATATATAGATTTGTGAAGACGCCACACACACTCCCCCTTGGACTCAAAACCGGGTGGTTGTGCCATATAGACAGTCTCAGACAGATCCCCATGTAGAAAGGCATTCTTGACATCGTGTTGGTGGAGAGGCCAATCAAGATTTGCCGCAAGGGAGATAACAATCCGAACAGAATTAAGTTTGGTTATTGGAGAAAAAGTCTCAGTATAATCGAGTCCATAGGTTTGGGTGAAACCTTTGGCCACAAGACGAGCTTTAAGTCAATCAAGAGTACCATCAGGATTTTGTTTGACAGTAAACACCCAATGACAACCAACAATATGTGCTCCAATAGGCTTGGGAACAAGGGTCCAAGTATGATTTATGGACAAGGCGCGCATTCTTCTTCCATAGCGGAGCGCCATCCAGGATGAGAAAGAGCCTCCAAATAAGACTTAGGAACAACAATAGAAGATAGAGACACAGAAAAAGCGCGAAAAGAGGGAGACAAACAATCATAGGACACAAACTGAGAAATAGGATGGAAAGTGCAAGAACGCGTACCTTTACGAACGGCAATAGGCAAGTCAAGATCCGGATCCTCAGACGGCGAAGGAGATGATGTGGGTAAAGAAGTTGGGTCTACAGGAGCATTGGGTGGTGCGGCGGCGGAAGAGCGGCGAAGACGAACATAGACCTGTTTTATGGGTGGTCGAGGAGCAGTTTTGGGAGGACGTGACGGGTGTAATGGGTGGTCGAGGAGCAATCTCGGGAAGACAATGTGACAAACCAAGATCAGCCAACAGTGGTCGTAACCGTGCGCATGCTGGGGAATAATATGGTACGGTCTTAAAGAATGTCACGTCAGCACTTACAAAGTGCTTATGTAGCAAGGGACTATAACACCTATATCCTTTTTGTGTCCAAGAGTAACCAAGATATATACATTTATAAGAACAAGGATGAAGCTTATCATGATCTAGAGAGAATTATGTACGAATGAAACACAACCAAAAAGTTTTAGGGGAGGAGAAAAAAGATCCTTGTCAGGAAAGAGAACCCGGTAAGGAGTTTTGCCGTTCAAAGCCCGAGATGGCGTTCTATTTATAAGATAATTAGCTGTAAGAACTGCATACCCCCAAAAATGTTTTAGAACATGCATGGGAAGCCTAAGAGCTCGGACGACTGCTAAAACCGGTCCATTTTTTCGCTCAGCAACCCCATTTTGTTGAGGGGTGGTTACACAAGCAGTTTGATGAATAATGCCATGAGTTTCTGTAAAATGCGTAAATTGATGAGAACTATATTCTTGGGCATTATCGGTTCGCAAAATGCGTAATTTGGCATTAAATTGATTGACAATTTCAGCATAAAAATTAGAAAATACAGAAAATAATTGAGAGCGATCTTTGAGAAGATATACACAAGTTAAACGAGAAAAATTATCAATAAACGTAACAAAATAGTGAGCACCACATAAACTCGTGGTACGAGATGGTCCCCAAATATCCGAATGAACTAAAGCAAACGGTTCTAAACTAGGTGACTCAACTCGTAAAGGAAAAGAAACCCTACGATGTTTACTGAGTTCACAGGTGTCACAATTAAAAGGAGAAAAACTAGGTAAATCTGGGACTATATTGCAAGGATTGGCAGAAGATGGCTGTCCAAGACAATAGTGCCATTGGTAAGGTGTGGTAGTGGAGTGGAAGGCAAATAACTTGGAAGGATTGGACGGCTGAAGGTAGCACAGACCATTCTTCTCATACCCCCCACCAATCATCCTTTGCGTCTTGAGATCCTGAAATTCACAATGAGTGGGATAGAAGAGTATAGAACAATTGTGAGTTTAAGAAAGTTTATGAATGGAAAGTAGATTAAAAGGAAATTGTGCTAAGTATAAGACAGAAGTAAAAATAAGGCCAGAGGCACGATAAGTACCAATGCCATGTACATGAATTTTAGTACCATCCGCAATAGTAACATAAGAAGGAACGGAAGGTGTAACATCAATAAGAAGAGACAAATCACCTGTCATATGATCAGATGCGCCAGAATCGAGAATCCATGGAGCACTGCCAGTACGAAAAGATGAGTGAATGCAAGTATTACCTAATGAGACATGAGTCGCAATGGAAGTCGAAGATGCATTAGCCTTGTGAAACATGGAATCATACTTAGACCTAGAGATAGTAATCTGATTCGGAGGAGCCAGCCCAAACGGCTCCCCCTCAAATGTAGCTTGATTAGCCCAAGCCGGCTTGCCATGAAGCTTCCAACAGAACTCAACAGTGTGATTGGTTGCATTGCAATGTGTACACTTCTCGGTGCCACAACCACCACGCCGCCCACGGCTGCCACGTCGACCACCATGTTCATGAGAACCACTACGACCGTGGGGGGATTAAAGTGGCTAAAATTCCTGGAAGATGGAATAAGGCCAGTAGTAGGAGCAGCTAGGACAGATGGAGTTGGATGCTCTAAAACAGAAGACTGAGGAGCAGCCCTTCGAACACGAGCAAAAGCCTCACCAACGGTAGGAACTTCCTTACCTGAAAGAATTTGGAGATTGAGAGGAGCAAGTTCTGAATTCAGCTCGGACAAGAATTTGGTAACTCGAAATTCATCTCTGTATTTCTGCTGAACTTTTAAATTTGTGGTTAAAGGTTGATAGACATTTAACTCATCCCACATCTATTTTAAGATGGAAAAGTACTCATCAACCGATCGATCTCCTTGTTGGAAAGAGAAAATATTCTGATAAATCTGATAAATGCGAGAGAGGTTCTGTTCGGATGAACATAACTCATGTAAAGTATCCCATACTTCTTTGGATGTGTCAAGGCATGCAACATTATTAAAAACATCAGGTTTAAGACTATCAAAGCAAAGTCATAATATACGAATCATTTTGAATTCAAATAGAATCTTCAGACGGGGCATTAGTGATATAGGTAGTCTCACCACTTGCTTGCAAAGAAATAGTCACAGCATGTGACCATGGCAAATAATTGGCCCCATTTAATTTAATTGAGGTGAGAGAACGATGATGAAATGGATCCTTAACAGTGTCCTTAGAGCCTGATGTTTCGGTTTTCTTATCCTTATCACCCATAATACAAGAGCAAACC
Source organism: Rhododendron kiyosumense (assembly GCA_019656275.1). Lineage (NCBI taxonomy): Eukaryota > Viridiplantae > Streptophyta > Magnoliopsida > Ericales > Ericaceae > Rhododendron > Rhododendron kiyosumense. The sequence goes on from BPLS01000457.1 coordinate 159,650, forward strand.
AAAAAATACGAATAAACCAAATATTACAGAGATTTTGAGCACTGCCCAGTTGATATCAAGCCTCGGAAAAAAAGATTACCAGGTGTTCATTGGAGACGCAACAGAGATACCCAGAGTTGATATGGTTTAACTTTAGGCGAGGTCGCCGGAGTCCGACTGAGTGGGCGGTGAAGGCAGTCTCAGTGTTGCTGAGAATCGAGAGTACGTCGTTGGAGAGCGAGGATCGTTGGAGATGACTGGAATGACGTCGCCAGTGGTCGGCGATGTAGAAGAGGGCCGGCGAGTGGTCAGAGAGGGCCAAAAAAGGGGTCGGCAAAGATAGGTTTCTCAGATAGTCTGAGAAACAGAGATCGTTCAAGAGAGAATAGAGACAGGCTCCTTGGCTCTGGAAAAAAGAAGAAGAAGAAATAAAGACGATACTTGGTCGAGAGACCAAGAAAAGAAGAGAAAGGAGAAATCAGGTTCTTGGAACCCGCTCTGATACCATGTCGAAATACTTGATTGATATATTATTCTTCTCACAATGAGGTACAATATATAAATTGGATACAAGGTAAAATAAGGAAAGAGAATAAAATCAAACTAATTGATTCTACCCTATGAAGCACGGATACTCTATTTTGGCCTCCGTATCACGTACCGAACGCGTATCGGATACCGATATGCTCTGGATACGTATTTTAGAGTATCCTGTTTTTGAAATTATTTTTTGGCATGGGGATACGTTTCGGATATGCTCAGATACGTTATGGATACGTTTTGGATACGCGCGGGGTAAAAATGTTATTACTTAAAATATATGGGTCAAACTGTAATTAGGACAATATATATTCTTTTTTCCTGCTGGTTAAGACGAAAGAGAGAAACGAAGGCAAAAACAGGGAAGACTCTGAAGACATCGATCTCTCACTCGTCTCTCATCTCTCACAACGACTGTAAGTCTCTCTCTCATCTTCTTCTTCCCTCTTGTCTCACATCTGTGTGTATCAGTATATATATCTATACATATACAGGTATATATATGCGTATATGCAAATATATATATCTCTCGTCTCCCTCTTCTCTTTCATCTCTCTCTATCGTCTTCTTCTCTCGTCTCTCATCTCTGTGTGTGTATCAGTGTATATATACACAGTATAATATGATTTTAGGGCTTTTTATCAAGGGTTTTTACCTCTCTCTCCCCCCCCCCCCCCCCCCCCTCTCTATATACAGTATATACAATGTCTTTCATCTATCAGGGTTTTTTTTTTAACAGCATAATCTGATTTTATTATTTTTATCAAGGTTTTATTGTTATTGTTATTTTTATTTATTTTAATATTCAACGCATCCCCAATGTATCGGATCCTACTTTTTAGAAAAATCACGTATCTGTATCTCGTATCCGTATCCGTATTTCTTAGATTCTACCTAATTGAGTATCTTTCTAATTACATTCAATACATTAAATGCAGTCAACACACATAATAGAGTCCATGGACATAAAGCCTGAACCCAATGCTTTTGTTTGACATCATTAAACTTTTACCGATGCTTCATGTTTTTTTTTGGATAAATACCGATGCTTCATGTTGGTCATGGCTAAAGCTCACAGTTTTTTGGCCCTGGTAATTCTCTGTTGCATTGGGATGTTAATAGAAACTTCGGGTTCCCTCGAAAAGTCACTGCTATGACTGCCAATAAGTTCTTGAAAAGGCTAATAATAAGAGCCCTGGGCTCCTCCTACTTTCTTGAGCTTGCAATTTCGTGTTTTGTCTCACTTTTAAGTTACCTGTATTTGGGTATGCCTATTGCTTGTGGGTTTGTATCTTAGTGTTAGATTCATCTATTTCCCATCTCAAGGACAAGGGGACGCAGCCAAACATTCATTTTCGTTTGTATGCGACTATTATTTTGTAGTTTAAAATTTCATTTGCAAGCTGTTCTATAGCATTTCATGTGTGATATGGGAGTGTTTGAAGCATAGACATAAGGTAATCTAAAATTACAAACATGCTTACGTGGTGAATATCTAGCTAAAAGGTCGGACTCATCCCATACCCTTAGCAGAGTGTTTAGTGTCCAGTGCAAGTAGTTCATACATAAAATAGAGTCCATGGACCATCGGTTATGCTCTCCCAAACTAAAATTATGTCTCAAATTATTTGTTTGCGTTTTCTGTCGACGCCTTGTGTTTTATCATTGTCAATCAGAAGATTTTGGCATTTGATTTTCACTTCAAGTCAATTATTAAAGGCATTAAAAGTTTTGCATGTCTTTATATGTGTCCTATCGGCATGCATAGACAACCCAGCTTCACGAATAAATCAAGTTGGTATTACTTGTTTTAGTTGTATAACGTGTAACTTGCTCCAACTTGGTATGATTCATGTGTTACTAGAAAAGTTACTTCTTGCTTGTTCCAATGTTATTTTTGCAGTTTGAACCTGAAACCTCAAGTGCCATGGGTTTGGGCTTTCGATGTGGTTTTTTGGGGCTTCTTCATATGGAAATTGTTCAGGTCTGCGTGACGTTCAGTCCTTGTCATTCTTTTGATCATGTCTTTTTTGGTAGTGTAACTGTATATCTCGAGGTATTTGGTCTGATGATGTATGTTTTGGTCTCACAGGAAAGACTTGAGAGGGAATACAATTTGACGCTAATAACTACTGCTCCCAGTGTTGTATACAGAGTACACTGTACAAATGGTGATACTGTAAATTCTGCTAAATCCTGAACTCCATGTGCTTTCTTTAGTTGATATTAATAAGTTTTCCTAAGAACCTTGGGTGGATGCAACTTTTTTTTGGGACAGTTTGTAGCTACATGGGCCTACATAATTAATCTAGGATAGAAAAGAAATCCAATATTTTGCTTGGAAAGTACTCTTCTGTGCTGTTTTTTATTTTATTTTATTTATTTTGGTGTGTGTTTTCTAATTGTACTTTGGTCTGTGCCCATACCCTCAATAATTGGGGATTAGATGGGTTATGTTATGTTGTTGTTTTTGTGTTTTCTAATTGTACTAGGCTTGTATCAGGACCTCTACTTATAGCTCAACGCGTAACTGGCTGATACATATAAAAGTAACTGTGGTTTTCTTGAATATGCCAGAAGATTTCAGAGAGTTGAATTTTGTGTAGGGTTGTATCCCTTGAAATTAGTAATAGTCACTCTATGTATTGTTAGGGTGGGATACGACGATAGGTGAAGGAGAATTAATTTACATCATTGGATGAAGGATGGAGATATGGGATATCCCACTGTGGGAAATAACTATGACCATAGGGTCTGGTATTGCTGCCATTTTGGGGAATATGGAATCGCATGGGAGATCAGTAGACCAAACCAAGCCTAAAGTGTCTGTTATTTTTTTACATTGGGTGTATACTGGTCACCCATGCGCTCGACAAAGCTCATTGGAAAACAAAAAAGATGTTTGGCTCATGGACTACAATCCCTCTTATCCCACCCTTCCATATCCCTTAAACAGACACAGCTATAGAGAAGGCCAAAGTGGCTTAGGCCGCCTTCCCCAAATAATTGAAGACTCAGGTTTGAGTCCCCTTCTTGCCTCTTAACAAAGAATGAAGAAGAGAAAACTTGAAAGCTATCTTTAAGTTATTATTTTATCATTGCTTGCCTTCTAAAGATCAAGTGTCAAAGTTCAAATCCTTGTCAGGAGATGCTTTTGCTTCTACCGAAAAGTATGACAAATTGACAATTAGTGGTTGTATATCTGGTTGGAGATGATATGATTTGTATTGAACACTTTACCTCCCAATGCAAAACTAAGAATTAAAACAACTCTAAAAGTGTTCCACTGGCATACTTATCTTTCAAATTTCGTTTCATTGTCGACAAGCATAGTGATTAGAGGCAAAACATTATTTGCTGAGTTCTCTATTAAAAGTTAGTAAATTCCACTTCTTAGAAGTAGGCATGTTCATTCATTTTAATAGGCGAACTAGTGTGTGTTTGTTAATCTAATTAAGCAGAAGGGCTGCATGGGTTCAAATAGCATGTTTCTAATTTCACCTCCTGGCTTGTGGATTTTTGTTTGACCTTTCAAAATATAGGTTAGATCTTCTTAATCGAAGTTGGGGCATCTTTTTAGCTGCATTATTTACCCGTTGGTTGACCGCTATGTGGTTGGGCCTAATGAGTTGATAATTGGTAGCATTCTAAGGCTCATAATGTTGCACCAATAATGTGGTTGTGTTTCGTCCAGTGATAGATGGAAAGAAGGAAAAAAATAGGAAACCAAGAAATGAATATGGACAGAAGAAAAGCCTACGCGTAATGGTTAGGTAGTGGTTAGGTCTTTTTTTTTTTTTCCTTCTATTGTGTTGCTTTATTCTAGTTGGCATTCTCTGCATCACTGGTATATTTTCTTTCGTGTGTGTTAATTATACATCCTTTTCTGGATTTCACCTCTCTATTCTTGTTAGCATGCTCTGCAATCTGCATCACCTGTGTATTTTTCTGTAGGAATTTTAAGTTACACATCGTCTTTGCAACATTTTTTTGTTTATTTAATTAAATTCTGTTTCTTAACTCTTAATTTAGTGTGAACTCTAATTTTTGTTGATCTAGGTTGAGTGTTCAAATCCATCTTTACTTCCTGAAGCTGGGAAAAGGAGGTCAATTGAAGAGCCCATTGTAAAGGTGATTGCTGATCCCTTATTTTCCATTTAGAGGTGTCAGATTAGTTGCTCTTTGGAAGCTTGAAAATGACTTTTATCTGCCTCTGAATAACTTTACAGATTGAGATGCTCACTCCAAAAGATTACGTTGGCACACTTATGGACCTTGCTCAAAAACGGCGAGGAGAGTTCAAAGAAATGAAATTCATTACTGAGAATAGAGCTTCGATCACCTATATGTTGCCTTTAGCAGAGGTAACCTTGTGCAGTTGTGGCACAGAATTTAATTGACAAGATTCTGTGTAAATCATGTTCATTTTTTGTCTCGTCTATTTAGGCTTGCCATATATGTCCTTGTCTGCTTTTGGTAAGTTCCACAGTGGAATTGTGTGCAGATGGTTGGGGATTTTTTTGATCAGCTGAAGTCCAGAAGTAAGGGTTATGCTAGCATGGATTACTCTTTTGTCGGGTATGTCCAGTTGAAATTTGTAATTTGCAAAACATAGTTTGTTTAACATGTTTAACATTGACTGTTGCTATGACTATGCATTTTGATATTTGCAAAAATAAGAAGTTCAAGCTGCAGTAAGGTTCATGGAGAATATAGTTTCTCCATGTTTCTTTTTCTGTCTTTTTCATCCTTGAACTTGGTTAGGCACTTGAACTTTCTTTAATGCCAATATTGCCTTGCTACATGCATCAGGAGGATCACAATTTTAACCTAATATATATCTTTGCTGCTCAACTTTTAGAGTATAGATAATTGAATTTTGCATTAAAAGACAATTCTCATATTTCAAAATTTTGTGTATGAATACAGATGGAAACAAGACTTAAATGGTCAATGCTTCAGTGTTTTGAGTTGAAAACCCTTGTACTTGTATCCAACAATGCTACTCTCTCTCTCTCGCTCTCTCTCTCTCTCGGTTAACAAAATTCTACTGAACCCACTCTGAAAAGTTTGTCATGTACCTACCACTTTTCAGCATGCTGTTCATCCCTTCTCTGTTATTCTTAGTATGTTTCACAGATATGTGCTCTTTCCAATGAAGTCGCTACTTATTAATTTGTTTATTGTCACTTTTGTGTACCAGGTACAAGGAAAGTGAATTGATAAAGCTTGACATTCTGATTAATGGTGATATTGTGGAACCTTTGGCAACTATTGTGCACAAAGAGAAGGTAATTTAGGTCTTGTTGACTTCTATTTCGCATTCTAATTCTGGTAAGTATTTGACAAGTCTTGAGGATGTAAAGAGAGTTGGCTTTCATCTGAGGAAACTTGGTGGTGGATGAAGGGAGTTGCATAAGATTTCCACTTTCCCTATATGGTTGAGTAATAAAACGAGGAAAGTAAATATTAAATGCAAATTAATCAACGAAAATGATCTCAGAAGCTGAATATAATGCCTATTCTTAAGGTAAATTGAAAATGGTGATTTTTAGATACATATAATGGCTTATGATGTCCCACTTCGTTTACCAAAGTTCTCCCTTAATTCTCTCCGAATCCCCGAGTCATTTTCCCCAATAACTGCATCCCCTATATATCTGATTTAAGTTTTTAAAGGTTCAATTCCTAAGTTCGCTCAAAATTCATTTGCACTATGTGTGCCTCTTAAGACACATTTCTTGTGAAAGGTAAACAACTTAACCCACCACCAACTATGCCACCTCTGTCCCAACCTTTGTGGGAACTGTCCTCTTCAATCATTACCGATTTGCCTGTATACAAATCAATCCCCATTTTGCTAAATTTTGTGAAAAGACACAGATAGCTCACTATTTTTCTATTATGCATGATCACTAAGCACAATTTCTTTTCTATAAATTACTAATTTGTATGAATAATCCCAGAAATGGCTAAAAATGTAATTACTAAGTTTCAAGGTGTCAGCATTGGTGCTTTGGGTCTGTGGAAAACAAAGATTTGAAGTAGAAATTGCCATGCACAGGGAAGTTGAAGGTTCAAGGCCCCAACAGCTGACTTTTGGGTTTTGAGCAAGTGATGGGTAAGCTTTAAACGTTGAAGGGTCTGGATTTAGTGAAGGCAGTTTGTCAGCTGTTTGACCAATGGGGCTACGGTGGTCCTAGATGAGGTTGGGTACAGCTGTACTGCTCGTTGGCTGTGCTTTTTGTAAGGATCAGAGGTTGGAGAATCTTGTTAGGGCTCTGAGACCTCTTTTTCCCCTTCCCCCCACCCTCTTCTGTTTTCATTTAATTAGAAGAAAGAAAAGAGTGGGGTCATTGCTTTCCTTGCAAGAAAGGTCTTGGTATGGTATGGCATTTGGTCGCCCTGTATCTTGAAACCCCTTTTCTTTCAGGGGCCGGAGTGGAAAGGTCTGAGCTGGCCAACTACAGATCGGTAGTGAGATCTCCTCCTAGAGCGCTTGGGACTAAGACCTTGGCGTTTGAATCATTTCAAAGTCTAGATATCTCTTCCCCTCCCTTCTAATGCATTCTGTCGGGATACAGCTTGTCTTTTCTGCCTTCTTAATTTGGGCCGATCCTGCCACGTGTAATTAGCAAGGGGGAAGGAAGATCTCCACTCATTTCATTCATTCAGTGCCTACGGTGAGGCGCAATCCACACCTGAACTTCCAGTAGGGGGCGATAAAGTTTGGGTTAATTTTGGCTTTGCAGCGCCCTGAATCAAAAAGTAATCAGAGAGAAGTAACGAGACTAGAGATCCGCAGCTCCATTATTCTAATCATTGAATTAGGTTGTAGGACACTCGGGCGCAGAATAAGCAACGCATTCCAATGCCCTTCCCATGTGGCTTCACTTCAACGTTTTCAATTTCCCACTAAAAGAGCGGAATAAAACTTACTTTTCCGTGAATCAGACTACAGCACTAACTAAAGTAAATGAAGAGAGAGATTAGAAGAATAGGATAACACAATCCCAAGGGTTAGTTCCTCTATAGATTTAGTGTTAAACTGTGAACTGCTGCATCAACATAAATAACCTTAGCGGTTTGCATTCATCTGGCTTGGAATCGGGGGTTTATTCTCTGCTCTGCAGTGTAGTTGTCTTCTTGTCCTACTCGTATCTTCTGTATTTTCTTCGTTCCTGCTCATGAAGTTAATTTTGCTGTGTATAAAAAAGTGAGAAGAGAGAGACTAACCAAATTGATGGTTGATTTCTTTTCCAGGCATACGCTGTAGGGAGGGCTTTGACTCAGAAGCTAAAAGAACTTATTCCGCAACAGTTATTTAAAGTTCCCATCCAAGTAAGATCAAGTCTCTATTTTGTTGATGGATAGAGTGCAAATTGACATTTATTTATTGAGAAGTTAAAAGAACTTTTTCTAGTATCTTTTCGACATATCCTAACTCGTGGATCTGGATTCATCAGTTACCACCGAGTGTTGATGGAATACTAGGTTTCATAGAGAACTTTACGAAATACTCCCTCCGTCCCAAATTGATTGTCCAATCCGCAAAACGGAGCGCTAAAAATAATACAATTTTTGCAAGAAAAAATCAAAAGTTTTTCAACAACTTACTAGATATCAATGCGAATTTTTAATTTGTGAAAAAAGTTTGAATTTTTTCTTGAAAAAATTGTATTATTTTTAGCGCTCCGTTTTGCGGATTGGACAATCAATTTGGGACGGAGGGAGTATGTTTTAGGCACCAAAAATCCAGCTAGCATGTCTGCACAAAAATGCACTTAGTTGAAGGCAAAACTCAATGTTGGTTAACCATATGTTTTGGTGAGATTACCATATGACACAGACAAGCAAGCGTCAGAGCGTGCACTTTTGCAGTTGCATTTTAGTAGATCTTCAAACCCCCGACACTGTGGTTTGTAGCCACGTGCTCTAATCCTCCGAGCTACAGGCCCCACGCGTTCTCCACTGAATCTGTTCCTGGGAGTAGCCTAAAAAAAGGGAACCTATTTTTCGATTAAGAGCAGTGAGGATAAAACTGAAAACATGCTGAGCAGCCACTTGAGTTGGGTCGAAAAATTGTGTTTTCAACTCAGACGCCCTGAAGCTTGAACGTTGCATGTATATAATCTTGAATCTACCTCAATGTGAATGGATTGGAGGAGACATAATCCTAATACTTAGGATTAAACAGTGTGAGAACTTCTTGTTATTCTCTTGTATGGTTCATTGTAAGGGTAGTGTAGTCTTAGTCACATTAGGGTTTTGCCTAAGTTTAATAGGTCTAGCCTAAATAAACCATCTTAGCTTTGTATTTGTTAATTATATGAAGCATTACAATAATCTCTTGTTTTTCTTTGTATCATGGTATCAGAGCTTCTAACATACACATCCATGACAGGCGTGCGTCGGTGCTAAAGTTATAGCTAGTGAAGCATTGTCCGCAGTGAGAAAGGATGTTCTAGCGAAATGCTATGGTAAGATGAACAAATCTGCCCCTTTTGAATATGAAACCTTCAGAAAATAGCTGCGAAGCAATTTTATTTTATTGGTTCATAACTTGATATTACTACTGAACCGTGTATCATGCAAACAGCTACAACTGAGCCGTAGTCGTATTAGAATTGGGAATTTCAGTAGCTTACGAGTAAACTTGTTTTTCCTCTCTTTTTCTCTTTGGGCAGAGTTGCAAACTAGAAATTTTTTGACTCAGTGGATGAATTTTCTTAGGTCTTACAAGCATGAACTCTTTTTTACTTTTCCACTCATAGCCTTGTTTTTTTTTTTTTTTTTAATTTCTTTCTGCTGCTTCTTCTCTTTGATACTGTTTATAGTTTGGCCTTTTTTTTTTTGGCAGGCAAACCTACTTACTGTTTTTAGGTTGCTCTTTTTTCCTTTGTAGGCAAACCAAGTTTCTGTTTTAGGTTCCTCTTTCAGCACTTAGAAATTCATGCTTAAACCACCAACCCTAATCCCTTCTTTCTACCTTTTGACCTTCGCTTCATCCTCAAATATCATGAAATAGGTTGTGCCCAAAACTTTAGTATAAATCCAGTGCTGTGTAACTCTCCGAACCAAGCTGATTCTGATTTTCCATTTACAAGCCCTACAAGTTTTCTTATGCTTAGTAGAATTCTAACCCGAAAAGCTTTTCTTTCTTTAAACTTACCACTATTACTACCTCAGTATCTTCTTTGTAAATTTGTATCATCATCTTATTTGAAATTTCCCAACCTTGTGTTACTAGTTAGAGCAACTGCACCAGTTGCAAAATGCTCTGCCAAAGCCAAAAGATGGCAAAACTGTCCTCCACCCTAGTGGCAAATTCACCACCAAATTTTGGGAATGTAAAATTTGGAAACCCCATTAAAGAAGTCTATGCCCCTTCAAATCTGGAAACCCTTTTCTCTACCGAAGTCAAAGCCATCTTTTTTCTTGAAATTTTCCTCTATGAAATCCTTTGTTTGGTTAAAATCTTTGCTTTTCTTGTTTCTGGGTAGAAGAAAAATGGACCATGCACTCCAATGCATTTGATAGGGGTTCAGACCTCACTAACTACAACTAACAATGTTGACTTATGTTGAGCAAAAAAAAAAAGGGAAATGGAAGCACGCCCCCAAAAAAACCCAAGTTGATCATACTCGGTTAACTAATTTGAAAAAGACTGCAAGTGGTAAAGGAGCCAGAAGGGCAAGAATGGATGGAAGAAGATGTAAAGCCTTGAATATGTACAGAGTATTCGGAACAATGTCCTTTTTTTTTCAATTACTGAAATTCTTTTGAATAGGCATCAAGGGGATGCCACCATGTAGGCATGTACAAAAGAAAGTGAGGAATAAAAAAGAAAAGGTCAAATTATAAAAGGACCTATACACCCCTCTATACTCCAAAATAGCTAACATGTCAAGAATTGACTTAAAGTAGGGTTGGAATCCCTCGACTCCCAACTAAACAAAGTAGAAATCAAAAGACTCTTAAATTTGAATTATGGCCTCTCCTCGCTGTCAAAATGTCCATGATTGATCTCTCTCCAGATTGACCACATCAAGCACAGCGGGATCACTGTCAGCCGAGCGCAAACGTTGTCATATCTTTGAAATGGCTTGCACTATTCTTGTCTCAAGCCTTTAGGTTGAGGCCTTTTGCACTGCTGTGTATCTCATTAACCGCCTATCCACTCCTGTACTTCAATGGCAGTCTCCATTTTCCAAGATTTTTGGTCGCACGCTATTCTGCGCTAATCTTTGGGCTGTTGGGTGTGCTTGTTAACCACATCTAAGGAGCTTATATTTCTAACAAACTATTGCCAAGAACCATTGAATGCATCTTTATAGGTTAAAGCTCTCACCATAAAGGGTATTGATGTCCTGGTCCAGATACTAATAGGGTGTATATCTCGCGCCATGAGCAATTTAATGAGTACCTCTTTTCCTATTCTTAACGGTATTCATCTCCTAAGCAGCCACGCCTCAACAAATTTTTGAGATAGTATTTGTTCCAATTACTACACACCTGTTTTTGAGCAACCTTTGCAGCAAGTTGTCGCTGCCCTTTCAAGCCGAGGTATTGAGCATTATCCTCTACACTATCAACATCACCAACCATCTGGGTCTATGCCACCCTCCTTTGCTCCATTGATATCCCTTGATCCTTCAATTTCTGCACTTATTAGAAGTGATGCAATTCTGCCCTTTAGTGATCATACTCATTCGATGGTGACACGTCTTCGGGATGGGACGAGTAAGACTCTTGTTTGCACTGATGGTACATTTTGTTATCCTCTACCTCGTGCTCTGGCTGCTCACCTTACTTCCTTTCGTAAGGAACCTACTTTTTTTTTTTGATAAGTAAATAATTATATAAAAGAAGGTATTAAGGGAATGCTGCCCGTATACAAAAGGCCACGAGACAAAAAGGCCCTATATGCTTCCAAGAGAAAAGAAAAGCTCATACCAATCTAAAAATTGGTGAAGAGAAGGATCACATTCTTTCTTGTCCCAACTAAACAAACTATTCATCAGAAAACTTTTTATTAAAAAAAGAATAAACTTTAAAAAAAGAATAAAAAGTTTTCTGGTGAAAAGCTCAAACCAATCTAAAAATTGGAGAAGAGAAGGAACCTACTTGCTTTTCTCAAGCTGTTCGGTTTCGTAGTGGAGGAATTCTATGATTGATGAATTTAATGCTTTGTTGAAGAATCACACCTGGATACTTTTACCCCTTTCCTTGCAGCATAATACTGTTGGCTGCAAATTGGTGGTTAAACTAGAATGGCATATAGATGGGTCTATTGAGCGTCACAAAGCTTGTTTAATGGTATGCATCAACAAGAAGGTATCAATTATGATGAGACCTTGAGTCCAATGGTCAAACCATAACAATTCGTAGGGTTTTGAGCCTAGCTATCTCTTTTGGTTGGGCTTTGCGTCAGCTAGATGTCAAAAAAGCTTTCTTATATGGATTTCTCAATGAGACCGTTTACATGGCTCAACCCCTATTCTTTATTGATCCTGCATATCCTCATCATGTTTACAAGTTCCACAAAGCCATAAAGGGCTTAAAACAGGCTCCCTGAGCCTGGTCTAATTGCTTCTGCATTTTTGTCCTCCAATTTGGGTTTACATAGAGCCATGGCGCCCATTCCATGTTTGTTTTCTGCTTATGACTTTTACTTGTGATTCTGAACGGCAGTCCCTAAGTGTAGGGCTTAAGTTGTCAGTTGCATTATAACTCGCTAAGACCGAGATCGACCCACAGGGAGTGGTTTTTCTAAGTGAAGGGCTTTATCAGGCTATAGGGTTTTAGCCTTAGGTAGCACGCTATTTGGTTCATTTCGGTGAATTTTAACTATGATTCTCTTACTTTAACTAAAGCTACGAATTTGTAAGTATTTTACCAAAAGGCTCAAGCCAAGGGTTTTGCACGACCTATGACCTAAGTAAATCCAATATTCTCACGGATTACTCAATCAGAAAGTTTGTTAAGACAGACTTTTCAAACACATATCATACACAGATCATTGTGTGGGGCCCACTACAAGTTCCACACAACGATCCAAGACGTTCATTAAATGTAAAAAAAATTCAAGGACCCCAGCGAAAAATCAGCTAAATCCGATACCTATAGATGCTCAATCTAGTGATCTAACTTTTTATTATCCTGAAATCCGAATGAAAAGTTAGATGATTGGATTTACCTGATTTTTCGCGAAGACCTTCGAAAAAATGTTTTACATTTAATGAATGGCTCGGATTATTTGTATGGGATCCGTAGTGGACCCCACATTTAAATCTATGCACAATATGTGCACAAAAATCTGTGTGGATAGCACGACTGTTACTCAATTGAGCCATACGGTAAATAAGCGTTGAAACGGAAGATATTCTATTGAAAATCACTTTTAACTATAACAGTATTTGGTTTGATCAAGGTTCTATTGGGAGTTTGTTAAACCCTCAAAATGGCATCGATTTAAGTATTGTGTGTCAAAGTGATTGTCGACACATGATAAAAAACTTAACCTTAAGTGTTAGAATCGATAAGTACAAACTTGATCATTCACAGACAAACAATGGAATTCATTTGTGAGAATCATTGGACTACTTAGGCTATAGAGTAGTGGTGGATCTAGGAATTTTCTATAGAGGGTTCACCCCTTTAGGAGCAGCCATATACGTTTAAAAGGCGTAGGCAAACTCACATTAATTTTTTGATTTAATTCGTATATATATATCGGGGCAGTTTCGGGGACAACAAATTAGACACCTAAAAAATCACCTCATAGTTTTCAATCAAATTTTGATAATCCGAGCTGTTCAATGTGTGTGTGTGTATATATATATATATCATTTATTTATTTTTGTTAGTGTTAGTTAATTTTGAGCTTGTAGAAAAAATAAAAAATGTAAAATATTAAAGAAAACATGTTTTTTTTTTTGTTTTACGTGTAACTTAATGTTATATTAATTGATACGTGTAGTAAATGACATCATTGTAAATGGCTTTGTGGTACCAATGTTGCATAAGTTAATTTTAATGTGGGTTCGAGTCTCGACATATTAAAAAATACATGTAAGAAGTGTTTTTTTAAGGGAAAATCAGCCATAAGTATGATAAAATAGTTTTCATTTAGGAGAAGGATGCCATCAAAATAGTTTTTAGTGGATGTCCTTCACTTTTTGAGTTATTGAGCCATAAGGACAAAATATATTTTCACGGAAAAACAACCCTAGGGTTTAGGCACTTTCAAAGGATTTTAGGGTGCACTTTCCTATTATAGGGTTTTAGTAGTTTAGACACTTTTATAGGATTTAGGGTTTGAGGCACTTTCAAAGGATTTTAGGGTGCACTTTCCTATTATAGGGTTTTAGTAGTTTAGACACTTTTATAGGATTTAGGGTTTGAGGCACTTTCATAGGGTACCCTAGGATTTTAGGCACTTTCATAGAATACCCTAGGGTTTTAGGCACTTTTACTAACTTTCAGTTATTAGTGAATTTTCACTAGTTTTGCAAAAAGTGTATTTTAGTAATCATGCAACACATTTGTCCTTATGTTTGATTGCAAAAGGTGTTTGTCCTTGAGTTCAAAAAACGTAAATATGAGGGAATTTTGGCCAAGTCTCCCTTTTTTTAAACCATTGGCAAACAAAAAACAAGAAAATATTGGGCCAAGACTTGATCCTCCATTTGTAATGAGGAACCACGATGCCTTACCACCAAAACAGTTGTGAAGCTTTATTAAATTTTGGGGATATTTTATACTATTACTTTCTTAAACTTGGGGACCCTCCTTTAGGGCCCTATTTTTAGGGGGGTAACGTAACCCTTCTATGCCTACACGGCTACACTGGATCTGCTCCTGCCATAGAGGGATATTCACCCTAGGCCGAGCCTATAATGAGCATAACTAACTTCTCTGTAATTAAACAAGATCGGTTCTGGTGTGTACCAAGGAGATATGTCCAACCAAGGTTGTGAAACCCGTACCATACCGGCCGGTACGTATTGGATATTCGTGAAACCGGTATCCCGCACTTCTAATACAGTCCCGGCTCAAATACCGCTGTTTACCAGCAAGTACCGGAGCTTCCGACCAATCTCGGGTGAGATGGAGGTACCGGCAAATTCGTCCGGTACCCTTTTGCACTAACTGCGCTGGGGTTTCCGTCTGGACTTTGGCGATTCGGGCAACCCTTGAAACCAGAGAGAAAGTCTTTCCATTTGTTCAACTTCAGATTGAAACCAGAGAGAGAGGGAGGAGTGGCTTTACCTGTTCTACACTTCTACCTGAGAGAGGGAGTGAGAGTGAGAGTAGCTGCTATCATCAGTGCCGCAGATGGGGAATGGAAACTGCTAGGGTAGAGGTTGAGAAGGTTTATTACATGAGGCCCTAAAAGACCAAATTACCCCCTTTTGTTTTTACTATTCACATTTTATGCCTTACGGTTCCCTATGCAAAAAGATGGGTCCACTCTTTTGTTTTTGTTCTTTTTTTTTTAAACTGAGAAGAGTATTTTTTATGTGAGCTTTAGTTTTCTTTCAAAAATAAGTGAGCTTTTGTTTGAACTCTCAACTTTTGGTAGTTGGAATGATAATTTCAAATACAACAAATATAATATCATGAGTGTAATTTTTTAAATTCTTGTATGACTTAGATGGTATGTAAAAATTATTGATGTACTCAAGCTGGTACTGTATTCAAAACCTTGTGTCCAACAGAGCTGGCCAAAAACCCTCGTACCTTCAATCTCAATGGAATTCACAACTAGGACTAAACTTAGATTCGATTTTGGTGTGAGAAACAGCCTGTAAGTTTTCGAGAACTCACAATCAAACCTGAATCTCTAGTTTTAAGAATTTTAACTAAGAACTTAACAAGCTAAGATTTTGAAGTGGAATGTAAACAAGTATTTTAAAACTACAATCTTATTCCAAATAACAAGTCTTACAACTTTTTTAAATGAGAAAATAACAAACACTTAAATACTTTTTACAAGATCTTGCTCGAAAGCTTCCAAGAACTAAGAAGATTTAGGCTAAGATCCATATAGAATAAAAGGGAGGTAGAGAGTGGGGAGTTCAGGAGATGCAACACAAATATCTCAAACTTTAGTATTTATAGGCCTAGGAAATATCTACCAACCTAAGAGACTTAGTTAAAGTTGTAGCCAGAAAGCAGTTCTGCCGGTAGAGCAAAATAGCCTCTACCGTAGTCAATGCTACTGTCTTGATCCATGGAAATTTGGTAGAGCAAAATAAGCTAGTAGGGAGAGCTTGATTTCCAGATTTCTTGCTTTAGCTTCTCGTTGGCCTTTGGTCCGTCCTTGAGCACTTTAACACTTCCTGGCATGGCTTTCCAAGCACGGGCAAGGACCTTCATGAGGTATCGGGACCTTGGATACTCTCGGGAGTTAACAAATGCTCCCAGATTCACCTCATTGACACGAATTACCTGCAAACAATCATGAGATACCTTATGTGCAAGATCAACTAAAACCAACAAATTAATGTACGTAAATATAACATAATGAAGGACTTAAGCCCCAAGACTATGCATTATTGGGTGCTTATCATTTTCTCAACCTTTGTTACTTATGCTCTATGTTGACGACATTATGCTCACGGAGAACTCTCCATCCTTAGTTATGTCTCTCATCGCAACTCTTAGTATAGTGTTTGAGGTCAAAGATCTTGGTCGCCTTCATTACTTCATGGGTCACAGCTTTCTGCTTTTTTATGGAACTCTACTTTCTAATGCCACCAAGTATTGTCAATTAGGTGGTTCTCTTTAGTAATTGGCGCTTAATCGCCCTGACATTGTCCACCCTGTGCATCATGTTGCTCAGTTCATGAGTGAGCCTCGTACCACTAATCTTATTGCAGTCAAACATAATTTATTTTATCTCAGAAGGTACTGTGTATTATGTTCATGATTTTCGACCTTCCTCTTGTTGTCCAGACACTAACGAAACTACAAACGATGATGTCTCCAAATTTTAACTTTTGCATTAAAAAACATGATCTTCATCAAGCAAGATAGGATGGTGTATTTTGCTTATTTCAACTATAACCCATATGATTTGACTGTAAGTTCTCAATCACTTGTTGATTCTTCCTGTAGGTGGTGACATTACAAGGAAAATGAAATTGCTCAAGAAGCAGGTGCACTTGTGATGTTTTCTTTATGCAAGCTCAATCTCTTGCAGAAAGCTTATTTTATATATAGGAACTTATTTAAAGGAAAGTTCAAACTCATTCGTCACTTTTCCCTGGCCCATCCATTTTTCTCCCACTGCCTTCCCCCTCGCCCCTCCCTCCTTTCCTGGCCGCAGCCCAAACACATTAAGTAAAGAATGAGCTGATAAAACATCAACAGAGTTGGGAATGTTAAGGTCTGAGGGTAAGAGGTCATGTGCCATACACCTATCTGGTCGTTCAAGTGTACTAAACTTCAAATTTTTTGTGGACTGAGTGGATTAGTTTTATTTGATTCTGTATCTTGGTCTGTCCTAAATCTTTACAAGCAAATGGTTTTTCCACTGCCATTCTAGCGGGCACCTGGCCGACTTCTTTGGATGAACTTCTAAACTAAGTGGCACATACACTGACCGGGCATGTGTCACTACACAAACAATCCCCACATTATGATTTTTAAAAATGCAGAGCGTGACATGCAGAGGTACAAGTTCAGCACTTATATTCTACATTTCTTCATGTTCAAATTGGAATTTTATTCATAGCCATGTAGGTATGTAACTGTAACATATCATAATGTGATATTATGTAGATTATGCAAGTGAAACACAGCAAGGATGAGAATGAACTAAAAAATCATAATGTCCTAAAGTTAAGCCCTAGAATATGGTTCATGTACATGCCCAAAAAAACTAACAAAATAAAAGATGCCATGTTTAAGGAAAATCAAGAAATCAATGTATCATGTATACATAATCTACCACACCATGCATAAAATACTGTACTAGTCTAAAGGCTGAGGCATCGATGGGTGTAAAGCAATAATGAACTTCTTTTATAAGTGTATCCCATGCTTTGTAGAGAAGATTATGATGCATTTCAGCTACATCTAACTGATGGATATATGTGGTACTCAAGTGTTTCAAACGTGTCCGGTTCTAGCACATTGAGAAAATACCTCATGTTGGATATCGATAATAATTTGCGACACATTTTCAGTTTCTGTTTGGGATTGAACTTGAAGTGTGTGATTCATTATATATCGGATCACAGTTAAGGGACTAATTGAGTGATTTCATGTTGTTGCAAAGTGATTTCTTGTTTTTTTTTTCCCCTATCAGGCCGAAGGGAAGAAAAGAATGAAGGCATTCGGCAAAGTTGATGTGCCTCAAGAAGCATTCATGGCAGTACTTAAACTCGAGAAGGAGGTGTTGTGATCATATTATGTAACAGGCAGCTGATATAGATAAACGTTCGAGTTTGTATATTATGGACAGAATGTTCAGGTTCCTTATTGCTTTGTATTGATTGTTAGGAACTGAGAGTTTCGTGGTTTACATTGGGTATATATGGTTCAGAACTTTCAGGCCAACAGTAGGACTGTCATCATTGCTCTCTGATTAAAGAGAAAGTGTTGCTTTTGTATAGCAATTTCCAGTTCATTAATTTAAGCTAATATTTTCCAGTAAATTGGCTTTAGTGTATGTGTGCATCTGGATACGTTGAAGCAAAACCGCAATGGGAGGTAAAAAAAGATTGCTTGTAATCCTTCGTTGTATGCGGGTAACGGTTTCTTTGCCTGCTTTTTGAATTTTTTTTTGATTTGCCAATACAAATCTAACATTCAAACATAGCATAGAGAACCAATGATGCATCAATGTTAGAAGCCCGTATTCAGGGGACATGGTGTTAAAAAGATGGTCATGTTTCTACATCGTGGATTCAAGCATATCCTGAAATAGTCACGGCATTTGGCAAAGCATAACATTGCTTGTTTCTTTATGAATGAAAGGATTTTTTTCCAGGATGCGTGCATGTTTACTTGTCATTTTCATAATCCAATAAAGAAAAAATGTCTACTTTATTTCTCTTCCTATTTTCCCCGTACTAGTTTCTTCTCCTTGCATGTAACAACCCGGATTCTCAAGCACTACAATATTAGAAAGACCACAATCTGGCTTTTATTCCAAAAATTATATAATTTACAACTATCTCTAAAATAAATAAATAACCACCTACTCTCATAGCAACTTAGACAAGTTTGCATCAACACTAAAATAACAGTATAATATCAACCATCACGTATAACACCAACTACGAATATAACACATTGCATACAAATGGAACCACATATCCGGTCCTTCTTAGTATATGACGGGTGACGTATCACCTCACTAGTCTCGCCACAGCCCATTGACCAACTTGGCTTTTGGCATAGTTTATTAGTCTAGTCACCCCGTCACGGGCTAAACAGTTCCACGATATATAGTCACCGCACATAACACAACCACCAAGAACCCAACATTAATATTGTACAAAAAATATGTATCTCACACTCACCCTCAAATCGCCTTGAATATTGCACCTAAGTTCATCTCCGGAAGCCTCTGCTATAGTTTCGGATTCTCTTTTTTCAGTTCCCAACCTACACCTATCACTAGTAGCGCGCACACTCTCCCAACAAGAGCTCCACGTGCACCTCCTTGCCAAACATATCAACTCTTGTATCTATTCATTTTTGTTTCATAAAAGTTACCACAAGACAAGTCAAACCCAACTCTTCATACTCACTAACGACAGAATAGGTTTTGTTATAAGAAATAGTTTTTTTTAAGTACGGGGTATTACATTTCAAATCACAAAGGGCACTGGATAAATTGCATCCCGTAAGGCTTACAACAGTCTGCATCCACAATCATACATAGCCAAAAATATTTACCATGTGAAAATAGCTACAAACATTTGTCCTAAACAGGATTCCTCTTCCACAACGATGACTAATTCTCTTTTTCCCCTCCGAGTTGTATAATGGAATGTCCCTTTTCTTTGCCTGAAGAGAACTCACTAATTGTATATAGAAATGTGTCAAAAGATTAAACATGTGTATTGGTCTCTTTGATTAATCATCGAGAACTGGATCTAATTCCCAAATTTTAACTTTCCAGCGGGATAGAACCCGTTTACTCCCTGTTGCTCTTTCCTTGGTCTACGCTCCATGTTATCTGCTGTTTGAACCTGACTCAATTTCTTGCGGACTTTACCTCCCTTCTCTCTGCCGTTTCTACTCCTGCAGTGAATCCAGGGGCATCAACAACCGTAGTAACAGCAAGAACCGATAATGGATGGCTGATGCAAGAATACTACTCCTTAGAACACGGAATTAGTCACTCCAAACCAAAAGTAAGTGTCCCAGAGTAATTATGATGCAAGTACACACCTGAGATGAAGCAAGAGAAACAGCATGCCAAACAGAGCTGTGCCTCTCACAACTGTCTTCAGCAGTGGCCTTCTGTGGGGCATGCCTGGTGATGGACTTGGATTTGCAGCCTCTCTCCTTTCTGAAACTTCAGCCAGATCATCTATAATGTCACTCTTAATCTTGTCCTATTTAATATGACATCAAAAGTTGAAAGGACTTATTCAAGCATACAAAAAAATCAGCGAAACATTTTCTGAGAAGGATTCATAACAAAAAACACGCCAGGAATCAGTCACTTGATATTTACCTTACTGCTATGTTCTTCACAATAATGAAGATCCTCGTCGCGTTCTGGAGATGCTCGATCTTTTCTACCTATGGTATCTGAACGTTCCCTTTTTGAGCACAGATGCTTTTCAGATGCAGGTTGACATTTGACAAAATTATGATCAACAGTATGGTTATCCACAGCGACCATGTAAGGTGTCAGAGTACCTAGGCTATTTATATTTTGAATTGATACAGACTGATGCTTTAATCCACCTTCATCATCCGCGTTGCTTAGCCTGTGGCGTTCATCCCCTTCAACAAGAACACCATGGCTTGAAGCAGTTGAATCATCATACCGTCCATCCCTAATAACGCTACTGCAAGCTACTGGAAGACAATTGCTCTGACGTGCTGTAATGACCGAATCCAATTCAACCATGGTCGCACCACCATTTACCTCCTTGGCATTGTCTGGTACAAAAAACTGGGTATGCTTCAAGGGCAGGACCTCTAATAAATTCATTTCAGATACACCAACTTCATTATTAAATGAATGTACATGTTCTTGATAGTTCATGGGGTGTGTAGAAAAGCTGAAGTTCCAGAGTTTTGTTTCGAGATGGGAGATTTCAGAAACTAAACCATGCACGGTGTTTTCATCCTCGGCCACGTCCTGAATTTCACATGCCCCTGTTGAACCACTGTCCAGGCTGTTGTCAGCCTCACAATTCTGAAAGTAAATACTGTTAACATTGGCACTTCTCAAATCGTCCGCATTAAATTGATCATCGAACTCCAAGTTCAGGACTCGAAGTACTAAAGAGCTCATGCTGGTGACAGAGGACACTTCCACATCTTCAAAATCATCAGATAATCTCCTTACATATCCACTTCGTGAATTCCTTCCAGTTGAGTTTAATCCATATGAATCAGTATCCCATAGCAAACTAAAAACGCTGTCTTCTTCATCAAATACAACAGGATAACTATAATCAGTTCCAAAGACAGCCAAATCTGGAAATTGCAACTGATGGGATGTACAAAATCTTTCTTCCATGTTATCATCCAGAGAATCCCACATGATAGACTCATCATTTCTACTGCCAGAATCAACTTCACTGAGGTCCAGTCCACCCATTTTATGCCTATACTTTCCTCGCTTATTTATATGTGAAACCCTACTACATGATCTCAGTTGAGAATCAACACTAGGGGATGACTTGCTGTCCAGTGGATCACTCTCAACCTGTATTGCTGGTTCTGCTAAACAAGATAATTTACGGTGCCCTCCATATTCATTGCCTTTTTGGTCTTTATTATCGCCTTGTGATGCACCTAATTCTGAAGTATGCTTCTTTATCACTGAAGATACTCCGGGAGAATTCTCTAAATCTGCATCTTTAAGCGGAACAGAATCATAATTACAGTTTGTTGATGAGCTATAAGATGGAACTCCCGTATAAGTGTTTGCCGTATCATCAGATGCTTCAGAATAACAATCATCAAATGAATTTTCCTACAGCAATAAGGAGGAGAAATATATTAGCCAGTAAAATAGCAGACATTGGACTTTTATATCTAGTATTGTGGTGTGTTCTAAGGTGATATTCTTTTCCTCACAGCGATGACAGTTTCTTGGTTTAGCAATATATACAATAGTTGCATACCTGCCGAAATTTTAATTTCGATGGTCTGAAGGGAGTGTAATTAGCTGAACTTGTAAAGCTGCAGTTTGAGAGTTCCAAACTTCTTCGGAGGCATCCAACCATTTTGGTGGGCATTGTTACTGGATAGGTAACAATATCAAAATCAGGCACCTATGACAAGCATAGATGAGGGATAATGCTCTTAGTATAGCAGGTACTTAGTTATGTTCTTTACAGCTCAAGATGAAGCTGAACACAGATAGCCATGAGAAAAAAAAATGCATCTATATTTTACATTTAATTGCTTAGACCTGGCTTTCCTTGAGAGGGAACGTATGCAAATACAAACTTTTCGAGAATCTCTTTTCTCAACAACATCTGAAGGGGAGAAGAGATCAATGCAACTCAATCCCAAAATTCTGCATATCTATGAGAAAAAAGAAACATTAAGCTTTAGAGCCATTCACATGCTTATTGTCAGACATTAGATCCAATTTTAAGACATAATTTATACGATTAATACACAAACCAAACGTTACTATACAGACATAAATCATGCAAATGGGCTTGGCCATCCTTTATTTGTAAAGGTTATATAACGGGAAAAAACCCAAAATGGTCTTTGTAGTTTAGTGTTTATGTCAACTTGGTCCTTGCAATTTGAATTGGCTCGATTTACACTCTGTAGTTTTCATTTTTTTCCAACTTGGTCCAATTACTAACTGCCGTTAGACTCCGTTAGCCCCAAACACGAATGAGCCCTTTTCTAGGGTTAAAACCATAATCTGTCATTCTCCTCTTACCCTAATATACCTCTGAAAAAAAACACAGAGCCTCATTGTTCCATTCTCCATTTTTTTTCACAACTTCCATTCTCCATTTGTCACGCCAGGGATTTTACCTTTGACCGAAACGTGTCTCGTTCGCCTTCGGGGGGAAGGAGTGAGAGGGATTAGAGCCTGAATAAGTGATCCGATTCCTATGGATTGCGACATGGTTCTTGAAAAGAAAGGAAAAATGAAAAGTTTTGTGTTCTATAAAAGGCGTTCAGATATTTTTGAAAAATGTTTGAATTTTAGAAAATGAAGTGGGTTTTATTTTAAAAAGGGACCGAGTTTCATCAAACTACCTACATATCTCCGGGTAAAGGAGAATCCAGTCCGGCTATAGTTTGGGCCACAAAAGGGGTTTAGAAAAAAACTTAGAGTCTCCACCGAGCATAGAGTTTAGGCGTGTTTGGTCACCTCTTGAATATCGGAAGAATAATTCAAGTATTTTAGAAAAAAGAACACGGGCCAGAGAATCCGGTTTTTAGAAAAAAGTGACTCCGTTTTGCTTTTTAGGAAAAGGCTTTAGGTCTGTGAGGTTAGAGAAGAAATGGTTCGGTAATTCACTAGAAAAGAGACACAATTGTGTCTAGGGTTAACCGTTAACGGAGGCTAACGATAGTTAGTAATTGGACCAAGTTGGAACAAAATGGAACCTATAGAGTGTAAATCGAGCCAATTCAAGGACCAAGTTGACACAAACACTAAACTACTGGGACTATTTCGGTTTTTTCCCCTGTAACAACAAAGTATTCAGTGGGCAAGCTGTTTTTAGTCTCACAAAAAGCAGCATCAGTTAATCTGGCATTGGAATACTAATCTTTATTGAACCTTAAATCAGTTGTGCCCATGAAAGCAATTTGTGGGAATATCTTCGTTGTGCACATTAAGCGTTAATCATTTCCACTCCTGGCAGAGGTTTAAAAGTTACAAGTGATTCTCATGGTACATGTCAGTGACGCCAAGGCAGAAAACAACCCTAACCTAGGCATAATATTGCAAAGATAGTTTCAATTTTGAAACCTCATTTCAGCACGAGTGTCTCACTCAACTGCACATTCAAATTTCAATGCAGTTTTCCTTCTAACTAGAGAGGTTGAAACTTCTCTAAACCTATGAAATATAACTTCAAAAGATGCTGAGAAATGGTGCTGAGTTGGATCCTAGTACGATGAAGCGGGGTGGGAACTGAAATGACAAAATAGACTGTAGTGCTTCCTCTTAAATGATCAATGGTTGATAGATATTTTACCTCTAATCTGGAAGAGATTAACGCACTTCTTTAAAGATAATTGTTCTACAAAGTTTCCTACACATAAGTAGCAATGTTGCTG
>BPLS01000457.1:183653-199304 GCA_019656275.1 Rhododendron kiyosumense
CAGGTCATAAAAGATTATAATTCTAACAACTGAAGACTGCAGTATATGGAACCATAAAAACAGAGGAAAAGAAATGTGAAGTGTACCTTCAAAAATGAGTCAACATTAGAGTAAGGCCTATATCTGCCGCTGCTCTTCCATGAACCAATGGGATTATGTTTGTAGCCTTTTAAGTGCCTTAGCTCTTTGCACTTTGCCAACAACATTGTCCATATTATTTTGGAAACGTCAAACCTATGGAGTAGTATGCATGGTTGATGATACAAAACACTTGAAGATAATGGAAGCATGGGTGTCAAAGTATCCATAAGGTAAGTTAATAAGAATACAAGAGAGAGGGGGAAAAAAACATACAGCAGTTCCCCATCAGCAAGTAAATCAGAAATATTCAGCTGGCCATCCAATCTTGTGTGCAGGACTTCTCCAAGCCATATTCTTGTTTGAGTCTGGATATGGCAACAGAGATTAATCAGGCTTTGCAATTAAAATAAGTGAATTAGTTCATCACAGCCTTTTGACTGGGTAAAATTATGCTTCCCCGGAAGCACTGAATAATAAGTCAACATGTCTACGCACAGATTCTTAAAATCTCCTATCGGATCTTTTCGAGGTTGCTTGAATCTTTATAGATTTCCTTCGGATTATATATTTTGGGGTTCCCCACTGACACACACACACACACACAAAAATGCCACTTCACCGTATTTCGTCTATCTAGGACATCCATTCTCTTGTTTAAACTTGGTCTAGCTTCTTTGTTGGTTATATAAGTGGAACAAAACAACAAAAGGTAATTCATATGATCTGTAGTTCCGGTTCATGGACTGCAATTTTGGTTATATATCTTACATGCCGATACAGTTGTCAAATTGACCTTTTTTTGATGATTGGAATACGCAGGAGGAAAAAAGAAAAATCCCAGTTTGCAGTGTTCACCAAATGAATAAATCGAACAGATAACCCGGCGCGAAAAAACAGAGAGAGAGAGAGAGAGAGAGAGAGAGAGAGAGAGAGAGGACCTGCAAGAAGACATGGTCAAGTTCACGAAAGCAGGTGGAGGATTGGGAAGAAGAAGAAGAAGAATCGGCAGTGGTCGCCGCAACTACCATGGCTTCACAAAATTTCCCGCTCAAAACTTTGAAGAACTGCTGTATATACTAATCATTTTACTAGTACTACTACTGGTTTCTACATATACGGATACATACATACAAACTGTGTATATATCTCCTCTGTATAGGCTAGAGAGAGAGAGAGAGAGAGAGAGAGAGAGAGAGAGGAATTGAGATAGGTTGTACGCAGGCGTAGCCGCTTTAGAGGCCAGAGAGTGTGGACGCGTGTAGTGTAGTAGGAGTAGATTTTAAAGAGTACTCCTACTAGTTTTTGTTCAATTTTCAAACACTCCGCCGAACCAACACCCTCGAACCAACTGCAGGGGTAATTACGTACTTTCCAACGGTTCACGGTGGATCTATAAATTATTAGCACAAGTCTTTTTAAGTAATGAGCGGAGAGAGATATATAAGAATAATAAATCAAGAGAAAGTTATTCAAAATAGAGCACAGAAAAAGAGTTTTTGAGATCCTAGAAGATGTGACATAGTCAGCACAATTTTAATGTATGATATTATAATTCCGTCTGAGTTTGATTTATAAAAAAGAATCTAAACTCTAATAATCACGGGATTCCAATTCTCAATCTTAATAATACTCCGTAGGAGTACTTACTAAAGTCAAAAACAGATAACTGTTTTGCATAACCGATGGCCCAAACTAATAGATTATCAATTAAAATTACTCCATTGAGAGTTTATAATATAGTACTACTCGGTATGTAGATGTTCTGTTATGTTATGTTGTGGAATATATTCAGTATGTAGATGAATGGTGACGTTACCATGGATACTGGGAGAGAGTATATTCTGGAGAGAATAATACACTTTTGAAAACTTGGCAAGGAACCAAACCAACCAACAAACCTCATTTAAAATAAAATCTCACCTTCTTTCTTTTCTCAACCTCTAGCTAGCATTCACTCAGTTGCAGCTGTTTACGTAGTAAACCTTCGCCAATAGTCCTTCAATCAGCTAAAGTGGAAAATCCACATCTGCCACATGATTATACTCCATTCCGCAACACTTCTCTTTCTTTTCTTTTTGTGAAACGATGTGGGCACCGATGGATCAGTGGGACTCACTCCCACTGCACATGATCATTCGAGTTGTTCAATTTCAATTGAAAGATTTGATTTTTTATTCAGAATATAGAATCTTGTATTCTAAATGAAAAGACTGTAAATATTGAATTAAGCACCTTCACTTATTTGATTGGGCTGATTTTTACATAAAAATTAAAAAAATTATTTACTACATAATTATCGACCGGCTCGGATTATTCATGTGAAATATTGGAGTAGCTCCACAGACCCATCTGTGCACCATCGGTATCTCTAGTCAGGCTGTTTCTTTTTGGTAAGCCCGTCACAAATTAATGACACTCGTATGAGGTGCTAAAAAATTGTGAGAAGCATTAACACGTTTTAGCAAGAGGGAACAACACTCCCTGATCAAAAGACAAAAGAAAAACACTCTAAATGTGCTGGCTCAACTGGATACTTGATGGTTCCTTGAACCGAGAGAGAGAGAGAGAGAGAGAGAGAGAGAGAGAGAGAGAGAGAGAGATGCTCTTACCAACCGATATAACATCTACATAGTTTCAAGCTTTCTGTCTGTGCACTGCTCGGAATGGCGAGCACGACATCTAAAGTTATCCTATACAGTTGCTCAGTAAAAAACTAATGGTTAAAAATGGAGTATAGAATACGAGTTTATTTTTATCTTTTGAAATGGAAATACAAGTTTATTAAATGCTAACTAACGGGTCAAAAAATCTGTATGTCTGTAGGCACTTGTCCAAAAATATCGGGGCATGATTCCCACCTTCCCTCTTCCTTGGCCTCCCAATACCCTCCAATGAAACAGTATGTATCGCTGTTGCCTTTCTGCTTCGCAAACCACCTTGGTTTCCAACCCCTCTCTTGCATCTTCCCAGACTGTCAAAACCACAATTTCAATTTCATCAATCTTTTTTCTCCATGCATTATCATCCAATGCGTTCCGTAATTTTTGAATCATTAAAAGCAAAATGCATCTATCAGTATCACCTGACGCTGCCTCTGTTCCAGCCTCAACTTTTCTGAATTTGCCATTCCGTATTCTCCATTTTCTAAGTATCTCTGATCAGGTCTGAGTCGCGAATCTGTTGGTGGCAGCTTCTCCTGATAACAAGAGAAGGAAGATTTCATTATGCACAGAGCAAAAGTGAAGCACCAAAAAAAGGCAGAGGCAAGGAGTAAACCTTAAGGCCAGGAGTGAGCTCATTTAAGGTGATGGCAAAGCGTGTTAAGTTGTATCTGGTTGGAAATCTGGAGGGCTTGCTCCGTTTCCAAAGCAAATGCGCCTCTGACAAATCCGATCCTTTTCCTTTTCCAGAACAGTCTCCATTGAAATAATGCAAGCTCTCATCCCA
The DNA here is from genome assembly GCA_019656275.1 of Rhododendron kiyosumense. NCBI lineage: Eukaryota > Viridiplantae > Streptophyta > Magnoliopsida > Ericales > Ericaceae > Rhododendron > Rhododendron kiyosumense. The sequence goes on from BPLS01000457.1 coordinate 187,182, forward strand.
CTTACCAAGTAATGTTGCCACCTTCTTTCCATTCTTATCTTGCACAATTCCTTGTACCTGCAACACCACTTAAAGTATCACAAATCCAATTCATGACGGGAGATGCAATTCATCAAAGGGTCTGCAAGAATTTTTGTCAACAAACAAGTCAGAGTAGACAAGCCATTAAATAGTAATTGCAATAGAAAATCAATTAGCATAAAAAGTCTCCTGCCAAAATGACCTGTGTTATATAACTCCCATGACCAGCTAAACTAATGTATGTCTTTGTCAGAACTATCGACAACGCAGTGCAAAATAGAGATTCCATATTTAAACTTAGAGAAAGGAGAGATGATATTTCAAGCAAGGAAAGGGAACCTGGTGAGGATTTCGATCAATGATCGACTGTTCCTTAAATTTTATTTTACAAGAGTAGTCACGATTTCCCTGTACATGCATCGTCCCATAATGATCGCAATAGAGCTTTCCCAAGATAAGGTTGTAGATGGATGTTGTTACCTGATGTACAAAGTTCAACCACTCAGAAGGCATTTTACAAAGAACAAAATGCTTCCCAATGCAGGCAGCTTACCTTGCTCCACTGGAATACTTCTCCATCATCAAACTCCAAGGAAAGAACACCAACAGGATCAAGCTGAATTGAACGACCCCAAAATTTACTCTTTAGATTGCTGTCTCCCCAAAATTTCCAACCACGCCCCTCACAATGGCATGCAACAATTGTAGGGTGATGACTAACCTATACCATAATAAACAAATCGTTATTTAAAATCAGAGAGTAAACAACAAAAGCAACAACAACAATAACAGTACCTATATAATCCATGCTGTTCAAAAAAAGATAGTACCAATATAATCCACAACAACAATAACAGTACCTATATAATCCGTGCCGTTCAAAAAAAGATAGTACCAATATAATCTCCAATTGATAAGGGTATGGGCGGGAGAGGATTGGGGAAATAGAAAGGAAAGAAAACAATGCAAGCTGAAAATCCACATAGCATTACGTTAAGCATCAAGAAAACATTTGTTGTCATATCTAACCAATAAGTAATACCATAACCATGCTTATGGCAAGCATAAAACAACACGAGAGTAGCCATTTGTTACTAAAATTATAATAAATGAGTTCAAGGGAGCCCCTTCCACCAGAACGCTGAACAAATTTCCCAGGTGAGCAATTCGAAGTAATGAAAACAAGAAATCTTCAGGAGCTTATGATTGTATTAGCGTGGAAGTGGATTTCAATGTGATAAGGCCTTCCACGAAGATGGGGTGCACAACAATGGCTCATGAGGCTTGATAAACCTGATGTAATGTGGTTTTAATCTTAAGGACAAATTAATCCTCAATATTTGACTTTTAGATTCCCTTCTAAATGTTTCTGAATTGCTTCTCAGCAGAGTGCAATAAGTTACACCAGGGAATGGACCCACACGGGGTCTCGTGGGGCAACTGCCCCCACTCCATGTTCTAATATAATAATAATATTTCTACCTATTTGAATTATATTCAATAATGAGATAGTGTTCCAATAAAATTACTCTAGATTTTCTTAAGGAAGATATTTGTCTAATCTATTTCATAGAGTGCTAAATTTTTACATCAATTTTTTGTGCAAGCACATCGTTCTCTGTCAATTATAAGTTGAAATTACATATCTATAGTCACCAATTTGTTATTTACCGACATAATATGTATTAATTAAAGAATTATAAACGCATGGGTTAAGTTTACTAATTTGTGTGCCCTCAAATGCAAACTTCTGGATCCGTCCTTGAGTTATACCACAACCAGAAAAGGACCTGTTCAAATGAAAGATTACAAGTACCACTACTTCCCATCTACTCGTGTTAAAAAGAAACAAAAGTATCATTCGATAACACGCGCGTTAAACATAGTTTAACAATGTACTTATCAAAGAGTGTACAAACTTTTGTACGGATCTATCAAAATCAAAAAGCACAAACTTGGACAACAAAGAATATTTCGTGTCAACAAAAAGTTATTGATCTTCAGGCAACCATTTGTAAAATACCTTCTCAGAGACAAAACGTAGTCCCTTATCTGGATACTCAGCCTCATATGTCTCCCCCAATAATGGATTAAATGGTTTGCAATTTCTTTCATCCGTTGAAGAATACCCTGACACAGCAAATGCCGCTACATTAAGGATCCTCATAAGGCTATTGCCCTACACAGTTATACAAGAAGGCAATCTTTAGCTTGGGACTTCAAATATATGGAATTGCAGGTTTTAACAAAAAGAATAGGAACGATTTGGAGATCAAGTAAAGTATGCAATAAACAGAAAATAAGGAACCTAGACTCTGCACTTAACATAACAAAAATTCCAAATCCAAGTAGCAAGACAAAGACTAATAAGTAAAAGACAGACAATGAAATAAAGATTAGTGAATATTTCTGGAGGCAATAGAACAACTACAAAACTCTAATGTATGGTATTTATTCAGATAATGTGATACTGATGAAATGACAAAGAATAACCCTGCAACTTGGATGAGGGTTACGTGTACTCTGAAACTAAGCAAATACAGAAAAAAGAGTATTGCCTTAACTCAACCAACTTTAGAAGCCCTATCCAGATTATTTTGAGGAACTATTATATTACTAAATGCATAGAGGTAATTGGAAAACTCCATAAAGACTGAGTAGTAATACTAGACACCTGTCCCACTATTGAAGGACTGCTCCCCCAATGTCACTTTAAAGGCAGTTCAACTAAACCTTAGCTTTTCAAGCACATTCCATAATGGATGACAGAATGATCCCAACGACCTTTTTGAATTTCTGAAAAATTACCCTAAGCAAACGTCGGAAATAAATTGTAAAAGCTTGCAAGATTTTGAATGGATACTACTAACACATGATACAAAAGGAGAGAAGGGAACTAACAACTATGATTTCATAAAATTCATGAACAAGAAAAAGGATACAACATATCAAATAAACGACCAATGCTTCATAGTATTAAGAACCCTACCATGCAGCTGTACATATATTAGTACCCTAAGTGAAGCAGCAAGTCTCTTAGCCTTTGTTTGGTTTTAAGTTTTGAAAAATAATTTTGATATATTCTGATCTATCTTTCGTCCTTGTTTTCCTGGGTCTAGGAGATCCTTTCACTAACTTATTATTTCCATTACATTTTCGAAAAGAGAAAATATATTACATAGTAAATAAAATGTAGGACCAAACTTGTGAAAAAAAATGATCCTAATCTAAAGAATATGTCTTCCATTTCAAACTTATGGCAATACAATACCAAATTTATAGATATAACAAACGTCGTTCCGATTTGTGCGCGACTCCAGCTGGCTATATCCCAAAGGAATCCTAATATTTCCTTTTGATTCAATTTTATCCAGCAGGCGATCAGCATTTTGCCAATTTTTGGCATTTTTTTGTTACCTCCATCAGTTTTTAGGATAAACTTTTTTAGTTCTAGCCCCATATTTTGACTCTATCTCCTGGTAATATCCGTATAGAACCACACCGGATTTTTCCTTAAATACAACCTAAAATAACTCTATTATCTTTATCTAAAAGAACCCGGAACATACCATTGGGAAGCGATTCAGTAATTAAACCTTCTAAAAAATGGTAAGTGAAAAATAGTAGGGGTAATAAGTGGAGAGAGATAGAGAGAGAAATGTTGGAAGTAGGGGAATCTAGGGAGAATCGAGGGGGAATTTTTTGAAAAATTCTTTTTGAGAAGCAAACCAAACACAGCTACTAGTTTTTCATCTTTTGGTATGGAAAACAAGAATGAGTAATTTTCGTGATTACACAGGAATTTCCTTTTGACAGATCCAACACAACTTCATCACAAGCTGTATGCCATATGACGCTTCCAGAAAACCAACAGCAGGCGGGAAATGTCTGAAACATAGTTATCTGAACTAACAGGTATCATACTAACTTAAGTAGCTACGAGTTCCATACAAATACGAAGTTCAAAATCAATTATTCCAAAGAAGTAAGAGTCACAGTAATATACAGAAAACAAACTCACCATTTTACCCCACTCATATGCTCGGTCAAGGAGATATGAGTATTCAAGATCTTCAAAACATTTCTGTAAAGAAGAGATAGGCTCATTGAAATATACTGGAAGACAAACTTTAGTGAGATCCTTCCCGATGTTATCTTTGATCATTGACCACAGACTAACTCCATTCTCTTTTTCAACTGGATCAGGCAATCTCTTACGCCGTCTAACATGAGGATGATTAGTTCCAACAGATCTAATGCAAGAATCAAAACCATCGTCAGAATCAAGATCCACATCATCCTCAGAATCAAATGATGACCTCCGAATGTCGGATCCATTACTTCTAACAGAACTTGATGAGAGATAATCACGAGTATCAAAAAATGCATTATTGTCATCATCTGTCTCTTCCTCCATGGCATCGTGTCTGTCATTGTCATCATCAGAATCACTTGGGCTTCCATCTGAAAAATAACTCGAAGAAACCAAAGAAAAATAAGAATCAATACAGTAGAAGAATTAATTATTTTTTAAAAAAGGTGCTTTCAGCGAGATATTGACAGGGAGGTTCCATCAAAATACCACTGTATTTGTCTTGCTCTAGTCTGGAGGAAGTCTCTTGATCTTTTGACTGTCTTTGGCTCTCATCAACAACTGTGTTCTCCAAATCTACCTTTTCTGTCTAAGAAAGCAACATGTAGAGGTTAATCAGTCATTTTTCTTCAAAAGAGAACAACAACATAGCAAAACACATCTTTAAAAAGTCCGCTGATTATATATCACATGGGCAAGTTGTTAACCCACTAGTAGTTCCATCTAAACATGTACATTTGTCTGCAAACTGCAAAGATGCTGCAGTCAATACAAAGCAGAAATCCTACAAGGATAACTGAGTTTTTGTAATGCCTCGGCATCAGGTATTCACATAAACTAAACAATACGAGAAACTTAAAAGAAAATTTGAAGAGCATATAAAGAAATTCATACAGTCAAGAAGTTATAGCCAATAGCTATGACAGAAACAATTAGAAGCACTTCCTGAAAAGTCATCGTGGAATCAAAGCAACAGGAATTAAAGCGTAGTGTCACTCCGAACAGACAACAAAGGAAGTATGATGGATAGTACAAAAAAGGTGATTTCCAAATAACAATCATCAGTTTTCATCTCTTGTCTTCTTCATTCTCTCTTTTTGGTAACTATTGTAAACTTCCTTGGCAGATGAGCTTATGTTGATATAGTAATGCATTGACAGTACTACATGATGCAGTCAGGCACATCTTTATGAGAACTGATTGAAATGTTGGCGGCAAAACATCCCTGTAGGCTCGTTCTTTAAATACATTATCTCAAAAAAGACTTTTTTTCTCTTTACAAGCAAAGGGAACGAAAAAAGGGCGCATTGGTAAAACCTACGGAAATATAGAGTACATAAGACAGTTTCGGTTCTCTGCTTACCCACTGAGCAATAAGTATTCCTAAACCTACGTAGGGTTCATAAGAAATCCAGATTCTCTCCAATCAAGTACATGTTTGCATATTTTTTGCGCCAAAAAAAAAAAGAAGAAGACTTTTTCAGCAGTTATTGGACGGAGATGAAGATACATAGAATGTGTAATGAAGTACGTGAAGGACCACAACAATTCACTAATGAGAGAGAAAATAGCTAATCATCAGGTCACTATAAACAGCAGCAAATGGAATAAAACTTTGCAGTATTATCCATTTTGGATAAGACAGTCCTTTTTCCCTTTTTGGTGTGATTGGATTTGAACGAACAGTTTTAGTCCTTAAGATGGTGGGAACAAAAAAATGGTGGTGCAAAATGAAACATAGAAGAATATGAGCTGTAGTACATACTTCCAACTGGCGCATTGTGTCAAGGAGTAGAAGCTGCTTCTGCTTAAGCAGCAGTAGATGATTACGTAAAGCGGAGAACTCGCTCTTCATGATCTGCTCACTGTCCAGAATTGCGGCCTCAGTCACGCCCTCCTCCAACAGCCTCTGCCTCAACTTATCAGTGGAAACAGCCACCGAATTGCCCATCTGCGCCATGAGCTCGCTGTTGGACATACGTGGGAACATGTCCTTCACCGCCTGCAATGCCTCCATCCACATCCCCCTATCCTCCCGCGTCTCCGCCCTCAAATGGAGCCTCTTTGTACCAGTGTATATCGAAAACCTCTTATCATCTGATCTGCTCTCTCGTATCGATGAAACCTGACAGCAAAACCAAACCAAACTAAGCCCGGTGTCTGCCTCAATCAATTGAGATCGGCCCATTTTGGCCACTCCGCTATGTCGGTGCTATATCCTAACAAATTGAGTTGAGCAAATTGACTATATAACATTTGCTTGATTGAGAGGTTAAAAAAGGAGAACCTTGAGATGGATTTCACCGAAGGGTTTGCGGCGAAAAGGAAGTGGCTGAGAATGGGGGCGGCGGGTGATGCGGCGGAGGGAGTCTTGACCGATAATTTTACAGCCTTTCTCGGTTTGTTGATTGATGATGATCTTATCAGGGCCGTGGATCTTGTAATAGGAGAGAACACCATCTTGAAGGAGGAACCACCTGGGTCGCCATCCCTTGCCGTAGTTGACCCACTTGTACAGAATCCCCGATATTCCATTCCCGACTATGTCGTTGATCCGAACCGACGGCAGCCTCGATAGAGATTCAGACGCCGATCGCTGGATCAAGCGGTGGTTGGCTGGCTTGGCGGTGGTGGACGACGAAGATCCGCCGCCGCCGCCGCGGGTGGTGGTGGTGGTGGTGCTACTGATGTTCCTCATGTGTGTAGCGGAATGCGACCGGTACGAGGGCGTGGACGGTGGGTGCGGCATGTTCAGCAGCTCCGCCAACGCCCCCGAATGGGAAGAAGAAGTCGCCACGGCAGGGTCCCGCTGGCTTGCTGTGAAGCAAAATGGATGCATTCGATTCTGATTTTGATTTTATTCATTTGAATTGAATCATTGAAAAAAGTATATCATCAGAACACTCGCGCATTTCAAATCATCAGATCACTCGCGCATTTCAAAACCGGTTGTTATGAGAGAGAGAGAGAGAGAGAGAGAGAGAGAGAGAGAGAGAGAGAGAGAGGTTCACCGGGAAAATCGGCTTGATAGTTAGTAATTAATACTACAAAAATACTAGTTGGATATGTCTTTTAAACTCCAAGAAACAGAAAATACTACTAGTACTAGTTTGAATGGGTGTGTGCCGGCGCCTTTTTCTATTCGATGACATAAAGAATTTTATCTGCAGAGAAAAGTTGGTTTACCAAAATTTTGGCTGAAAAATTACTCCTTGTGTTTTTCAACTATGAATTGGAATTGGAGTAGTACATGTAAACTCCGTATTTAGCGTGATTTTTGTGTAATTAATGGTCTGGAAGAAATGCTAGAAAAAGAAACTAATAAAAGACAGAAAATAAGTGTACTGCCAGCCGGCGGAGATTGAGGAACTCGGAGTCGGACGGCAGGGCAATGGAGAGGAGACCGGCCAGGAGTGTGTATATATATATTCTAGGGTTTGTCTTCGAATATCGGCATTCAAGAAATCTAGGAATCTAATAAGGGATATGTTGCATTTTCTTTCCCTTTGCGTGACATTAGTTCTGCTTGAACTATTAATTTTTGAAGAGGTCGAACTTGCAAACGGTAAACAGGCAAAAAAATGAATGCGATATAAATTTTTTTATTCCAACAACCATACCGGTGTGATTATTGGAATGTAAGGGGACAAAAGTAGTAACTACATAGGGTCGATGATCACCAAAAAAAAAAACGTACGTAGGGGCCAATAAAGTGCAGCCAATTTGTTTTTGTTTTTTTTTAGTGCAGCCACACTTGGTTATTGAATCTATTGTCACGAATGCAATTAAAAACTTTTAGAGCTCAAAACCTTGAATGTAACATAAAATTCCTAGAAACTAAGGTCAGAACCCCTAAGAACGGCAATCAGAATCTAGGAATCCAATCAAGAATTCTTCACATCAGCATTTAATCAAACACCTGAAATGCATTCCAAAAAATGAACGGAGAGGAGAGAGAGAGAGAGAGAGAGGAGTTTATACGGATTGATGTGAATCGGTAATAGTTCTAGAGCACAAAATTCTTTGCAGTAGCTACTGGGTTTCCTAGCTAGGGGAATTGCCGACAGTAGATAGAATTAGATAACGCAAAAAGAGAAGGGGAGAGGGATATTTTTTCCCACGGTATATTTAGTTTTTGAGATCAAGGTTTTTTTTATCTAATGAGGGAGTCATAGCCGTTAGATTAGTTTAGAGAGATAACAACCGTTGGATTTATGTAGACATAAGATTCAAAAACCCTCTTCCCTTATTATATAGATATACACTATATTCGAGGTCGAGGATTAGGCCTAAGAGCAACTTTATCAGTTGAGGTAAAGCTATTTTACCTCACCAAAACCTCCAAATGAGCTCTACACTAGATTAGGTAAAGGCTTAGCTAAAATCCATCTATGAACAGTGCTTAGGTAAATATACTTAAGCACTATTCACAATGTATGCAGTATTTTATTACTGTGGGCACACGCCCCGAAAATCGCCCGATTTTGGTTTGCGGCCCTTTTTGAAAATACGGCGCGGCGAAACGCTTCGATTCAGAGTCGCCACTCGGGTTTTAGCGGTGAGGCACCCAAGGAACCGAACTCGAGAACGTTTGCTACGTTTTTGATTTGATTTGAAAAAGGGGGTTTGATTTGATTTGAAGAGGTGCAAACTGGTCCGTCGTCACCTTCGATATCTGAGGTTCGGGAGCCAGGTTACGAGAGGGGAAGGGTTTTATGGCACCCCCTCTCGCCCAATCCGGAGATCGGTCTCTACTCGGGCATTTTGTAAAACGTTTGCATTTTTCTCTCATTTGATCATTTTTAGCCAGTTAGGGCGGGGGAACAGTTAATAGGGGTTAATACTGTAACAGCTTGCAGTTATATGACAAAATGCTTATGGATGATGGTTGCTTGCTTGAATTGAATTAAACATAGGAGCATAGATTGAGGACAAGCACTGTGAAGAGTCCGGTAAGATGATGTACGCTGCTCGCAGGGTGCGTGAGCAGGCGACGTGCTGGCACGCCACGACAGAATCGTAGCACGCCAACACACCCTGCGCACGCCACCTTCGGGCTGGCGTACACTACCTCTCTGATCTCTCACGGCTCTTGCTCTCAACCCTCTGGGCTCTGGAATGGACCAGTGCACACCCAGGACAAACCACGCAGTTCAGTATATGATTTTAAGTACATATTACAGGCAGGTGGGTAAGAGGAAATGGCTAAAAGCCAAGAAAAGGCACCAAGAACCCCATAAACAGAGTGGGGAAGAAATAAAAGGCCGGGACGGACCTGTGATATAAGGGCCACACACTGGCCTGTGTCAAGAATGCCGTACGCCACCCCAAGGGGGCCGTACGCCAGGCTTGCTCATTAGTCAGTGCTTGGCTTTACATCATCCGGGCTCTGGATCATGACCAGAAGTAACCCAGAGGCCTTAAAAACAGGAAAAGACAACAGGCATTGAAAGCTACATTAAGAAGTTCTAAAGTACAGAAAACAAATAAGCTGGTTGTTAGCATGCTAGGAGGTGATGACATAAAGGAAAAAGCAATAAATAGGCCCTCCATGATCCCCACGCCAACTGTGCTCATACAACCAAAGATGGCGTACGGCATGATATAGTTGGCGTGCGCCATAGATGGCCCTCCACGATTGATTTATTTTTCCAGAGAGGGGCCTGGACTAGTATCAGTTACTAGCCAGGGCCCTTCTGGTTCCCCTCAGGGGCTGAAAACAGAAAGCACTGCAAAGGTGGTATACCTTTGGTGCAAGAGGTGGAAGAGTAGAAGAGAGCTTTGAGTGTTGAAGATGGAGGGTATATGGTGATTGATCAGTGGAGGGGAGTGTATGAACCTATCCCTTGCTATTCAATGGATGAATAAGAGAAAGGGAGGGAAGAAGGAAAGATGGACTTGGAGAGAGTTAATGTGCTTAACCCTTGCAAATGAATGCAAGGGTTGGCATTTATAGAGGAGAGAGGGACTGAGATCAGGGTGAACAGCTGAGGTTAAGGGAGTTGGGTTGAGTTAGTAGCCTCCCATGCATTTAATGCATGGGACTAGGTGATGGCTTGTGTAGGAGAGAGAGGGGGACGGGCCCTGCAGAAAGGGATGATCAGGGGGCCTGCAGTGTACTTTGGCAGTTACAAGGTTTCGAGCACGTGATAGAAAAGCGGTGATTTGACTGGCCTTCACCCTCCGTACGCCACCTTTAAGCCGCCGTGCGCCAGGTCAAACTCAGTCAACGGTCGATGTCCGACACGTGGCGAATTCCTGGCGCACGCCAAGGAGAAGGTGGCGTAAGCCAGGTATGGCCTTGCTGAGGCTTATTTGGCTCTGGACTTGAAGGTTTTGAAAGGGGTTTGAAAAGGTTTGAAAGGGGAGGGTCCAACGCTCAAAGCTCACGACCTTCCATCGACCTCGGGGGAGTTTTCGACCGTTTAATCATCATTGGGGTAAATAAAAAGGCCACGAACGTGCTGACCCGGATAGTCCAGAATAGGGTGTCTACAGGAGCCCCCCTTTGACGGCACTTGGAGCACCGTTCGACTGGGCACAAGTAACGTCAAAGGTTTTCTAGACACCCTCTCGAGGATATCCGAAACAGAACGCACTTGGTCGACAAAGACATAAATCGTAAAGAACCTGATTGGGTGAATTCAGCCAGACAGATTAATTGAGAAAGATCACTGCTTGCAGAAAGCAAATCAGGCGGACGGATCGCCGTTGAAATTGATGTTGGGTGGACGGATCGCCGTTGAAATTGAAGTTGGGCGGGCGGATCGCCGTTGAAATTGAGAATTGGACGGGTAGACCGTCGTTGATTCGAAATTGGGCAGATAGATCGCCGTTGATTTGAAATTGGGCGGATGGATTGCCGTTGATTTGAAATTGGGCAGATGGATCGCCGTTGATTTGAAATTGGGCGGATGGATCGCCGTTGATTTGAAATTGGACGGGTAGACCGTCGTCGATGGGGATCAAACCGTCCTCGGTATAAAGAAAACTCCAACATCCACGGGTAGATCATGTCAGGTAGGTTAAATTCCATCCGTTGGGAATCAGAGTCAATCTCCTTATCAAAGACCATCCGAGACAAAGCAAATAAGGCTGCTGGAAGATGCATTTGAAGCTAGAATGAGGTAGAGGTATCTGTTCGGGGCAAGCCGAGGCAGACTCTCCTGGGGAATAATCAGTTGCAGATGGACAGACCTATCGAAGAATATTCTGATTGTCGAACCATCGTTGATTTGAGACGGTGGGTCATCGTTGTGGGACGACTCGTTAAACCATCGTTGGTGGGTCATTGTTGTGGGACGACTCGTTAAACCATCGTTGATTTGAGACGGTGGGTCATCGTTGTGGGACGACTCGTTAAACCATCGTTGATTTGAGATGGTGGGTCATCGTTGTGGGACGACTCGTTAAACCATCGTTGATTTGAGACGGTGGGTCATCGTTGTGGGACGACTCGTTAAACCATCGTTGATTTGATTGAAAGAGGGTTTGAACTTTGTTGGGAAACGGGGATGGGCAGGCCATCATTGAATGCCGAGGCGGACTCTCCTGGGGATTAATCAGTTGCGGACAAATCACTACCCTTGGGGATCGAACCTTTTTCGGCCTAAAGAAACTTCAACAGCCACGGGTAGGTCGTGTCAGGTAGGTTAAATTCCATATGTTGGGAACCAGAGCCAATCTCCTTATCAAAGACCATCCGAGACAGAGCAATAAGACTGTTGGAAACTGCACTCGCTGTACATAGATGTGGATCAGGATAGGCGGATGATTTTTATAAACTGTTTGGACGGGCGGACCATCATTGTGGTGATTGATTGGATGGGCGGCCGCTGAGTTGAACGGCGGACAATATTCTGAATGCCATTTGTGGCTTGGAAATGGACGATATGGCTGATTGCTCTTGATGGATTGAAGTGGACGATATTCTGATCGTCGTTGAATTGAATTGACTTTGAGGACGACATGGCTGACCGTCGTTGATTGAATTGATTTGAAGGACGATA
>BPLS01000457.1:207176-222379 GCA_019656275.1 Rhododendron kiyosumense
ATTACTTGTTCTCTTTCTCTCCCCCTCTCTCTCCTCCTAGAAAATAAAAAGAAAATAAAAGTAATAATATTTTAATAGAGAATAGGTTAAATAGATAGTATTGGTGTAGTGTTGAGAGAGATATGAATAGGTAAAATGAAAAAGTGCACTGTTTACTAACATTTTTACATAAGAACTGATAAACTTGCTCTAAGAGCATGTACACAAGAGTCTCTAAATGAACAAAATTAGGTAAAGTAGAGAGGGTTCCTCCAAAATATTGCATGCAGCAGAATAGCAAAAAGGAAAGGTAAAATACCTTTGGTGGAATTGCTCGGGGAAACTACCGAGGAACTGTTGATAGCTATACATTAATTTATTGTTTTTTTTTTTCTCTCTTTTCCCCTCGGTCTCTCTTTTTCTTCCTCTCTAGTTTACTGTTTATAGGATACTTTATATTATTTTATAAAAATAGAGATAATAATAGAGACGATTGATGTGGGGTTAAGAGAAATTTGAGTAGATAAAATGAAAAAAGTGGATTATTGGGTAGGTAAAATACATTTTGTTGATGTACATGCTCTAAGGCTTCAGGTTCACGCATCCATGCTATTAATAAAAGTAGTAATAAGTAGGGACTGGACTGGAGAGAGCCCTCTCAGTACATGGCGTTGCATCCACGACGCAGTCTCTATTAATCAAACCAAAATCAACATGGGATTGGAGATTGATTGCTTGCTTTTAGCTAATCTTAACTAACCCCCATTCAACTCATACTGACCGTCCACTATTGCATCAGGGAGGGAGCGAGGTTGACCTTGTTAAGTTCCAAGGGACCTTAAGCTCCATTCCAATCAAAATTTGACCAGTGGAGCTCAAGCTTAATTCACCGAGACCCCACTCAAACTCAAGCTTGTTAGCAAGTCTTAACGAGTTCAAAAATCATATACTCCACTATTTTTACTTGTATATAAGTTTGGAGTTAGTCACAAATAGATTTTTTTATTATCTACACATATAACTTCCTACGTATACATTGTATAACAACAATGTATAAAAGATTGCAACTGGTACTTACTCATACAAGTTAGTGGTATATGTAAGAGTTTATACATATTTGAGTTAAAAAAATCTTCATTATATGCACACCTGAGGTTATATGTGTAGGAGATATAAGTTTACATATAGTCAAGTTCATAAATAAAGTTTTTCATTAGATAGCTTAGACAAGCTGAATATTGTTACGCTCATGCTCGCGGTTCATGTATCAAAAGGAGCTTAAAATTAAGGCTCACCCACACCCAAAAAAAAAAAAAAGGCTCAAAAGCAACGAGATTCTCTTAGGGAGACTTTAATGGAGTAGGTAATTTTGTACTTTTGGACCTAAAAACTCTCCGACATTTCATAAGTGCTTCTGCTTAAGAAGCAGGAGATGATTATAGTAAAGCGGAGAACACTCTCTTCATGATCTGCTCACTGTCCTGAATTACAGCCTCAGTCACGCCCTCATCCAACAGCCTCTGCCTCTTCTTATCAGTGGAAACAGCCACGGTATTGCCCATCTGAGCTATGAACTCGCTGCTGGACATGCGTGAGAACATGCCCTTTACTGCCTGCAATGCCTCCATCCACACCACCCTATCCTCCCGTGTCTCTGCCATCAAATGGAGCCTCAAATGCGTGGGAACATGTGTTGTGTGTATGTGTCCTTATTTTGTCAATAACCCCTCTTGTGCTCATTGAGAAAATAAGAGGAATCAAGTACATTTGAGCACGGAAAACACAACAAGAGTAACTTAAACAGCCTAAATTACTGCCGTCGTGGGACAGAACCACTACTCGATAAGCACTAGAGCCCAGACCATTTCACTCAGTCCTACCAAAAGCGAGTTTATTCACCTGAATAAGTTTCACTATTCTCTTTACAGTAATAGCAAGCTTCAACATATTTGATACCAAAAATTGCAATAAGTTGCATTTATCTTATTGATCGATCACTAAAGAAGGTAAGGTAACCCCAATACCTAAAACAAATTGCCAAAAACCAAGTCTTTGCAATAATGACATAACTAACTGGCTTGTGCAAATCTATACTACTTTACACTTACATAATGATACATCTCCATCCTCTACTGCTTTTATCATTAGAAGGGATAGCTCATATTCTGGGATGAAACCAAGCATGAATCCGTGGCTTTACAATCCTTTGCAAAACAAAAAGAAAAATGGGTGTAAAACGGAATTATATACATCTACAGCAGCCTCAAACATTTCGGCATCAACATCATGCGATAAGAAGGGCGTCCTTTACCTTCTGGAACAAACAATTCTACACGAGCACAAACCAATTAAGGACTACCTACCTAGGACCCGATACTTGCTGCGATGAAATGTAAGAATAGGAGCCGCTTGAACTGCTATTATAGGGTCCATTTACTTGTGGGAGCAATACAAACTCATTCTGTTCACTATACCCTTCTATTCTTGACGCCTCGCTGAATCTCTGGCCAAAGAACCGCAAAAAATTGAGCGACTCTACCCGCGGCACACCTAGTGGATGTCCACCTTCCAACATACCAACAACATTAGCCATGCTTGGCCTTATCATTGGCTCTTCGTGCACACAACACAATGCCACTCGAACTAGTTTTCCCACCTCCTCGCTTGTTACCCTTCCCTCAAGCCTTGGATCTGAGAGCTCCAAGTACCGCCTTTGCTCGTGCATTTCCAATGCAAATAGTGGGAAATAAATTGATGAGGGACATGGTGATTGGCCATTTCCACTGAGGCTAGAATTATCTGCCCTCGAAGTTCGTGTTTGGAGTGAGCAGTTCTTCCTCCCTCTTATTATTTCTAGTAAAACCATTCCGTAACTGTAAACATCTGACTTATCAGTGATTGCAGAGTTAGTTAGCCATTCGGGTGCTAGATAGCCTCTAGTTCCTCTCATGGTTGTAAACAAACCAGATTGCTCAGGACTAAGCAGTTTCGAGAGCCCAAAATCTGATATTTTCACCTGTAGATTGTTGTGCAACAGAATGTTTTCTGGCTTCACATCGCAATGGATGATCTTCTGCTCACAAGCACTATGTAAGTACGCTAGACCCCTTGCTGTACCCAAGGCAATCTCAACTCTCTCTTGCCATTCCAGAACTGGTCCTTCACCAAAGAGCGCGCGATCCAAGGAACCCTTATTCATATACTCATAAACCAGAAACCGCTGCCTCCCTTGTGCACAGAAACCTTTTAACCGAACCAAATTGACATGGTGAATGTTCCCAATTATAGCAATCTCAGTGCAAAATTCTTTCTTACCCTCAATGCCCAAACTAGTGATCTTCTTCACAGCAACAACAGTTTTGTCAAGCATAGTGCCTTTGTAGACAGTCCCAAACGCTCCGAAACCAATTTGAGTCTTGAAATTTTCGGTTGCAAAGACAAGCTCTTCGTAACTAAACCTCACCGGTAAACCTGGGATAAAGATTATCTCAAGCTCCGTTGATGAAGATGAGTTTGCGTGGCCTAATTTTACTACATCATTTCTAGACTTCCTTTTTCTATACCAAAAGAGTCCAACTACTATTGTGATCAACAGGAAGGACCCAGATGAAGGTAATAGTACCAAACCTACAAGGGGCAAATGTTGCTTTCTTCTGCTACCATTTGGGCCTGCATCGGTGGATACAAAAAGAGCCTTTATGTAACCCATCCGATTCGCATTAGTCGTCGATTGCGACATGATTGAACCCAAATGGTTTTCAAGCAAGTAGCAAGAACCAGAAGAATTATCATGAAACAATCCCAAACAAGAACAATTCTTAGAACAAAGATCCTCACAAATAGATAAATTGACACCATGCATCAGAGGATCGGTAAAACCATTAAAGAAATAGTCCATACCATCTCCCAATTTCATGTAAGAAGTGGACGAATTATGTTCACTACCATTGCTATTCACACTTGCATTACAAGCTGATGGCAAAGAGTAAGAACTATCTGTAGGCGAACAACCTTGGTTTGTTTCGGAACTAGTGTGAAAACCTTGGGGACAAGAGCACGTTCCAGTGGAACAGAGTCCGATTCTGCTACAAACATTAGGGATTCTACAGTCATCCTCTGGACCAGTGAACTCCTGTACCCAGTTCTGGTTCTTGAAGCTTTTCACACTAAACTTGCCATTGGATTCTAACTTTGCAACTCGAAACTCTGACTCATCCAAATTCATGTGGACCACAACTGCGGAGCCGTTTGCCGCAAACAGATACAAACCCGTGCCGTTTATGGCCAAGTACGAAGCAGGTAGGCTCGAGTCCTTATAAGCCTTTGGCTCCATCGATAATTTCCAATAAGTCATCCCATTCCACGTCATTACCGCATCCCCTCCGACGGTGACTGCGAACCGGTAATCACCTGTCGACAAGTTTACGTCGGTCCGAGGAGCACTTACGGTTGATGATTCTTTTCTGACGGGTAATCGCTGTCCCATCACAATAGTGTCGGTGGGGTGATCGAAGCTTTCCCATAAGGAGTGATTGAATTGGTCTAGAAGGACTAGATTACCAGAGTCTTGAAGCTGGAGCAGGGCAACCGTAGAGGGAGAGCGAAACGGTGGCGTAGACCAGACGAGATTGCCGGAGTCGTCTGTGATGGAGAGAGCGGTGGATGTGAGGTGGAGCATGGCGGAGTTGGAGACAGGGGAGTTGCGGTTGGCAGACCAGATGATTGTGCCGGAGTCGGTGTGGATGACGGCTAAGTAGAATGAGTAGTCTGGGGTGGTTAGCAACGGATTGCGATCGGGGTTGGTGTTGGTGATTGCGGCGGTGAAAGCGCTGCCGCCAGGAGAGGCCAGGAAGACGCCGGTTTGGTCGATGAATTGGAAGTAGGAGGCGTTGAAGCTTGTGCGAATGAATTCTGAGGAGATTGGAGCTGAATGGGAAGTAGGAGGAAGGACGAGGATGAGGAGTAAGATCATGGTGAAAGTGTTTATCATGGGATCAGATCTGCCCATTAATCATGCAGCAGCAGCAGCAGCAGGAGAGAGAGAGAGAGAGAGAGAGAGAGAGAGAGAGAGGAGGAGGCGTTGAAAGGGGAGAGGTCTAATAAGTTGAATCAGTTGATGATGAATTAATGATAATGATATGATGATGATAAGAAGGGAAAAAAAAAAAGGATGGTTTGGTTGAGGTGGGGTTTCATCCATCATCCCCTTTGAACTTCGAAAATGCTACTCCAAAAATGTTGTTTACGTTCTCACGGCCAAGGCGAAGGGATATTTGGATTACTAGGAATGGAAACTGATTGTGAACGCGTTGACTCTTAAATTTGCCGCCGACTTTGTGCATGGGGTCCTATCTGGTAGGCGAGTAGTTATTGAGCACTATGTTCTTGGGGTACCACTTGGCAGCTTATGTGATACTCTCAATCATTTACGTATTGACTAATTTTGCGTTATGAACATTATTATTTATTTTTGTTGAATGATTGGGAGATAAGGAATGACACACATTTTGTGAGTGTAATATTATATTTGTGTAGAGTACTACTTAGCAATACCACATGATACTCATGTTCGGGAGTATTGGCCCAGGTGGGTAGGCGGGCTGCGCTCTTTCTCTCCTAACTGTAATTTTCAGTAAAGATTTCTCATAAATTAGTCCATATGGCGGATTGGCAGGCTCCAATATTACACCGACAAAAGAGATTTTCGTAACTCATGAATTAGAACTAGGTAAAGTCAATGCCATATGTCCTTTGTTCGAGTTCTTCTAATTAAGGGGCTACCTATATTCAATTATAGCTCACTCATTCTTCTGGTTCACATGTGTTGGTTTCCAACCATCAACTTGGACTATCCAGTTTGCTTCAATTCACCCACCACAAAGACGTATAAATCGTCGGTTTTAAAGTTAAAACTATGCACAAGTTCCTTTCAATAGTAATAATTATTATAGAAAACGGGTACTCCAAAAGTTTGTTGTGAGCAACTTACTTCATCGTATGCTCCTATGGCGTTTCGAAGGGCCAAATTTGGACATGAAAAACATTACTCCAAAACAGAACTCCTCCATGGGTTGGGAAAAAGTCAAATTAGATTTGAAATTTCATAAATGGAAATAAGGTTTCCATTTTGGTCGATTTTTTAGACTGGAAATGAGGTTAGCAACTCAAATTCTAATTGTTTCCTTTCGTGTTGTGCAACAGGCCACGAAAAACCGAACCACAACCCAATGATGGTTGAGCAATACTTACTAGGATTACTGGGTTCGGTTTTGGTTTTGCTTTCAAATGATTACTTCGACCAAAACAACACGAAGGAGGACAACCGCATCATAACTAGTACTAGAGCTAATAACTTTATTTGGTCACTGGATTGAAGTTGCAATTAAAGGGATTATTTCCTTGGAATACTCAATATGAAGTTCAGTTGGATCAAAAAATACGACAACGATTAGTTGTGCTTCGTTAGGGTTTTTAAAAAATAAGTACTTATTTGCAATTTTCAAGTTTAAAAATAATGGATTTACACAAGTCTGGGGAAGTGGCTCGGTGGAAAAAAGAAAAAAGGTGGTACACCCCTCCCCCTACTGATGATTTTTCTATCGTCTAGGAAAATGCTAGGGACAAAAAAAACTTACCCTGAAATTATCCCGAAAAGAGCAACTAGTGGTTGAGATTCACTTTGATCAAAGTGATTCTCAACCACGGATTACATTTTTTGAGGTTAATTTTCTTTGTATCTAGCATTTCTCGTTTGTCAAACACCATCACCATCATGTGTAACCAGAAATAACCAGGAAATGAGAATTCACAGCCTGTTGGACATGTGTAACGAATGCACAATTGGCATCATATGGCTGTTTCCGGCGGGTTCTCTCAGTCTGATGACAGCTCTCAAGGCTTCTGTAATGTTAACAAAGACCATTGGATTTCAGATTTCAAATAGTACAACATACTGCTAATAACAATGGAATAATGACATCGAGATGCTTTGGAGGTTCACAGACAGAGAGCCGCATTACAACAGTCACCACCCACTTCTCATGTTCATAAAGATCCAATATGGTACTATGTTTTACTCTTCCCCTAAATACAGTAGTATGCGAAATGAGCTTACATTGGATACAGTAATGCTAATGCATGGACAGGACAACTAGATGATATTCAGGCACATACACTCACCTAAGTTACAGAGGTTCAAAACATTGGTGGCAAATTATCCCTGTAGGCTCGTTCTTTCAATATGGTGATTGAAAAAGGCTCTCTATTTTCTTTATTTATAAGCAGTAGAGGGAGCGAATAAAGAGTGCATCTACTGAAAATAGACACAAGGGGGTGTCCGTTCTCTGCTCACCCATTGAGCAATAAGTATTCCTTTTGTAAAGATAAAATCTCTTCGCTATTCTATCTGCCGTACAGATAAAGAGAATTGGTTAAGAGGTTACTTTAATGGCCCATCTTCTGAAATTGTCACATTACAAGAAGAAATGGCCGGTGGAAGGGTTACTAACCTTGGGAACTAAGGAAATGGTTGTTGCATTCCACTCCTTTCGTAGGAAATGGTTGGCCTATAATGGTGGAAGCAATGAGATTCTCTTTAATGGAGTACGTAATTTTGTGCTTTTGCCCCTAAAAACTCTTGTTTTCTACATGTTGGAAGGAGGAAGATAGATAGCATGTTTAATGAAGCACGTGAAGGACCAGGACAGTACATAAGTGCTTCTGCTTGAGCTGCTTAAGAGGCAGGAGACGATTACGTAAAGCGGAGAACTCTCTCTTCATTGCCTAAAAACTCTTGTTTTCTACTACATGTTTGTCAAGTACAAAGATGCAAGAGTAATTTGCCCTCAGCGAGTTTTTTGACAGCTGGCCTTGCGTTTAAAAAGGACTTGGAACCTTCTGATAGTACGGGATAATATGCACAAAGTTTTCCCATCCGTCATCCCTTCTTCTTTTCCGTACATAAGACAGTCTCCAAATTGAGGGCCTTTCTTACATTTAACAAAGCTTCCTCGACAGTTAGAGATATCTTGAATCTTAGACAAGTTGTGTAGCCTTGGATCACTTACATCATTGGTGACTCTCCCTTTCCGTGGTTGGATAATTGGCACTCCCTAGTGCCTCTGCATAAGAGATTTGGGGAGGAAGGAGTTCATTTTTGGCAATCAATTGCTGGCTAAAGTTGGTTCAATTATTTCTCAAGGTGCTTGGCACTGGCCAACTTAGAGGAATGCCATAGTTAGAGAAATTGTGGCCAACACTAACACATCTTTAATTCCAGATCATGCTCAGGAGGACAGAGTGGCATGGAATTTGTCAAACTAACACATCTTTAATTCCAGATCCTGCTCAGGAGGACAGAGTGGCATGGAATTTCTCAAATGATAGAATTCATTCTGCAAAAACTGCTTGGCCTAAGGAATGTGTATCCCATCTCCCCCTTGGCGTAACTGTGTTTAGTTCCCACCACACCCCTAGATGGACCTTTATTGGATGGGTATCTCTCATTGGTAGGCTAGCAACCAAGGATAGGCTAATTGGTTGGGGTGTGTACCTAGATGCTAATTCTGTGTTGTGTGATAGAAGTGAGGAATCCCATGTTCATCTGTTCTTTGAGTGTCCATATTCTAACCATGTATGGGGCCTAACGTTACAGAAGAATGGTGTTAGCAGATCCCCTATGGTGCTGTCAATGGAAAGGAATTGGGTTCTGGGGGATAGGTCTGGTGACTGGTAAGTCATGCTTGCATACTGCTTTGAAGTTGTCTTTAGCTGCTACCATTTATTGGTTATGGAGGGAAAGGAACTGCATATTGTTCGAGAGGAAGAGGATTTCTGTTGTTGATCTCTTCATCTGGGTTGAAGAAGAGGTTAGAGCTTTCATATGCTCAAGGAAAAAATGTCAAGATATCTGATGAGAATAGGCTTTTGGAAAGGGTTTAATGAAAGTTACCCCACTTTATCTATGGTTCTTAGGCTAGAATCTTCTTTTTTTTTTTTTGGCTAAGTCATTCTTAGGCTAGAATCATCAGTGCTGATGTTTTTCTGTTCTTTGCAAGGTTTTCCCCAGCTTGCTTGGGTGCAAGGGCTTTTGCCTCTGGATTCTGGTTTGTTTGCTTAATGGATTGCTAATTTACCACAAGAAAAAGAAAGAGTATATCCCTTCTTCTTTTCCCCATATAACACAGTCCCCAAATTAAAGATCCCAATAAGACCCAAGAGATCTTCATAATTCAAACATACTCAAGTTGTGGCATATGAAGTTTAGTGAGGGCATGCAACAAAGTGGAAGCCAAAAGGAAATTCGTATCGCAAATTATAGAAGTAATTTCCTTTGTCCCTATCATGGCACAAACATGCAGAAGAATCATATGCAACTTTTTTTGATAGGATCATATGCAACTTTCTAACAGCAAAATTTGATATTGCAAATGGCTAATTCCATTTCTAGGAAAGAAAAGAGAAGGCTATTTCCAGCAATTGTATTAATATTATATTGTTTCTAAATATGTAACTACTTTTACATGGATATACATTAATAACTTGAGTAAGATAACAGGTTTGTACACAAGGATTTGTTACGCCAAAAGGAAAAAAGAAGAGAAAATCAATTTAACCTAACGTTCTGGGCTAAGCTAAGCTTGTAAGTTACAGCAGAGTCATGGCAGCCCAACACAAGAAAGAACAAATTGGACTCAAATCTCTTGTACAACAGATTCTGATGTAATGACTAGCAATCAGGACCAAGGGTGTGAAGAAGGGAATCGGAGGGAACCACCTCAAAAACTGCTTCCTGGAAATGTACTGGTTGAACTTGAGTTTTGGTGTTCCGGCGATAACCCCATTTTAAATGTGGATCTTCACTTGCAATCTCCCACATGAAGTTTTCCATGAAATACAATGACACTCTAACCAGAAAAGAATGGGTCAGGTTGACCAAGGTCGGCATTAACAAGATCAGATGATTTCCATCAACAAAAGTAAATGAAAACGTGAATTCACCCCCCAAGTGCCCTAATTCGCCCCATGATAGAGTAGAAAGCAACAAGTCTTCTGTACTTCATAAATTTTCTACTCATGAGGTTGTTAAACTACTAGAATGGAGAGGAGTACTTCAACTCAGGACTTATAACTCATCAGATTGATTGACATATGACAACATACTATTGCTAGAGAACAATTTTTTTTTCTCTATAAAATGGTAACAATAATAACAAAACACTAGTATAAGTCACCAAGTCTTTCTTTCTGCTTCAACGAAATAACTCACATAAATACCTAACACTGGTTGCTTACTATCAAGTTCTAAAAGCAACAAAAATAGAAAGTTTCCAAGATCAGTGTCAAAGATGATTGGATGGATGCAACAACAAACAGATTGTAAAAGCGGTGTTACCTCAAAAGCGTCTCGACTTCTGTTGTGGAGGATATCCAGGCAACCCCATTCCTGAGTCTTTCCTTCTCATCTATTTCCGGATAATGCAATATAAATCAGATGAATAAATCATTAACTTCCATGACAGAACAAGCTTGAATTAAAAAAAGCAAACCTGCTGCTGCTGATGAGCCTGGGAACCGACACCCCTTGGCATCGGAATGTTGCCAGGATTCATACCACCACCCATCCCAGCCTGGGAATTGAGATTATATGCTGCCATGCCTTGAGGTTGCATCCTTGGCATGCCAACCATAGGCACAGGCCGAGGTCCAGATCTACTGGGTACTACATGGGGCCCTGCCATGCTCCCAGAAACCGCATTCCCTGATGATACCTGGTAAAAGCAACCAAAATATGACAACAAAAAAGTGCAAGAAAATGCACATTCACCATGAAAAAACAAAAAATCTTCCTTTTCACAAGAGTTGTCATATGCCAGAGTCATGGTATGCAAACATCTAAGTGCATTTGACGTCGTATACACAGTTTTCTAGTCTGACAAGAGATAAAAGATGTCGACCATTCAGGGGCAGGCAGCATCCAAAGCAATGCATCATGCTTAAGACAAGACATGCAAAGTAGAGACACCCAAAATGTAGGACTGCACTGAGTCACATACTCTTCTTTTCACCCCCTGGTTACCTGGTCTGGTCAACAGCTTACAGCTCTTTGTATGAGCAAAGGCCAGGGGGTAGCATCACGTGGCAGAGTAGAATAAAAGTAGCTGACAGTCACTAAGTTTCACAACTACCACAAAGTGGGAGTCCGTGTGGGATGATGGAAATGATTGGTTGATGGCCGTAATGCCAGATAAAGGTGGCTAGGGATTGGTTGCAATGGCTACATAGGGTTGCAATGAAGGTATATGGTAGTGTTGCTTCTGGTGGTTGGCACTGGGCTAGGGTCCAACTGGTGCCTGGTGGAGTGCCACCGTAGCAGGATCTGACTGGGGAATGCAATCATGGTGGTTGATTGGTTATCACTGCGGTGGTAGCCTGATCTTTTTAAACAATCCAGTCCTTTCTTTTTCCAATGAGGAAAAAGAACAAAGACCCAAGGGAAAAACAAACAAGGGAAACTTCTCCATGGATTCATACTATGGTGGCTATGACACTATATAAACTGTTTTCTTTGGTAAACAACCATGGAAATTGCTGAAGTAGAGAGAGTAAAGCGAATACATGAAACACATGCAAGGCCTATTTCTTGCTCAAAAGTTTAAAAGTTATGGTACAACACATGCAAGGCCTATTTCTTCAGTTGAGATGCATTCAACTTGCAAATTTATTTACGGGTTCTTTGTTCGATGAAATAGTGGTGAATGGTTGCATTTTACAAGATACTGAAGAAAATCTTTGTGAGCAACTATTTAACAATTGGAAAAAGCCAAATGCAACAGACATTCATTCAACTTCATGGAGTTCAAATCGGTATTGCAGAAACAGGTTCCAAATAGTTGGCACATACCGGTTGAGAAGGTTGAAGACTAGTCGTTCCTTCAAAATCAGTGGTTGTATCCACTGGGCGAGTAGGATAAGTGACAACCCTCTCTCCAGGTTGAGAAGGTACCAGTGCACTGAACATTGGCATGACATTTATTGGTCAACTTCCAATGAAATGATGAGAAAATATATGCTTCACCGAAGAAACAAAAGCACAGATTTTCTCTTCTTTTATGCAAAATGTCTCAGTAAAAAAGCAACCAAAAATTGCCAATAAGAAAAAAGGGAAAATTTAACTGGCACCCCCTGAGGTTTGCCTTAATGGTAGATACCCCCTCACATATGAGAAATGACTATAAACCCCCTATGGTTTCAGTGTTGATTTCACCGACCCCCAACCAATAACTATTCGACCAAACATGTAACAGATTAGCTATTGACAAATTCACCCTTTTAATAGTAGAATTAATAATAAAAAAACTCTCAATTCTCAAATTTTTTTGACCCAAAAGTAATAACTTTCCTTTATGAATGCCTTTCCTTTCGACCTCTGAAAGTCAGTCTTCCACTTGGCCAAGATAGACAAGAAGAAGCCTCTTTGGGTCGTTCACTCACTTCCTCATATGCTGATGTCACTTAGTGCACTTTCAGATAATAAAGGTCAATAGCTTATCATCAAAATGAAATTCGATATTTGCCCTTTCTTAGGAAAAAAAAATGGTTATTTTGAGTAGTAAAAAAAAGGTTACCAGTAAATTTTATCCTTTTTGATCAAACCAGCTCCTTCGATGGGTAAAACAAAGTCATTTTGATTCCAAATAATTCATAGTTAATAGTTTTTAATTACTTTTTATTCAGTCATTTTATATGTCACTTTCGGCTCATTCCATCAAGTGGTTGGATTGACAATTATCGATTGGGGGTGTCGATGAAACGCACATAGAAACTACAAGGGGTTCATAGTCATTTCTCATGCGTGAGGGGGTATCCGTCATTAAGGCAAACCTCCGGGGGTGACAGTGAAATTTACCCAAAAAAAGATACTGTTTTATGCATCAATTACCATACAGGAGCACTAAGAAATCTAAAAGAGAGGTGCTACATACTTGCGTCCTGGAGGAGGGTCCAGCCGAAAGTACCTAAGGGGAAAAAAAAACTTGGTGTGGTCAACCAATAGTATGCAACTATGCAAAAAATAGTACATATATGTCTACACACATACATATACGAATACACACAGACATACATACATAGAGAGAGAGAGAGAGAGAGAGAGAGAGAGAGAGAGAGAGAGAGAGAGAGAGAGAATTAAATAAAACAAAAGAAAGGCTATGAGTCTATGACAGCTCCGCATGAACTGCAACACGACTGCCAAACTTTCACAAGTTTGTTGGTTTGGTAATTCCAGGGAGACTTGAGATTTACAGTTTTCCTGTACAAGAGCTTTATTACTGTTGAGATTTGTCTCACATTGGTTAATTATCTCCTCCAAAACTCGTACAAGAGCCTGGGCGGCCTCTCCACTCTTTGCCAATTGGTTTGGAGTTGGATGCTTTAACATGGTATCAAAGCTAGGCTTTCGGAGGTTTTTCCCCTTTGTTTGTGCCATAGTTGCACTTTATTTCATTGTGATCCGTGTGTTCCGGATCCTTTGTTTACCTCTCCACGTGCGAGTCAGGGGTCGCACGTGCGGGGGAGTGTTGGGATTTCTCTCACATTGGTTAATTATCTCCTCCAAAACTAGTACAAGAGCCTGGGCGGCCTCTCCACTCTTTGCCAATTGGTTTGGAGTTGGATGCTTTAACAATTACCATCAACTGATGTCATGTTGACATTGCATGACAATAAGTTTTCCTTCTTATAACTCAAGGTGGCCGGGCCATCTTATGCGTACTCAGCTAATCCCTAGGGACCCTATCCCACGTCCACTAGCGGGGGGCCAAAAACCCTGCCTTGACCACACACAAGAGTTGGTAGCACCTAGGAGATTTCAAACCTAAAACCTAGGACTAGGAGGTAGCAAACCCAAAGTCCCTGGCCTTGAACACAGGCCTACCCCATGGCATTACATTGCATAACATGCCATCAATACAAGAAAGGGCTTTTTCATCCGTCACCATATTGGAATATTGATCCCTTGTGACTATGCCGAAAAGGAAAAGGAAATGAATGATTGAAAAACAAGTTCCTCCTTTTCACATTGAAGTGATCTAAAGACTTCCAAACAAGGGATATTTAACTGAAATGGACATTTTTCAAGTCAAATCCTTAAATTCTGATACTTTGGGTTTAGCGACATCCAGCACCTCACATGCATCTCCACCCCATTAATTACTAGAAGCCAGGTAACATGGTATCCGACATACCTTAACGATACACTGGTTCTTGCTCAGTGATAGTGTTAGGCAAGAAACGAGTGGAGGCACACAAACAGATTTCGAAACCGATTTTCTCAGATACTACTTTATGAGTGTGATAAGAATCCATACAACAAAGGGAAAGGACTTTGTTTGTAAAGGAAGATGACCCTTACAAAGTTACAAAAGCAACCCTGCATCGAAGAACTTGACTATGAACTTTAACACATAACATACAAAATACAATAGAGGCATTAACGGAATTCGTACTCATGCTCAAGAGCTTGTGCTGCTGTAATACGCTTTCGAGGATCATACCTGCAAATAATATAACATGATAGGTCAAGAAAATAAAAATAAAAATGATAAAAATCCCAGTGTTTAACAGAATCACTCTTTGGGGATCTCATGCTAAGTTACTTCCATTGTTTAATTCCTCCATTTTTCTTCATTACAGAACACTTTGAAAAGTGGTAGTGCCTCTTAGAGGTGAAATCATGTGGTATTTGGCTTATGGAAAACTTTCAAAAAGGAAAACAACAGGCAATTTTTTTTCCCTCGATGGTTCATCGCCTGTTTCGACCAGCGGAAAATTTTGTTGTCACTGATCACCAGCTTCTTGTGCTTGATTCATTCTAAGGGTTTCGGTTCCAATGATAAAGCGAAAGCGCCATGGATCTGTATTATCATCCATTTTTTGAATTTCGTGTTCCAGCGGAGTGCTAGACGTCAAAGGAGTGCTAGAATTGGTTAAAAAAAGTTTGAAGGCACCGATTTGTTAAGAGATCAGCTGTACTCCATTTGTCTTGAATTTGGACTTCTGTTTTTCCCCTGTTTAAGGTGATTTCACCTCTCTTGTGGGTGACATGCTCTTTTTGTTTAATTCATGAGATTGGAGGGCAGTGTGTAATTTGTAGCTTGAGACTTTGATTCACTTTGCTCTTTTTATTTTCTTTCAGTGGACTCCTTGTCCTCCTTTTTTCTTGTGCC